>CM072244.1:38095151-38136677 GCA_036851935.1 Coregonus suidteri | reverse complement strand
AAACCATGTACATGTGACTTTTCCCCAACAATGACACCCCCCAACCATTACAGGGGATATTCCCAATAAAAAACCCCCTGAAACCCCTGTACAGGGTCTACCCCAAAATAATGACCACCTGCAACCCTGTACATGTGACTATTCAAAATAATCCACAATTGCACAACCTGCAACCCTTATACATGTATAATCATGCGACGATCATTGTATCTCAATGACGTCGCTCTTAGCTGCTGGTTGGACTCTCAGATCCACATCTACGCAGACGACACATTTGTGTATACATCTGTCCCTTCATTGGACAACTGTGTTAACAAACTCTCCAAACGAGCCTTCAATTCCATACAACACTCCTTCAGTAGCTCTCCAACTGACTCTTAAACACTAGTAAACCAAATGCACGAGTGATCTTCAAACCGAACGCTGCTGGCACCGCCCACCCGATAGAATCACTACTCTAGCCGGGTCTGACCGAGAGTACGTGGACAACTACAAATATCTACGTGTCTGGTTAGACTGTAAAACTCTCCTTCCAGACTCACATTAAAGGGAATCTCCAATTCAAAAGTTTAAATCTAGAATCTGGTTTCCTATTTCGCAACAAAGCCTCCTTCCAACCACATGCTGCCAAACATGCCCCTTTGTAAAACGAACTATCCCTACCGATCCTTGACTGCGGCGATGTCCCATTTACAAAATAGCCTCCAACACTCTACTCAGTCAAATTGGATGTTGTCGATCACAGTGCCCAATCCGTTTGTCTCCAATAGCCCATATAATACCCAACCACTGTGACCTGTTACGCTCTTGTTGGCTGGTTCCTCACTAGCTATATTCGTCCGCCAAACCCACTGCTCCCAAGCGCCAATATATAAATCACGGCCTAGGCCAATCCCCGCCTTATCTTAGCCTCATTGGGTCACCATAGCAACGACCCACACCGTAGTCTGCGCTCCAGCGGGTATATCTCATCTGGTCATCCCCAAAGCCAACACCTCCTCCTTGGACGCAATTCCCTTCAAGGTTCTCTGCTGGCCAATGACTTGAACAAATTGCCAAAATCTCTATGAAGCTGGAGACGCTTATCTCCCTCAAACTTAAAAACCCTTTAAGCATTCAGTTGTCAGAGCACCTTACGCGATCACTGGACCTGTACACCGCCCATCTGAAATTAGCCACCGCCCAACTACCTCATCCTATATTGGGTTTAATATATTTTGCCTTCATCTGATACCACAGTATCTCTATTTGCACATCATCTCTTGCCACATCATTCCTAGTTGTTTAATAATACTAAATTGTGAATTATTTTGCACTATCGCCTATTTTATTGCCCTTACCTCCATAACTTGCTAAATTTGCACACTGTATACAGTGGGGAAAAAAACGTATTTTGTTTCAGCCACGAAGTGTGCAAGTTCTACACCTTAAAAAGAGGAGAGAGGCATGCTCATTTTCATCATAGTTACACGTCAACTATTACAGACAAACTGATGGGACAAAAAAAATCAGAAAAATCACATTTGTAGGATTTTTTATGAAATTTATTTGCAAATTATGGTGGAAAAAATAAGTTATTTGGTCAATAACAAAAGTCTTTCTCAATACTTTGCGATATACCTTTTTGTTGGCAATGACACAGGTCAAGAACGTTTTCTGTAAGTCTTCACAAGGTTTTCACACCACTGGTTGCTGGTATTTTGGACCATCTCCTCCATTGCAGATCTCCTATAGAGCAGTGATGTTTTGGGGCATGTCGCTGGAGCAACACAGAACTTCAACTCTCTCCAAAACTTTTCTATGGGGTTGATCGATCCTGGAAGACTGGCTGAGGCCATTCAAGGACATTGAAATGCTTCTAACAAAGCCACTCCTTCGTTGCTCGTAGCTGTGTGTTTGTGATCATTGCATGCTGAAAAGACCCAGCCACGTTTCATCTTCAATGCCCCTTTGCTGATTGGAAGGAGGTTTTCACTCACAAATCTCACGATACATGGCACCAGTCATTTCTCTTCACTTACCACGGATCAGTCGTTCCTCGGGTCCTTGGGGAGAAAAAAACCAGCCCCAAAGCATGATAGTTTCCACCCCCATTGGCTTCACAGTAGGTTATGGTGTTCTTGTGTCCTTCCCAACACGACAGAGTTGAGTTTTTACCCAAAAAGTTCTATTTTTGGTTTCATTCCTGGAACCATATGACATTCTCCCAATCCTCTTCTGGATCAATCCAAATGACACTCTATCACTTCAGACGGGCCTTGGACATGTACTGGCTTATGGCAGGGGGACACGTCTTGCCACTGCAGGATTTGAGTCCCTGCGGCGTAGTGTGTTAACTGATGTCAGGAAGGCTTTGTTACTTTGGTCCCAGCTCTCTGCAAGGTTCATTCAGTAGGTCCCCCCGTGTGGTTCTGGGATTGTTTGCTCAAAGTTCTTCTTTTGTGATCATTTTGACCCCACAGGGTGAGATCCTTGCGTGGAGCCACAGAATCTGAGGGAGAATATCATTGGTCTTGTAGTTCTTCCATTTTCATAATAATTGCTCCCACAGTTGAATTTCTTCAAACCAAAAGAGGCCACCTGCTTACCTATTGCAGATTCTGTCTTGCACAATCTGGTGCAGGTCTAACAATTGTGGTTTCTGGTGTCACTTTGACAGCTCTTTGGTCTTGGCCATAGTGGAGTTTTAGAGTTTGGAGTGTGACTGTTTTGAGGTTGTCTTGGACAGTGTCCTTTTCTACTGATAACCAAGTTCAAACAGGTGCCATTAATACAGGTAACGATGGAGGACAGAGGAGCATCTTTTTTTTTAAAGAAGAAGGTTACAGGTCCTGTGAGAGCCAGAAAATCTTGCTTGTTTGTAGGTGACCAAATACTTATTTTTCCACCCATAATTTGCAAATTAAATCATAAAAAAATCCCTACAATGTGATTTTTCCTGGAGTATTTTTTCTCAATTCGTCTGTCATTGCTTGACCTTAAACCGATGATTGAAAATTACAGACACTCTCTCATCTTTTTAAGTGGGAGAACTTGCCACAATGCGTGGCTGACTAAATACTTTTTTTTCCCCCACTGGTATTAATTGTATTTCTGTTGTATTTTTTTTTTGATTTTTTGTTTTATTTTACCCATAAAAAAAGAAAAAAAAAAAAATTAAATGTAATCTTGTGTTGTTGTTTTTTATCGCACGGCTATGCTTTATCTTGGCAAGGTCGCAGTGGTAAATAGAGAACTTGTTTCTCCAACTGTTAGTTTACCTGGTTAAATAAAGGTGAAATAAATAAATAAAAAAAACATAAAAAAATGGTACACGAAAATGTAAATGCACGCATGACTGTAAGTCGCTTGGATAAAAGCGTCTGCTCAATGGCATATGATTAATTATTATTATGTAACTATTCACAATACTGACCACCTGCACCCTGTAACATATGACTATTCACAATACTGGACCACCTGCAACCCTTGTACATGTGACTTAATCTCACAAGAATCCACGATGACCACCTAGCAACCCTGTTTACATGTGCACGATTTCACAATAATCCCAATAATGACTTGAGTCTGTAATACCAACATGTTTCAAGCCAGGACCAACCATAGTCCAGAGCCCAAGAAATCTAAGAGATACCTGCCTAAATGACTCTACCGACCAGTAGCACTGACGTCTTGTAGCCATGGAAGTGCTGTGAAACGACTGGTCATGGCTCACATCAACAGCATAATACCTAGAAAACCATAGACCCACTCCAATTTGCCATACCGCCCCAACAGATACACAGATGATTTGCAATCTCTATCGCACTCCACACTGCCCTTTCCCACCTGGACAAGAGAGACACCTACACGTGAGAATGCTATTCATTGACTACATCTCAGCATTCAACACCATAGTGTCCTCTAAGCTCATCAACTAAGCTAAGGATCATGGAAATAAAACACCGCCCCTCTGCAACTGGATCCTTGGGCGTTACCTGACGGGCCGCACCCCAGGTGGTAAGGGTAGGTAACAAACACATCTGCACACTGATCCTGTCAACACTGGGGACCCCTCAGGGCGTGCGTGCTCATGTCCCATCCTGTAATCTATGTTCACGACTGACTGCATGGCCAGGCACGACTCCAACACCATCATTAAGTTTGACGACGACACAACAGTGGTATGCCTGATCACCGACAACGATGAGACAGCCTATAGGGAGGAGGTCAGAGAATCTGGCCGTGTGGATGCCAGGACAACAACCTCTCCCTCAACGTGACCAAGACAAAGGAGCTGATTGTGGACTAACAAGGAAAAAAAAGAGGGTGTGGACTGAGCACGCCCCCATTATCATAGACGGGGATGTAGTGGAACAGGTTGGAGAGCTCAAAGGGTACCTTGGTGTCCCACATCACCCATACCAACGAACTATCATGGTCCAAAACACACCGAAGACAGTCGTGAAGAGCGGCACGACAAAGCCTATTCCCCCTCCGTAGACTAAAAAGGATTTTGGCATGGGTCCTCAGATCCTCAAAAAATTCTACACGCTGCACCATACGAGAGCATCCTGATCTGGTTGACATCACCGCCTGATAGGGCCAAACTCGCTTGGCCCTCTGACCGGCACGGCCACTACAGAGGGTATATGCTGTACGGCCCAGTACATCACTGGGGCAAAGCTCCCTGCCATCCAGGAACCTCTATTACCAGGCTGGCTAGTCAGAGAGGAAGGCCCTCAAAATTGTCAAAGACTCCAAGCCAACCCTAGTCATAGACTGTTCTCTCTGCTACCCCCACACGGCAAAGCTGTAACGAGCAGTGCCAAGTCCTAGGTCCAAAAGAACTTCTCAACAGCTTCTACCCCCACGCCATAAGACTCCTGAACCTGTGTGTATGAGTGGTTGTCTGACCCGGACTATTTGCACTGACCCCCCACCCCATCCTTTTTTAATTACGCTGCAGCTGCTCTGTTAAGTATTTATGCATAGTCCACTTTAACTCGAACCACAGGTTACATATTACCCTCAACTAACCTCAAACTAGCGGTGGCCTCCCGACACATTGACTCTGCAACGGTGACCGCCCGCTGTAGATATAGCCTCCCTACTTTCACTTTATTTTACTGTAGTATATAAGCCTCCCTACTGTCAACTTTATTTTACTCTGCTATTTTTTTTTCTCAACACTTTTTGTTGTCGTTTTATCTACTTACTTTTTGTTTAAAATAAATGCAACTGTTGTTTAAGGGCTGTAAGTAAGCATTTCAAACTGTAATGTCTGACACTGATTGTATTCGGCGCATGTGACCCAATAAAATTTGATTTTGATTTGATTTGCTTTTAATGACCACCTGCAACCCTGTACATGTGACTATGCACAATAATCCCCAATAATGACCACCTGCAACCCTGTACATGTGACTATTCATAATAATCCACAATAATTACCTAAAAAATGACAGATAGAAAAAGGAGAATATAATATTCCAGAACATCCATCTTGGTAATACTGTTAAAAACATTTACACGCAATGAACACACTTATTGGGCCTAAATGCAAAGCCTAAAATTTGGGTCAAATCCAACATCATATCACTGAGTAACTGCCTCCTTATTTTTCAAGCATGGTGATGGCTGCATCATGGTAAAGGATGCTTGACGTCGTCAAAGACTGGGGAGTTTTACAAGATGAAAAGAAACAGGAATTTCCTAGAGGAAAGACTACTTCAGTCTGCTTTACACCAGACACCGGGAGAGGAATTCACCTTTCAGCAAGACCGTAACCTACAATACTAATCCACATCTAAATCTGTGGGAAAGCTAAAAGGCTAGCTTGCTTACAGTTTTTAGCAAGCTGCTAGTGGAAGTAGCCTACAGCCAACTGGTAAGATGCTAGTGGGAGTAGCCTACAGCCAACTGGCAAGCTGCTAGTGGAGTAGCCTACAGTCAACTGGCAAGCTGCTAGTGGAGTAGCCTACAGTCAACTGGCAAGCTGCTAGTGGAGTTAGCCTACAGTCCAACTGGCAAGCTGCTAGTGGAGTAGCATACAGCCAGCAACTAGCAAGCTGCTAGTGGAGTAGCCTACGCCAACTGGCAAGCTGCTAGTGGAGTAGCCTACAGCCAACTGGCAAGCTGCTAGTGAGTAGCCTACAGCCCAACTGGCAAGCTGTTAGTGGAGTAGCCTACAGCCAACTGGCAAGCATGCTAGTGGAGTACCCTACAGCCAACAGGCACAAAACAATGTAAATTTAATACAAACCTAAACTTGTATTACATGTAGCCTATTTATTCAAATATGCCATTTCTTTTAAATGAGCTAACAGTGGTGTTACCACTGTTTATTAACATGATTATTTTTTTTGCTTTTATCCAAAATGGAGAGTCACTGCTATCCCCATTGTGAATATTGCTATTCGGGGGTCTAGGCACACATGGAACGTGAGGGTATCATTTTACCAAACAGGTGCATATTGCTCCAAAAAGATCAGAGTCACGCCCAAGCGCATGCCCACACCAACAAAAAAACCCCAGTGATCTCTGGATTGGCCTTAACCCCCAAAACACATTTACCCAGACCACGTGCTGTTTCCCTAGGTCAGGATGTCAGAGACTAATTATAATATGCTACAGTAGGCCTACGCAACAAGTACCAAAAGAACCGATAGATATTAAGCAAATGGTCTGGTATCAACAACTTGGTCAGGGATCAAGTGGCTTTGACGGGGCCACAACGGCAGCATTGTCGTTCTGGATAACAGCATCTACTAAATGACTAAAACAATGTTAAATAAACAACTGGTAGCTATGGAATACTAATTTATATGTTATCACACGCAGCGTAGTATGACACTCTTGTGGGAAGACAGCTTGGTAGCTGCGTCCAGCTGCATTGTACCGATAAGTCGTTGGTAGTGCATTGTACATTATTGTTTCCGTGGATTTCCGCGATTGGAAATGCATTGTATTGGCATGAGGAAGTGTTATTACGGTAATTAGCAAAACTGTTTTGCATTGGATTGTTGGGTATTGTGCATGTAGCTGTGTAGCGTTGTCATGACTTGCTATTTATGAATTGACCATGTTTGTAAAGCGGGTGCAGTAGCCTGTATTCTTGCTGCAAGACAGCCGTGCGTGGCTGCAAATACATTGTGTGTAATTGTACTATCGATTATTATTTATCCTGTGTTTATCAGCAAGCGAAATAGTTGTGCCCCCTTAGTCATTTCTGATGCCCCCTTGCCGAGTTCATCCTGCCGCCGGGCCTGGCTACGATAGTAACCAGCTAAACTACAACAAATGATTTTCCAAAAGTCAAGGACCATTAAATGCGCGCAGTGTAAAAGCAGGAAGTAGGCACAAAGACCCATTATAAAAATGATTAAATTAATCTAAACTCACCTGATTCATTGTAGAAACGTGTGTTTATGGTCGATTGCAGAGTTTAGGCGAAGTTAACTAGATGTTTATCTCTAGTCTACGGACCTTTTAGATCAGGGAGGTAGAGGACCGAGACGTTATATTTCAACATGTGACTCTCTGCCTAAAGTCACAAGACAAAATGGAGAATAGAGAACATGTAACCCCCACCTTCACTTCCGTTCGAATGAAAATAGGACTTCCGCCCAACATACAAAATAATAATTACAGCAGTAGTCTGCTTAGCTCATTTTCAAAAGTTACTGTCCCAGATATCATTTTAACATTCCTCCTTTGTTCAATCATGTTGTCTGGTGTTCTACTCTGCACGGAGCGTAAAGTCACAAGAGAAAAGAGACCAGGCTCAGCCTTCACTTCCGTTCAACTGAAACGTTGGGATTCGGCCAATATTCAAATAATACTCCAGTCGTAGGAAGCCTTTCTGCTTTTAGCAACTCATTTTTCTAAAGTTAACGCAGTTTCTCTGGACCCCGCAAGGTTTGGACTTTGGGCTTCTCCCCTAATATTAAATAAAAATCGAATGTTTCAGCCAGATATCCACTCACAAACCGATCGCTGTACATCGTGCTAAAATAGAGACATGTCTATGCGGCTGCATGCCTAATTAATCGATGATATGGTTCCTGTGGTGCAAGAGCATGTAAAGCTTTGCTTTTTAGCTAATGGATAATGGTTTATTGGTAGGCCTCTATTTGGTCGTCATTTCTCATGTTTACATTTTAGTAATTTAGCAGACGCTCTTCACCCAGAAAAACGTACAGTTACTGAGTGCATTTTTTTTTGTATATACTGGCCCCCGTGGGGAATCGAACCCACAACCCTGGCGTTGCAAACGCCATGCTCTACCAACTGAACTACACGGGGCCTAACGTTTCACGAAATCTATACACAGTGTTCATAATGCTGCAATTTCTTTAGACTGCTGGCGCTGTTGCAATAATGCCATTACTTTGTTCAGTAATTAAAGCTGGACATTCAAACATTGCAGATTTTAAAATAAATTATCCATGCATACTAATCAGCCGTACAAATTGATTTTTTAAAAAATAATACAACTGTCCTGTAGCTGCTACCTGAACCTGCATGACATGAACCCTCCTCGTGCTCTCTCCCAGCTTGGATAGAATGCTGTTGTGTGCTTAAAAACCAGTCTATTAATGCCAAAATAATACTGTCAGCACGCCCTCAAAACATTAGCTTACTAGGGATTGTTTTCATTATTCAGTGTACTATCTATAGCTACTGTGCCTTCAGAATGGATTCATACCCCTTGACTTATTCCACTTTGTTTGTGTCTCTACACTTTGACCGGTCAAAAGTTTTAGAACACCTGCTCATTCAAGGGTTTTTCTTCATTTTTACTATGCTCTACATTGTAGAATAATAGTGAAGACATCAAAACTATGAAATAACAGAAATGGAATCATGTAGTAACCAAAAAGTGTTTGTATTTGTATTTATTAGGGATCCCCCGTTAGTTCCTGCCAAAGCAGCAGCTACTTTTCCTGGGGTCCAAAAATCAAAACAAATCAAAATATATTTTATATTTGAGATTCTTCAAATAGCCACCCTTTGCCTTGATGACAGCTTTGCACACTCTTGGCATTCTCTCAACCAGCTTCATGAGGTAGTCACCTGTAATGCATTTCAATTAACAGGTGTGCCTTCTTAAAAGTTAATTTGTAAGGGGGTATACAGAAGATAGCCCTATTTAGTAAAAATACCAAGTCCATATTAAGAACACCTCAAATAAGCAAAGAGGAACGACAGTCCATCATTACTTTAAGTCAATACGGAACATTTCAAGAACTTTTAAAGTTTCTTAAAGTGCAGTCGCAAAAACCATCAAGCTCTATGATGAAACTGGCTCTCATGAGGACCGCCACAGGAATGGAAGACCCAGTTACCTCTGCTGCAGAGGATAAGTTATATATTGTGGAGCTCCGCCCCATAGGGGAGCTCTGCTCCTAGTGGTTTACCCCTCTGCCCTAAGGCATCAACAGCCTGAGACAAAATTATGCACACACCTGCAGCCAATAGGAGCACAGGTGTCCCTATAAGAGGGGATGCCTCCCCTCAATCAGCCTCCCTTTATCTTCAGCGACTGGATGACTAGACTGAAGAGCCAAGAAGAGACGAAGCACGAAGACTCAGGACGAAAAAACGCTGTTGATATTCCAGTCATCAACGTCGTCTAAATGAGCACACCGGGAGATTTTCCACCCCCAAAAGCTCTTTTCAGAGATCAGTGCAGATGCACTTCCATGGCGGCCGGTGACCACCACGACCTGTGTTTCGTGTGTTTGGGATCCCAGCATGCCAAGGAAGGCGTCTGCAGTCCCCCGAATTGCGCCTCCTGCGCCCTCCTTTCTTTAAAGGAGAGGAAGCAGCGTTGGGCGTTTTTCAGGGAGGACATCCCCCTTTAGGACGTGCTGTCGATACTAGCCTCTGCTTCAGAGGCGTCGTCCGACGGTGCAGACTCGGGGGAAGATAGGGACTTTGAGGAGGGGTCTGGCATTCCAATGGAACAGTCGGACCCCATCCCTCATATTTTCAAGCCCCACTTTCCTTTGGAGAGCGAGAGGGCTTGTAGTCCCTATAGCGAAGGGGATACGAGCTCTGAGAGATCAGAAGCTCTCTCTTTTGCTGCAGCCTCTCTGAGAGCGGATTTTCCGGGTCTCATTGAGAGAGCTGCACAACGTCTAGAGATAGGGCTGCCCCCTCTTCCCTCCGCACCGGAGGCTGATATGATGGAGGGCGGTCCTTATTCCAGGCCAAGGAAGGCGGCAGAGCCAGTGGCTCCTGCCATGCCTTCTTTGGCTATGTACAATGAGGGCTCGTGGGAGGCACCTTTAGCGGCGCGTTCGCCAGTAAAAGCGTATCTCCCATTCACGAGAGTGGAAGGAAGATTCCAGGGTCAGGGAATCCCCAGGTTAGAGAGCGCCATGGCGGCGTATCTCGTACCGGAGTTCGAGCCCTTGGCCCTCTTCCAAGAAGGCCACATTGCCATCCCAGAAGGACCGACTCAATCAATCAATCAATTTTATTTTATATAGCCCTTCTTACATCAGCTAATATCTCGAAGTGCTGTACAGAAACCCAGCCTAAAACCCCAAACAGCTAGTTAATGCAGGTGTAGAAGCACGGTGGCTAGGAAAAACTCCCTAGAAAGGCGAAAGCCTAGGAAGAAACCTAGAGAGGAACCAGGCTATGAGGGGGGTTGCCAGTCCTCTTCTGGCTGGTGCCGGTGGAGATTTATAACAGACACCATGCCGAAGATTGTTCAAAAATGTTCATAAGTGACAAAAGCATGGTCAAATAATAATCAGGAATAAATCTCAGTTGGCTTTTCATAGCCGATCATTAAGAGTTGAAAACAGCAGGTCTGGGACAGGTAGGGGTTCCATAACCGCAGGCAGAACAGTGAAACTGGAATTAGCAGCAAGGCCAGGCGGACTGGGAGACAGCAAGGAGTCACCACGTCCGGTAGTCCCGACGTATGGTCCTAGGGCTCAGGTCTCTCAGTTGGCTTTTCATAGCGATCATAAAGAGTTGAAAACAGCAGGTCTGGGACAGGTAGGGGTTTCGTAGCCGCAGGCAGAACAGTTGAAAATGGAATAGCAAGCAAGGCCAGGGGACTGGGGACAGCAAGGTGTCATCATGCCCGGTAGTCCCTGACGTCATGGTCCTAGGGCTCAGGTTCTCAGAGAGACAAAAAAGGAGAGAAAAACGAGAGAATTAGAGAGAGCATACTTAAATTCACACAGGACACTGGATAAGACAGGAGAAGTACTCCAGGTATAACCAACTAACCCCAGCCCCCCGACACATAAACTACTGCAGCATAAATAAAAAATGGAGGCTGAGACAGGAGCGGTCGGAGACACTGTGGCCCCATCCGAAGAAACCCCACGGACAGGGCCAAACAGGAAGGATATAACCCCCCCACTCCGCCAAAAGCACAGCCCCCGCACCACTCAGAGGGATATCCCCAACACCAAACTTACAATCCTGAGACCAAGGCAGAGTATAGCCCACAGAGGTCTACACACACCGCACAACACAAACCAAGAGGGGGGGGCGCCAACCCAGACAGGAAGATCAGTCAGTAAACTCAACCCACTCATAGTGACGCACCCACCTCCCAGGGGACGGCATGGAAAGAGGCACCAGCAAGCCAGTGGACTCAGCCCCGGCAAACAGGGTTAGAGCAAGAGAACCCCAGTGGAGAGGGAAACGGCCGGCAGAGACAGCAAGGGCTGTTCGTTGCTCCAGCCTTTTTCCGTTCACCTTCACACTCCTGGGCCAGACTACACTCAATCAGATGACCTACTGAAGAGATAAGTCTTCAGTAAAAGACTTAATAAAGTTGAGACCGAGTCTGCGTCTCCACATGGGTAGGCAGACTGTTCATTAAAAATGGAGATCTATAGGGAGAAAGGCTGCCTCCCGCTGTTTGCTTAGAAATTCTAGGGACAATTAGGAGGCCTGCGTCTTGTGACGCGTAGCGTACGTATTGGTATGTACGGCAGGACCAACTCGGAAAAGATAGGTAAGGAGCAAGCCCATGTAACGCTTTATAGGTTACAGTTAAACCTTGAAATCAGCCCTTGCCTTAAACAGGAAGCCAAGTGTGAGGGAAGCTAGCATGAGTAATATGATCAAATTTCTTGGTTCTCAGTCAGGATTCTAGCAGCCGTATTAGCACTAACTGAAAGTTTATTTAGTGCTTTATCCGGGTAGCCGGAAAATAGAGCATTGCAGTCTAGTCTAACCTAGAAGTAACAAATGCATGGATTAATTTTTCTGCATCATTTTTGGACAGAAAATTTCTGATTTTTGCAATGTTCCGTAGATGGGAAAAAAGCTGTCCTTGAAACAAGTCTTGATTATGTTCGTCCAAAAGAGAGATCCTGGGTTCAAGAGTAACACGAGGTCCTTCACAGTTTTATTGAGACGATTTACAACATCTAGATGAATTGTCAGATTAACAGAAGATCTCTTTGTTTCTTGGGGACCTAGAACAAAGCATCTCGTTTTGTCCGAAGTTTAAATAGTAAAACGTTTTCCCAGCCATCCACTTCCTTATGTCTGAAACAAAGGCTTCTAGCGAGGGCAATTTGGGGCTTCACCATGTTTCATGAAAATGTACAGCTGGTGTGTCATCCGCCATAGCAGTGAAGTTAACATTATGTTTTCGGAATAACCATCCCCAAGAGGTAAAATATATAGTGAAAACAATAGTGGTCCTAAACGAACTGGAACTTCCCCTTGAGGAACACCGAAATGTACAGTTGATTTGTCGGAGGATCAGACCATTCACAGAGACAAACTGATATCTTTCGACAGGTAGGATCTAAACCAGGCCAGAACTTGTCCGTGTAGACCCAATTTGGGTTTCCAGTCTCTCCCAAAAAGAATGTGGTGATCGATGGTGTCAAGGCAGCACTAAGGTCTAGTAGCACTGAGGACAGATGCAGAGCCTCGGTCCTGACGCCATTAAAAGGTCATTTACCACCTTTCACAAGTGCAGTCTCAGTGCTATGATGGGTCTAAAACCAGACTGAAAGCATTTTCGTATACATTGTTTGTCTTCAGAAAGGCTAGTGAGTTGCTGGCGCAACAGCTTTTTCTAAAATTTTTCTGAGAGGAATGGAAGATTCGATATAGGCCGATAGTTTTTTATATTTTTCCGGGTCAAGGTTTGGCTTTTTCAAGAGAGGCTTTACACTGCCACTTTTAGTGAGTTTGGTACACATCCGGTGGATAGGAGAGCTGTTTATTATGTTCAACATAGGAGGGCCAAGCACAGGAAGCAGCTCCTTCAGCAGTTTAGTAGGGATAGGATCCAGTATGCAGCTTGAAGGTTTAGAGGCCAATGATTATTTTCCAATCATTGTGTCAAGAGATATAGTACTAAACACTAAGTGTCTCTCCCCGATCCCAGGCCCTCGCAGAGCTGTGCAGATCCAGGACAGCTAAGCCTGGAGGAATACGCAGATTCAAAGAGGAGTCCGTATTTGCTTTCTAATGGTCATGATCTTTTCTCAAAGAAGTTCATGAAATTTATCACTGCTGAAGTGAAAGCCATCCTCTCTTGGAGAAATGCTGCTTTTAGTTAGCTTTGCAACAGTAATCAAAAAAATTTTGGATTGTTCTTATTTTCCTCAATTAAGTTGGGAAAAGTAGGATGATCGAGCAGCAGTGAGGGCTCTTCAGGTACTGCACCCTGGTACTGTCTTTCCAAGCTAGTCGGAAGACTTCAAGTTTGGTGTGGCGCCATTTCCGTTCCAATTTCCTGGAAGCTTGCTTCAAAAGCTCGGGTATTTTCTGTATACCAGGGAGCTAGTTTCTTATGACAAATGTTTTTGTTTTTTTTAGGGCGTGCAACTGCATCTAGGGTATTGCGCAAGGTTAAATTGAGTTCCTCAAGTTAAGTGGTTAAACTGATTTTTGTCCTCTGACGTCCTTGGGAGGCAGAAGGAGTCTGGAAGGGCATCAATGAATTTTTGTGTTTGTTTGAGAATTTATATAGCACGACTTTTGATGCTCCTTGGTTGGGGTCTGAGGCAGATTATTTGTTGCGATTGCAAATGTAATAAAATGGTGGTCCGAATAGTCCAGGATTTTGTGGAAAAACATTAAGATCTACAACATTTATTCCATGGGACAAAACTAGGTCTCAGAAGTAATGACTGTGCAGTGACGTAGGGTCCAGAGACATGTTGGACAAAACCCACTGAGTCGATATGGCTCCGAAAGACTTTTGGGAGGGGTCTGTGACTTCTCCATGTGAATATTAAAATCACCAAAAATTAGAATATGATCTGCTATGACTACAAGGTCTGATAGGAATTCAGTAAACTCAGAGAGGAACGCATGTATATGGCCCAGGAGGCCCATATAGCGTCGCTGTTAGAGGCAGTCCTTTGGGTTGGGAGCCCAAGCTGTAGCAGCAGCTAACAACATTGCCACTCTTGGCAGGCCTCTCTGTCACGTTTAACCACGGGCAAGACAGAGCTGGCACCGGAGGCGGTGGAGGAGGCGTCAGAATTTCTACGTGGCAGCCATACTCAACCTGACACTAGGACGTCAGCAGTCTGCGGCGGGGAGGTCCATGGCCCCTTCGCGTGGTCGGGAACGAACACCTCTGGTTGGTCCTGACAGCCATGAAAGAGGGCAGACAGGACGTCTCTCTTCAAAATGGCCCCCCCTCTCTGATGACGGCCTCTTGGGGTCGCAGTCAAAGAGGCGACGGAGCGTTTTTTCCAAGCTAAGAGGAGGAGAAGTAACAGCTGGCCAAGCACCTGCCGTTGGCAGGACGATTCGGCACCGACTCCATCCCAAAAGGCCATCTACCTCCGCCCCTCCCAAGTAGACCGGGGGTCTACGGCGAGGCGGCAATAATCGGCGTCATCCGGCGGCCACGAGCAGCAAGGGAAGGGCCAACGAGGCCCGCCCTTCAGCCAGCTACGGTAGCCCCACTACAGCCGGCGAGGGAGGTGAAGAGGACGCCGACCTGGCCCCTCCAAGGGAGGCAAGAGGAGGCGTACGTGACGGGACGGGGGGGGAGTGGATAGAGGACGCATCGATGGTGTCGACGTGCCCACTGTTCCCCCCCACCCTTCGTTGAAGGGAGGGGTGTTGATGTAAATGCCTTTGTTGATTGTATTTAATAAAGAGTTGGCCCACCTGACTTTGTCAAAAAAGAGCCCTCTTTTCCATAATACGGTACGAGAGCGTTCAAATCTCACCCTCTCTTCCTTACCCACTCTAAGAGACCGTTCAGCCCCACCGAGGGTGCGTATGCTGAACAGGCACTTAGAGTAGGTATCCATAAGAACCTCAATCAGGTCTTTCACATCAACTTCATGTATAAGGAAGTGGCTTTACATAGAAGCAGCAGTCCCGGTCAGATTCTGACATGAGACGCAGCCGCTATTTGGGGATGGCGCATAGCACAGACCAAGGTCTCTCGGTTAATGCGATTCAGACCCATGCTACGTTCACGGAGGGCCGCGCGATTAACTAGGGTTATGGGTTATAACCAAAGTATCAAGCTCCCCTTGACAGAACGAGCCAGTACTCACCACACTGTGAGCGTGAATGAACCCACCAAGGGGTGCAGAGTTGAACACACACATAAGGTGAAAGTTAGAAGGTAATCAAGGCGCCTCCTTGTTTTACCTCATAGAGACCTCATACTACCAGACTTATAGGAGTAACTGTAGTGAAAGGGCTTATGATAGCGAATTGCAGTCACCTAAGATGACGCAATCAACTTGCTGGGGATGGTGCCTGCCGCAGGCTGTGACCTCGGTCAAGCGCAATTCAGACCCGCGATGCGTTCAAGGAGGGCAGGAATACGACGGTTACGGGTTTTATTGAAATGACGTGGGGGTGCCCTGCTCCTCTTTCTTTCTCAGAAACGCATTGATGGTTCCTCTCCATTTTCACGGGAGGCCCCACCTTGGGCTGTTCCACCACTCAATGTCGGGGAACAGTGGCGGTAAGGGCCCCATAGAGGAATACAGGTCCTTCCTATGGATGCACCACAGCTTTCGTGCTCAGGCCACTTTCTCTGCATTGTTGGCAGCAGTGGCGAAGAAGCTGCACACCTCTCACCGCTGGCTAGACCAGACGTTGCAGAAAGGTTTATGCCCTCCATTCCACCGGACCCCACCCCGTTCAGGGGAGAGTGGTGGAGGACGGGTGATGAAAACGCCAGACAAAGTGGCCGCTCTGATGACAGAGATTAACGGAACTTTGGCGAAGGAGGCGGTCTGGGGTAACAGTAGTTCCCCGGCGAGCAAGGAACAAAGGGCTTATATTCGCCTTAATTCCTAGTGCCCAAATAGACGGGGGGAGTGAGGGATTTTGGACTTACGCATTCTCAACGAGAGCATAACCAAACGGCCCTTCCGAATGCTAACGACAAACATGCTGGAATGTGTCCAGAGAGGGGACTTTTGTACGAGCATAGACCTAAAGGACGCGTACTTTCATGTGTGCGGTCAGCCGCGTCACAGGAAGTTTCTGCGGTTCGCCTTTCAGGGGTGGCGTACTGAATACACGAGGATGGCCATTTGGGTACGCCCTGGCACCTCGCACATTTTTCCAAATGGGGTGGAGGCGGCATTGGAACCGTGTGGCGTCGTCAGGGTAATACGGCTACTAGCACTACCTGACGATTCTACTGGTTCTCGCCCTTCAGCAGAGCTGGCGATCACTCACACAACCACAGACAGTGATGCATCTCACAAGTTCTGGGGTTTTTGCTGTGAATTGGAAAAAGAGCGTGCCCGGCCCCCCTCATCAGATTGTCTACCTGGGGATACAGCTAGACACTGTGAGGATGGAGGGCTCGAATTCGGAACCCCCGAAGGGGTAGCCTTGTTGCTAGCCCTGAGGAAGTGTCGTCCGAATCACACCGGTGACGGGCACTGGTCGATCATGTCACTTTGGGTCTCATGTTGTCAGCCCACTCTGTGGTTCCGATGGGACTCCTGCATATGCGCAGGATGCAGCGATGGTTCGCCCCACTAAGAACTAGACCCATTGCGTCAAAGTCATCGGTTGGTGGTGGTTCCCCTCTCGCTCAGTGCAGATCTCTGAACTATTGGAGAAACCCGTGCCGTTCTCACGCGCACGGAGTCCCGATAGGAAAGGTGTCCTCTCACATCCCAGTATTCACCGATGCGTCCCTGACGGGATGGGGAGGGACATGTCAGACCCAAGCGATAGGAGGTGTGTGGCCTCAATCAGGTCGTCATATCAACCTCTTGGAGTTGGAAACGGTTCGGACTGGTTCTGAAAACCACTTCGCGTCTACCCTTCGATGTCGCGTATGTTCTGGTCTGGTCAGACAACCGGACCACAGTAGCTTCACATAAATCAGCCAGGGGAGGAGTCAGGTCTCCTGCTCTCCATCTCGGGCGGCAGAGGAATTGTGGCTGTGGGCTCACGAGCACCTTCGCTCATTGAGAGCAGCACACATTCCGGGCTACTGAATGTAGGAGCAGACCTCATGTCAAGAGGGGGTCTCAAAGACGACGACAGTGGTGTCTGCATCCGGAACATTGTTCTCCAGATTTGGGAACAATTCGGGGAGAAGCCGAGGTGGACCTATTCGCGTCACGCGTGAACGCGCAATGTCCTCTGTTGTGTCTCTCTGAGGGAACAGACAAACCGCCACTGGTGAAGGGACGCCTTTGCGCACCAACCGTGGCCGAGAGTTACTCCTGTATGCATTCCCTCCGCTGTCCCTGCATTCTCCCACTGCATAGCCAGGGTGAGGTCAGGGGGCTGTCAGTGATACTGATAGCGCCCGATCCGCCCGGGGGCTCCTTGGTTTTGCGGAGATGAGTCAGATGTTGATTGCGCCCACCTTGGCCAATTCCACATCGACTGGGACGCGTTGTCTCAAGGCGGAAGGCACGATAGGGAAGTTGCCCATAATCGGCCAACCACTGAAGGCCTGGCTGCTGAGAGGGGACAGGCTTAGAGCGCCGTGGGTTATCTGATGCAGTCATCAGGGACCATACAGGGTTCACCAGTGCCAGTTCCACTTCTAAGCTGTATGCAGTAGATGGAACGTGTTTTCACGATGGTGTGTTACACAAGGGTGTAGACCCCATGAGCTGTCAGGTGGAGAGTATTCTTTCTTTTCTACAGCTCATGTTTGATAATCAAAAAAACGCCGGCCACTATTAGGTGTTTGCAGCAGCGATTTTCAGCTGTCATGAGGGGTTTGGCAGAGACAATGTCTTTAGCTAACCCCTCTAGTGAAACGCTTCCTATTAGGAACGCGCGCGACTTAGCCAACACCTAGATTCACGCTTCTTCCTCAGTGGGGATTTGCCTTTGGTACTCGAAGCGCCTATGTAAGTCGCCATTCGAGCCATTGAATAAAATACCCCTCAAGATGCTGCTGTCTATTAAGACAGCACTGTTTGCTCGCTTTGGACTACAGCTAAGCGGATCAGTGATGTTTGTGTGCTTTTTCGACGATACCTGACTGCTTGGCCATCAATGGTGACCTGAGGCAGAGCAGTGTTACTTCCTAAACCCGGCATTTGTGCCGAAGGTTATTAAGAGTTCATATAGGTCACTAGACCGTGGAGCTGTGGGCTTTTTCTCACTCCTCCTCATAGAGAGAGGAGTGAGGAGAAGCTCCATCGCCTGTGCCCAGTACGCGCTTTGGCGTGTTACATCGAGCACACAGCAGCGATTAGGGTCATCGCCTCAGTTGTTTTGTGTTGTCACGGTGCGGCTGCAACTAGGTAGGCACCACTTTCAAAATAGCCGTTGTCTCACTGGCTTTGTGAAGGCATTGTGAGACAGCTTACGAGCAGCGGGCGGGCAATTGCCTCAGGGGTTTCAGAGCTCACTCCACTCGTGGCCCGGTAGCGGCTTCTACTGCCCTTTTCAGAGGAACAGGGGTAGAGGATATCTGTAGAGCAGCATCATGGTCGACGCCGGTCTCCATTTATCCGTTTCATATCTCTAGATATGTCTTCTAACTCTCTGGCTCAATCTGATACTCAGTGTGGCTGAAGGGTAGATCTTGAGCAAGAGAAAGAGAGGAGAAGCAGGACTTGTGGACACAGGTTTAGTCCATCAGGTCCGCTTTGGTTAGGAAGACGTGTTTTGGACAGATGTGTTTTCTAACTCTTTGGCTCGGGTCTGTACTCAGCATAGCTGAAGGGAGATCTTGAGCTAGGAAGAGAGGAAAAGCAGGACTATGGACAAGGTTTCCATCAGGTCCGCTTTGGATAAGAAAACATATTTTGTAGCATGACTCCTGACTGACAGGGTTCAGTACAGTAGAAGCATGCGTTGATTGAAAGAATGTGAGGTCAGCTATCTGCTTGTTCAGTTTAGTATAGACTCATGTTTTGTTCCTGCCACACTAATCTCTGGATTCCATTGAGTGAGTGAGGCGGTCTACCGCATTCACAAATGTAGAGTGACATTTGGTGTCATTCCATAGTTGGTTGGTAGTGTTTTTCACAGGATAGATATGAGGACATCTATCTGCTAGTACAGATTAGTATGGCTTCATTCTGGTGATACTGCCCAATAGTCATTGGGGGGGCATTGCCATTGGACTAGGTGGGGCAGGGTCTTTAACCCGATGACTGCGGTATATTGTGACGCCTGAAGGGGTTTTTAGTTTTGCAGTACTGCGGGAACTTGGTTGCAGCCATTGCCAGGCCTGACCTTTTCGTTTCTTTGATGGGAAGTGTTAGGTTCGGCAGGGAGTACATTTTGGAAGCGCTACGCTCCGCCTTAAACCAACTAGGACAGAGCTCCCTATGGGGCGGAGCTCCACGATATAGAAAACGATTAGTTACCGGAGTGTAACTCCAGTTCTAGGAGTGGAGCGGAGCCCCAATAGGACTTAAGGCCCTGCCGACACCCTCTCTAGTCTCGCTGAAGATAAAATATCTCGGGAGGCTGATTTGAGGGTAGGCATCCCCTCATTATAGGGACACCTGTGCTCCAATTGGCTGCAGGGGTGGTGCATAATTTTGTCTCAGGCTGTTGCTGCCTTAGGGCAGAGGGTAAACCACTAGGAGCCAGAAGCTCCCCTATGGGGCTCCGCTCAACTCATAGAACTGGAGTTACACTCCGGTAAAACTAATCGTTCATTAGAGTTACCAGCCTCAGAAATTGCAAGGCCCAATAAATTGCTTCAGAGTTCAAGTCTACATACACACCTCATACATCAACTGTTCAGAGGGCGACTGTGTGAATCAGTCCTTCAATGGTCTGAATTGCTGAAAAGAACCCACCTACTAAAGAACACCAATAAGAAGAAGAGGACTTGCTTGGGCCAAGAAACACACAAGCAATGGACATTAGACCGGTGGGGAATTTGTCCCTTTGGTCTGGATTCCAGATTGAGATTTTTGGTTCCACACCGCCATGTCTTTGTGAGACGTGGTGTGGGTTAACGGATGATCGCATGTGTATTTCCCACCGTAAAAGCATGGAGGAGGAGGTGTTATGGTTTGGGGGTACTTGCTGGTGACACTGTCTGTGATTTATTTAGAATCAAGGCACACTTAACCAGCATGGCTACCACAGAATTCTGCAGCGGATACGCCATCACATCTGGTTTGGGCTTAGTGGAACTAATCATTTGTTTTTCAACAGGACAATGACCCAACACACATTCAGGCTGTGTAAGGGCTATGTTACCAAGAATGAGAGTGATGGATGGCACATCAGATGACCTGGCCTCCCCATCCCCCTACCTCAACCAATTGAGGATGGTTTGGGATGAGTAAGACCGCAGAGTGAAGGAAAAGCAGCAACAAGTGCTCAGCATATGTGGGAACCCCTCAAGACTGTTGCAAAAGTATTCCAGGTGAAACTGCTTGAGAGAAATGCCAAGAGTGTGCAAAGCTGTCATCAGGGCAAAGGGGGGCTATTTGAATCTCAAATGTAAAATATATTTTTGATTTGTTTAACACTTTTTTGGTTAATACATGAGTCTACAATATAGAAAATAGTCAAAATAAAGAAAAAACCACCTTGAATGAGTAGGTGTTCTAAAAACCTTTAGACCGTAGTGTAAGTATTCACACCTGAGTCAATACTTTATAGAAGCAACCTTTAAGCAGCGGTTACAGCTGAGTGTTTCTGGGTAAGTCTCTAAAGAGCTTCTAAAACCTGGATTGTTACAACATTTCCCCATTATTATTTTACAAATTCTTCAAGCTCCGTCAAATTGGTTGTTGATTGTTGCTAGACAACAGTGGGCGGTTTAAGTGCCCCCCGTTTATGATGAGGAGGACCTTTTTTTATATTTTTTATGAGAATTGGCCTTATTTCTATTACCAGCATGGTGGATGACTGTCATTCATATTCCATTCACCCAGTTCAATGTAACATCGATAGGTTTAGGCTACTACATGATACTCAAATGTTCCCTCTATTCCCATCATGAGGTTGCTACAACCTAGTCTATGAATGAAAGTTTACAACGTAGGTGCACACAGGTCGAGAGAAACATTTGAGATCGACAGACAGTGACACATGGACAGACAGTGACCACTTTCAATACCGCCTTGCACACTCTTGCCTGCATCTAATCCTAGGGGTGTAATCATTTGTCCAATGTTGCAAACAAGTTTCTAATGGACAAATTGGTTTTATCCCCGTTTGTTCGTTTGCTTCCGTTTAAAGAAGATGTTTTTTCAACAGAAATCGGAATCGGCGGAATGAATACACCCCTTGATCAGGGCATAAAACAGAGTTTACGTTCATAACAGCTACGTTGTATTCATTCCTAAGCCTCTATGCACTCTCCTCCTCTCACCTTCTCCCTTCGTTTGTGGACTTCAATGAACAAACCTCAGCTGTATGTGACCAGGCAAAAAAAACTTTCCAAGCCAAACCGCTACACACAGCCTACATCATTGTCCCCCTAATTAGCTAAAGTAATGTCCTAGTCAACATAGCTAATAGCAACTAATGCGTTAGTAAACCCGCTACAATCATGCAGTAACGTTACAGTGTACAGTGAGGGAAAAATGTATTTGATCCCTGCTGATTTTGTACGTTATGCCCACTGACAAAGAATGATCAGTCTATAATTTAATGGTAGGTTTAATTTGAACAGTGAGAGAGACAGAATAACAAACAAAAAAATCCAGAAAAACGCATGTCAAAAATGTTTATAATTGATTTGCATTTTAATGAGGAAAATAAGTATTGACCCCCTCTCAATCAGACAAGATTTTCTGGCTCCCCAGGTGTCTTTTTATACAGGTAACGAGCTGAGATTAGGAGCACACTCTGAAAGGGAGTGCTCCTAATCTGAGCTTGTTACCTGTATAAAAGACACCTGTCCACAGAAGCAATCAATCAGATTCCAAACTCTCCACCATGGCAAGACCAAAGCGCTCTCCAAGGATGTCAGGGACAAGATGTAGACCTACACAAGGCTGGAATGTGCTACAAGACCATCGCCAAGCAGCTTGGTGAGAAGGTGACAACAGTTGGTGCGCGATTATTCGCAAATGGAAGAAACACAAAATAACTGCAGTCTCCCTCGGCCTGGTGGCTCCATGCAAGATCTCACCTTGTGGAGTTGCAATGAATCATGAGAACAGTGAACAGTGAGGAATCAGCCCTCAGAACTCCAAGCGGGCTGTCGTGTGGAGTTGCAATGCATCATGAGAACAGTGAGGAATCAGCCCAGAACTCCAAGCGGGCTGTCGTGCCACCACTTTACTGAGGTGAGTGGATTCCGTCTGGCCACTATTACCATAAAGGCCTGATTTTTGGTGGAGTGCTGCCAGAATATGGTTGGGTCCTTCGGAAGGTTCTCGAATCCCACAGAGGAACTCTGGAGCTCTGCCAGAGTGACCATCGGTTCTTGGTCACCTCCGCTGACCGAAGGCCCTTCTCCCCTGATTGCTCAGGGGGGGGTTGTTTGGCGGGGCTGCCAGCTCTAGGAAGAGTCTTGGTGGTTCCAAAACTTTTTTATATTTAAGAATGATGGAGGCCACTGTGTTCATGGGAACCTTCAATGCTGCAGAATTTTTTGGTACCTTCCCCAGATCTGTACCTCGACACAATCCTGTCTTCGGAGCTCCTAGACGGACAACTCCTTCGACCTCATGGCTTGGTTCTTGCTCTGACATTGCCACTGTCAACTGTGGGACCCTTTATATAGACAGGTGTGTGCCTTTCCAAATCATGTCCAATCAATTGAATTTACCACCAGGTGGACTCCAATCAAAGTTGTTGAAACATCTAAAGGATGATCACTGGAAACAGGATGCACCTGAGCTCAATTTTATCTCTATAGCAAAGGTTCTGAATACTTATGTTTTGCGCTTTGTCATATGGGGTATTCTGTGTAGATGATGAGGGGAAAAAATAATTATATCAATTTAGAAATAATGCTGTAAACATAACAAAATCTGGAAAAAGTCAAGGGGTCCTGAATATCTTTCCGAATGCATTGTTTACAATAGCTTTCAGCTTGACGAGGGCAAACGTGACATTGGACTCTGCACACATGGCTAAATTGGAGGAGTATTACATTTTTGTACTATTATTAGTTTAACTGAGGGTGTGTGACATTTTAGTCATATCTTACTCACACATTTCTTTAATCAAAGTTTGGAACTCACCTACTCATTCAGGGTTTTCTTTATTTTGAAAATGTTTTACATTGTTAGGAATAATAGATGAAGACATCAAAAACGTCATACACATTTTACTGGTTGAAAAATGTGACGGTTTACGGTTTACTTTCAAAGGTTACGTACTACTACTACGAAGAAGAAAGAAAAAAAATTTCAGTTACATTGAGGAGGGGAGCAGACCTTGAACAATGGATGAGTAACGATGTAGCTATAGTGTTGCCCATAAACAAGCTCGTAGCTATGGAATAGTAATTCCTATGTTATCACACGCAGCGTAGGACGGCACTCTAGTGGGAAGACAGGTGGTAGCTGCGTCCAAGCTGCATTGTAACCGATAAGTCGTTGGTAGTGCATTGTCCATTCATTGTTTGCTTAATTAGCACTGTTTTTGGCATTGGATTGTTGGGTATTGTGCATGTAGCTGTGTAGCGTTGTCACGACTTGCGATTTATGAATTGTCCGTGTTTATAAAGCGGTGCAGTAAGCCTGTATTCTTGCTGCAAAAGACGGCCGTGCGTGGCTGCAAATACATTGTGGGTAAATTGTACTATCGATTATTAT
This sequence comes from Coregonus suidteri, assembly GCA_036851935.1. NCBI lineage: Eukaryota > Metazoa > Chordata > Actinopteri > Salmoniformes > Salmonidae > Coregonus > Coregonus suidteri. The sequence goes on along the minus strand of CM072244.1, from coordinate 38,112,525 downwards.
CCATCCTGTGTTAACAGCAAGACGAAAATAGTTGTGCCCCTTAGTCATTTCTGATGCCCTTGCCGAGTTCATCCTGCCGCCGTGCCTGGCTACGAGTAACCAGCTAAACTACACAAAATTGATTTTCCAAAAGTCGAGGGACCATTAAATGCGCGCAGTGTAAAAGCATGAAGTAGGCCACAAAGACCCGTTATAAAAATGATTAATTAATCTAAAACTCACCTGATTCATTGTAGAAACGGTTGTGTTTATGGTCGACGATTGCAGAGTCAGTCAGGCGAAGTTAACTAAGATGTTTATCTGTAGTCGACGGACCTTTTAGACCAGGGAAGGTAGAGGACCGAGACGTTATATTTCAACAAGACAAAATGGAGAATAGAGAACACGTGACTCCATCTTTCACGTTCCGTTCGACTGAAAAGTTCACCCAGCATGGTTGGAATGTGGGCTTCTCCCTAATATTAAAATAAAATCGAATGTTTCAGCCAGATATCCACTCACAAACCGATCGCCCTGTACATCGTGCTGAAATAGCGACATGTCTATCGGTCTGCATGGACTAATTAATCGATGATAGGGTTCCTGTGGTGCAAGAGATGTAAAAGCCTTGCTTTAGCTAATTGGATAAGGTTTATTGGTAGGCCTCTATTTGCGGTCGTCATTTTTCCTCATGTTTACATTTTAGTAATTAGCAGACGCTCTCATCCAGAGCGACTTACAGTTACTGAGCGCATTTTTAAAATATATACTGGCCCCCGTGGGAATCGAACCCACAACACCTGGCGTTGCAAACGCATGCTTCTAACAACTGAACTATAAGGGCCTAATGTTTAACGCAATCATTACAACACGTGTCATAATGCTGGAATTTCTTTAGACTGCTGGCTAATGGCAATAATGTCATTACTTGTTCAGTAATTACAGCTGGACATTCAAACATTGCAGATTTTAAAATAAATTATCCATGCATACTAATCAGCTACCAATTGATTTTTTAAATAATATAAACTGTCCGTAGCTGCCTACCTTGAAACTGCATGACATGAACCCTCCTCGTGCTCTCGCCAGCTTGGATAGAACGCTTGTTGTGCGTAAAACCAGTCTATTAATGCCAAATAACTGTCAGCACGCCCTCGAAACATTAGCTTACTAGGGATTGTTTTCATTATTCAGTGTACTATCTATAGCTACTGTGCCTTCAGAATGGATCCATACCCCTTGACTTATTCCACATTTTGTTTCTGTGTCTCTCCACAGCTTGGATAGAACACTGTTGTGCATAAAAATATTGTAGCTCCTCAGTGACAGGCATGAGGCAAGAGGTCTTGAATTTGAAATAGGAAACACTCTCACCACCGATAACTCTACAATAATCGAGAATTTCAACAAGCATTTATGCTACGGCTGGCCATGCTTTCCACCTGGCTACCACTACCCCGGCCACCAGCTCTGCACCTCCGCTGCAAACTTGCCCCATGCCCCCCCCACGTTTCTCCTTCACACAAATCCAGACAGCTGATGTTCTAAAAGAGCTGCAAAATCTGGGACCCCTACAAATCATCTGGGGCTAGACAATCTGGACCCTTTCTTTCTAAACAACTAGCCGCCAGAAATTGTCGCAAACCCCTATTACTAGCCTGTTCAACCTCCTCTTTTCGTAACGTCTGCGAGATCCTCAGAGATTGGAAAGCTGCCGCGGTCATCCCCCCCTCTTCAAAGGGTGGGTGACACTCTAGATCCAAAACTGTTACAGACCATCCCATTCCATCCTGCCCTCGCCTTTCAAAAGTTTTTGAAAGCCAAATCAACAAACAGATCACCGACCATTTCGAATCCCACCCCGTACCTTTCTCCTCGTGCTCTCTCCCAGCTTGGATTAGAACGCTGTTGTGCGTAAAACCAAGTCTATTAATGCCAATAATACTGTCAGCACGCCCTCGAAACCATTAGCTTACTAGGTGATTGTTTCATTATTCAGTGTACTATCTATAGCTACTGTCCTTCAGAATGGATCCATACCCCTTGACTTATTCCACATTTTGTGTGTCTCTCCCAGCTTGGATAGTGTGGTCTTAGCTCTTGTGCCTTGTAGTAGACCTGTGGTTGCATGTCTATGCCACGGCTGCTCTATACTTTCACCTACATTAACCTGCTTTCTCCCCAGAGGTAAGACGAGGCTCTGACATTGCTTACTTGGTGTACTTAAATTTGGGTTTAAATATAATTTGGCCTGTAGCTAAGTGATTCAGCTCCCATTGAGCTATGCACGGATTTATCACTATTTTTACCACTCAATATTATTTTTTAGAACATATTCACATCTACTGGTTGCACACTAGTAAGAATCAATAATCTACGTTGTTCTATGAAATGCAAATAAGTCAGTCTCTTGGTTGTAGCTTAGTTAACACTTAAACATACACACAACTATACCGTATGAATATGAAGCAAAAAAATGTGTCAGTCTCTTGTGGGAAAATAGTTTAAGTTCTTTGCATCAGCTGGATTCATGGTTAAGGCGCCTGGATTCTTCTGTGGATGCTGCGGCTGTGTAAATGTCAGGAGCGATGCACACTCTTGGATGTAGAGATGTCCCTTCTTGTCCAGGGATCACGGCTCTTTGGTACTGTCTCCTCGTCTACTCATGCCAAGAGCAGATGAGTTCCCACTGAGCTCCCTCCAGAGTGACAGGCCATGAGGCAAAGACGGTCCTGATTTGAATACAGCCCTTTAATGCTGGTCAACCCGTGAGAAACTGGTTTAAAGAAAGAAAACAATACATTAACAAAAGATAATGCCATATTGCATGTCTAACACATCTGGGCGCCTTAACAATCACGCTCATACAGCTAAACACTTTATGTATTATTTTTTTTACACCAAAAATGACGCACGTAAACACAAACACCATCATTTTTTAGCCCCCCCCAAAAATAAAATAGTCAACAAACCTCATTGCTGCTTATCACACACGAGGTGCTTAAACATCATTTTAAATGTCATTCATCTTCTTCTGTATACTTTCTTGTAAGTATGCACTTTAAACACGATAACAGTTGGAAAAATAATTCGCTTTTTGCGGGTAGTTTAAAAGTTTCCTCGGCTGCGTCGCTAAAGGCGCTCGGGTGGTGCAAACACTCGGGCCGGAACCAATAATTATGTTCCGTCTGGCTGTAAACGTACAAAATTCAGCAGAAAATATAAATAATAAAAAGTGCAAATAACATGAAAATAAACTAAAGTGATAATACATGAAATAAACTGGCGACAGAGGCAGTTACAGGTTACAATAATATCAAGATATTGCAGTTGGGTCTATACTGCTCTAACATTGTGTAACAATACATCATGTAGATGTACAGTGCCAGTCAACTGTTTGGGACCAAACCCTACTCATCAAAGGGTTCTTATTTTGACTATTTATATTATACATTGTTGATACTGGTGAAGGACATCAAAATTATGAAAAAACACATATGGAATTTCATGTAGTAACCCAAAAGTGTTTAACAAATCAATATTATTATTTTATATTTACATTCTTCAAACTAGCCACCCCTTTGCCTTGATGGACAGCCTTAGCATTCTCTCAACCAGCTTCATGAGGAATTATTTCAAACAGTCTGGAGGGAGTTCCCACATACGCTGAGCACTCATTCCAAAACCATTCTCAATTGAGGTTCAAGGTACGGGTGATTGTGGAGGCCAGGTCATCTGATGCAGCACTTTCTATCACTCTACTTCTTGGTCTTTTAAATAAGCCCTTTACACAGCCTGGAGTGTGTGTTTTGGGATCATTGTACTGTTGAAAAAACAAATGATAGTCCCACTAAGCGCAAAAACAGATGGGATGTGGCGTATCGCTCGCAGAATGCTGTGGTTAGCCATGTTGGTTAAGTCGTGACTTGAACTCTAAATAAAATCACTACAGTGTCACCAGACAAAGTACCCCCAACACCACAGTCCTTCCATGCGCACACGGTGGAAACCACACATGTTGGTGATCATCCTGTTCACTATGACTCTGCATATCACAAAGGACACAGAGGTTGGGGAACCAAAAAATCTCCCACAAATTTGGACTTGTCTAGACAAAATGACAGATTTCCACCAGCCTATGTGTCATATTGCCTCGTGTTCGTGGCCCCAAGCCTCTTTCTTATTGGGTGTCCTTTAAGTAGTGGTTTCTTTGAAGCAATTCGACCACGGAAGGCCTGATTCACACGCAGTCTCCTTCTGACACAGTCGAGTTGAGATGACTACTGTTGTAGCTCACTCATGAAGCTGGTTGAGAGACGGGATGCCAAGAGTGTGGGAAGCTTTTTCACCAATCTACTCTGCAACATTAAAGCTGATGTACCCTTTGGGGTTAGAGTTTGGGAAACCTTCCTCCTAATGGATATTCTCTTTCTCAAAAGGAGAGCAAGCGGCAACGCACGACGATATACTTGTCTATTTACATTGGCAATTCATTTTGTGAAGTCAGGAAAACAAATACCACAAACCCAATTCCACTATAATACATGCAGTACGGAGGAAAACACTGGAAAGTCACTACACAAGACACATTTCAGAGTCTCTACGGCCATACGACCCACCAATGTATTGGACCCTACATCTGTCCTATGTCCTACTGTTCAGCCTACATCTGTCCTTTGTTACTACTGTCAGTATCCTACATCTGTGTCTTTGTTCTACTGTTCAGCAGCCTACATCCTTATCTCCTGTGTGCGTTCTCTCATGTTAATTATCATGTGACCAACCAGGGGAAAACTCCTTTTCACATTGGGAGCAGTGGTAGGAGGATTTCTCCCCTGTTGTGTATTCTCTCATGCTGTATCAGGTATTCTTTCCGCGTTAAAAACTCTTTCTACACTGGGAAGCATGTGATGAGGCTTCTACCACATGTGTGTATTCTCCTCATGCTGTTTCAGGTGACCTAACTGGTTTTAAAACTCTTTCCACACTGGGAGCCAGTGATGAGGCTTCTCTCCATGTTGTATTCTCTCATGTATTTTCAGGTCCCCTAACTGGTTTAAAATCCTTTCCACAGTGGTTGAGCAGTGGATGAGCTTTCTCACCTGTGTGTATCTCTCATTGCTCTTTCATGGTATTCTTTTCCCCTTCTGGTTACAAACTCGTTTCCAACCAACTGGGAGCAGTGATGACGTTTTTTACACTGTGTGTATTCTATCATGCACTTGCAGGTGTCCTAACTGGGAACAAACTCTGTCCACACCGGGAGCATTGGAAAGGCTTCTACCCTGTGTGTATTCATCTCATGGTCGTTTCATGCCACCTTAACTGGTTTAACACTCTTTCTCACACTGGGAAGCAGTGATGAGGCTTTTCCCCGTGTGTATTCTCTCATGGCACTTTCAGGGTGTTCCTAACTGCGGGAAAAACTATTTCCACACTGGGAGCAATTGGAAGGGGCTTCCCCATGTGTGTATTCTCTCAATGTCGGTTTCAGGTCCTGTAATTGATTAAAACCCATTTTCCAACAGTGGGGGCAGTGGAATCGTCTCCGTGCTGGTGTGGAATCGTCTCTGGTTCCTTCTGAATCTGGTTCTTTCTCGTGCCAAAGACAGAAGCGTTTGTTTATCTAAACAGTAGACCTGAATGAAACATCCACAACTCTCTTGATAGAGAGTTAATCCAAATCAGATCCCTCAAACAACCCTGAGGCCAGTTTACAAAACACGTCTAATTTTTTAAAATTAATCTTGGCCAGGGTTGATTGGGTTGGGTTACTTTCTAAAATTTCATCCGTTGCCAGTTTTGCAGTTGCTAGTACCTGTCAAAAATTGTTAATCCAGTTAAGTCATTATTACATTCCTGTTACTTTTAGATTACTCCCCCTTAATGCCATTAGCTAGAAGAACCACAAATGTATGTTCACCATTGAACGGACATCTACCTCTGAGGATACCATACTCAAGCGTTACAGATCTATATTATTCAGTATTTTTGATACACCGTTTTACTCCCCAATTGGTAGTTACAGTGTTAGCCCATCGCTGCAACTCCTGTACGGGACTCGGAGAGGCGAAGGACGAAGAGTCCAGACCTAATGCTTTGCTTGAACACAATTGCTTGATTAACCCGGAAGCCAGCAGCACCCAATGTGTCGGAGGAAACACACCTGTACAATCTTGCGCCCCGGCCTGCCACAGGAGTAGCTAGGAGCGCGATGGGACAAGGGACAAAACCCAGCCGGACAAACACTCCCTAAAAGTCGGACGACGCTGGGCCAACTGGGCGACGCATCATGGGTCTCCCAGTTCACCGGCCGGCTGGCGATCGAACCAAGGATCTGTTGGTGACGCCCTAGAACGCTGCATGCTTTTGAGCACTACTGAAAAAGTACTAATTTACTGTGAAGACGACGAAAGCTGCATTTATACAGGCCTATTGTTTACATTTGTGTTGGGGACACTTTGAATATCTTGATATATGCAGCTGTTTAATAAGGGCGAAATCCACAGATGAAAACAACAAACAAAACGGTCGGACCCTGACTCTGTTTTGGCTAAACACAGCTGAGGGATGGGAGAAATGTAATGTAAGATGAATAGACAGAGCTATGGATTGGCAAAGGACCTGACCATCCATGATATCAACCATTATTGTTTACAAACATGTTATGAGGGCCTATATAGTATGGTGTTACGATTACAATGTTACACCACATTGGATGGAAAAAACAAGCTCACATTTTGGGTTCTACATGGAGTGTTAACGGTGGAAACTCATGAGGCATTTAGAATGTTATATTCTTCAAGAGATCAATGGATGGAGGATGATAATAGTAAAAAAAAAAAAAAAAAAAATAGAAGAGAGTGATTTATTCAGCTTTTTGTTCTTTCATCACATTACCAGAGTGTCAGAAGTGTACAGACACTCAATTAGTATTTGGTCAGCATGCCCTTTAAAATGGTTTAACTTGGGTCAAACGTTTTGGGTAGCCTTCCACAAGCTTTCCCACAATAAGTTGGGTGAATTTTTGGGCCCATTCCTTCATGACAGAGCTGGTGTAACTGATGTCAGGTTTGTAGGCATCCTTGCTCGACAACGCTTTTTCAGTTCTGCCCACAACAATTTTTCTATATGATTGAGGTCAGGCTGTGCTGAATGGCCACTCCAATACCTTGATTTTGTTGTTCCTCTAAATGCCATTTTGCCCCAACAACTTTGGAAAGTAGCTTGGGGTCATTGTCCATTTGGAAGAAACCATTTGTGACCAATGCCTTTAACTTGTCATTACTGATGTATGTCTTGAGATGTTGCTTCAAATATATCCACCTAATTATCCTTCTCAGATTGCTACCATCTGTTTTGATTGAAGTGCACCCAGTCCCTCCTGCAAGCAAAGCACCCCCACAGCATGATGCTGCCACCCCCGTGTTTCACGGTTGGGATGGTGTTCTTCGGCTTGCAGGGCTCACCACATTTTCCTGCCAAACATCAACGTACGGTCATTAAGGCCAAACAGTTCTGTGTTTTGTTTCATACAGACCAGAGGACCATTTCTCCAAAAAGTATGATTTGTGTTCCCCATGTGCAGTTGCAAACCGTTTAGTCTGGCTTTTTCGATGGCGGTTTTGGATTCAGTGGCTTCTTCCTTGGTCTGAGCGGGCATCAGTTCAGGTGTATGTCGATATAGGGACTCGTTTTTTTAAATGTGGATGTAGATACTTTTGTAACCTGTTTCCTCCAGCATCTTCACAAGGTACTTTGCTGTGTTCTGGGATTGGATTTGCAGTTTTTGCACCAAAGTATGTTCATCTCTAGGGACGGATACCGTAGGTCTCCCTGTCCTGAGTGGGTATGATGGCTGTGCATGGTCCCCCCATGGTGTTTATTACTTGCGTACTATTGTTTGTACAGATGAATGTTGTAACTTCAGGCGTTTGGAATATTGCTCCAAAGGATGAACCCAGTACTGAGGTCATGGCTGATTTATTTGCATTTTCCCATGATTCTGGCAAGAGGATAAGAGGCACTTAGTTGGAAAGGGTGGCATTGAAAATACATCCACAGGTACATCTCCAATTGACTCAAATGATGTCAATTAGCCTATTCAGAAGCTGTCTAAAGCCCAATGAACAATCATTTTCTGGAATTTTCACAAGCTGTTTAAAGGCCACAGTCAATTACTGTATGTAAACTGATCTGACCCACTGGAATTGTGATGCAAATTCATTATAAGTGAAATTAATCTGTCCTTGTAAAACCAATTGGTTGGAAAAATTACCTTGTGTTCTATGCACAAAAGTAGATGTCCTAAACTGTGGAGAGGTTGAAAAACGAGTTTTAATGACTCCAACCGAAAGGGTATTTAAACTTCCGAACTTCAACTGTGTATATAATATGATATCATAATATATTGGAAGTGTATTTTAAACTTCGACGTCAACTGTGCTATATATATATAGATATTGGATGTTATATTGGTAGCTTAGTGGTTTAAGAGCATTGTGCCAGTAAACTGAAAGGTCGCTGGTCTCTAATACCCGAAGCCAACTAGGAGAAAAATCTGACGATATGTGCCCTTGGAAGCAAGGCACTTAACCCTTAATTGCTTACCTGTAAGTCCGCTCTGGATAAGAGCGTTCTGCTACATGAACTAAAAATGTAAATGTAAATGAGTGTATTTAAAACTTCGCGCTTCATCTGTGATATATATCTATATATATATATATTGGAGGGTATTTAAAACTTCGACTTCAAACTTGTGTATATATATATATTATATTATTGGAGTGTATTTAACCTTCCGACTTCAACTGTCGTACTATATTATATCTATTGCGAGTGTATTTAACCTTCCGACTTCAAACTGTCTATTATATATATATTGGAGTGTATTTAAACGTCCGACTTCAAAATGTGTATCTATATATATATTATATATATATTGGAGTGTATTAAACTTCCGACTTCAAACGTGTGATATATAGATATATATATATATATATAATATATATATATATATATATATATATATATAACTATACTATATATTGGAGTGTATTGTAAACTTCCGACTTCAACTGTGTATAGTAATATATTGGGAGTGTATTTAAAACTTCGACTTCAACTGTATATATATCTATATATTATATATATATATATATATATTGGCGTGTATTTAAAACTTCCGGACTTCAAACTGTGGATAATACATAATTGGAGTGTATTTAAACTTCCGACTTCAACACTGACTGTGTGTGTGTGTGTGTCGTATGTGTGTGAGTGTGTGTGTGTGGTGTGTATATCGAGTATAGATATATATATATCTTATTATATATATATATATATATATATATATACTATATATACACAACAACACACACACACACACAAACGCGTTCAAAACCATTTTTAGAACATTTTCATATACAGTACCAGTCCAAAGTTTTTAGAACACCTACTTATTCAAGGGTTTTTCTTAATTTTTACTATCTTCTACATTGTAGGAATAATAGTGAGGACATCAAAACTACTGATGAACATATGCCTTACCTCCATAACCTTGCTACATTTGCACCACACTGTATATATATTTCTGGTATTATTGGAACTTATTAGTTTTGTTTTACCCCATCTGTGGACTCTGTGTTGTTTTTATCGCACATGCTTTGCTGTATACTTGGCCAGGTCGCAGTGTAAATGAGGAACTTGTTCTCAAACTGGCTCTACCTCGGTTAAATAAAGTGAAATCAAATTATAAAAAATAAATGAAATAACACACATGTGAATCATGTAATTAACCAAAAAAAAACAGTGTTAAATCAAAATATATTTGAGATTCTTCAAAGTAGGCCACCCTTTGCCATCGATGGACAGCTTTGCACAATCTTGGCATTCTTCCAACAGGTATTTCAATTGCATTTCAATTAACCAGGTGTGCCTTGTTAAACATTTTATTCTGTGGAATTTCTTTCCTTCTTAATGCCATGTTCAGCCAATCCAGTTGTGTTGTTGCCAACGGTAAGGGTGGTATGAACAGAAGATGGCCCATATGTATTAAAAGACCAAAGTCAATATCTATGGCAGAGAACAGCTCACATAAGCCAAAGAGAAATGACAAAGTCCATCATTTTTTACACCTTTTAAGACAATGAAGGTCAGTCAATACGGACACATTTCAACAACCTTAACGGAAAATAGAATAAATAGAACAGTTGGGTCAGTCCAAACCAACAGTCAGAACAAAGCCTCTGATTATACTTCATGTCATCTCAGGTCCTCTAACACACACAGCCCATTCAAATCAGAAAAAAGCTTTGGGAATGATGAGTTGGTTACTGAATAAGTAGTTGGCTAGAGCAAAAAACCAAAACACGCACCCAGCAAAACAAAATCACACACACCAATCCACTATAATACGTTTGCAGCTACGGAAAAAACACTGGAAAGTCAATACACAAGACACATTCAGAGTCTTCTAACGGGTGGGGCCTACTGACCCACCATGTATTGGACCTACGTCTGTCTTCTATGTCCCTACTCTTAAGCCTACATCTGTCATATGTCCTACTGTTCAGTATCCTACATATGTTCTATGTTCCTACTGTTCAGTATACTACATCTGTCCTATGTCCTACTGTTCAGTTATCTCACTGTTCAGGCCTACATTCGGGCCTATGTCCTACTGCTTCAGTATCCCTACAATCTGTCCCTATGTCGATACTGTTCAGTATCCTACATCTGTTCCTATGTCCTACTGTTCAGTATCTTACATTGTGTCCTATGTCCTACTGTTCATTGATCTTACATATGTCCTATGTCCTACTGTATGTATCCTACATATATTCCTATGTTCCTACTGTTCATTATCCTACATCTGTCACTATGTCCCACTGCTGCAGCCCTACATCGGTCTATGGTAACCTTACTGTTCAGTATCCTACATTCTGTCTAATGTCCTACTGTTCAGCCTTCATTTGGTTCCTATGTCCTACTGTTCAGTATCCTACATCCTTATTCTCTGTGTGTATATTCTATGTCTTCTCAGGTGGACATATACCGGTTATTTTTTAAACTCTTTCCACTCTGGGAGCAGTGATGAGGCTTCTCTCCTGTAGATGCGTCATCTCATGCTTCTAATCAGGTTAGCTAACCAGGCAAAACTATTTTCACATTGGGAGCAGTGGTAGGGCTTCTATCCCCTGTGTGTATTCTATCATGCTCTTTCAAGTTGTCCTTTTTAGGTTAAAACTCTTTCCACACTGGGAAGCAGTGATGAGGCTTCTCTCCTGTTCGTGTATTCTCTCATGTCGTTTTCAGGGTCACCTATAACTGGTTTAAAAACCTTTCCCACAGTGGGAGCAGTGTTGTCTCGCTACTGGTTTGGACGTCTCTGCTTCCTCGAGTCTGGTTTCTTTCTCCTGCCAACGACAGTGTTTATTAAATAGAGACCTGGAATTGAAACATCCACAACTCTCTTGCTGAGGAGGTTGAATCCAAAACCAGATCCCTCAAAAAACCAGAGTCCAGTTTACAAAAGAATGTCTCATTTAAAAGGAAATCTTTGTGTTAAATTGAAAAACAAAAGATGTAGAGCTCCAACTAGGAATCTTGCGCTCATGGAATGTCATGTTTTTTAGGCTGAGCAGAGCACTAGAATAAAAGATAAAAAAACCAGCTAGGAGGAACTACAGTATTCAATCAAATGGTCAATAGGCTGCATTAATCCAATGATAATAATGTTTTCGTTGGGTGAAGGACCACTCTATGATAGGTAAACATCTTACAGATACTGATAGATTCTGGTTCCCTAGGTGTCTAGCGCAAAGACTAGATAAGCTCTACAAGTGAACAGTAGCCATATGTCAGTGAACCGGCTCAAGTTCGTAACAACAGGGGCGGACACGTGGAGACAAGGAATACTTAAAGTAAAAGTAATATTTATTAAACTAAAGTAAAAACTAACTCAACATAACAATGGCGGTGTGTGTACCCGCAGCCAGACGTTCTCAAAACAAGGCTTGAATACGGGGGGACAGATGTTACTCCCAAGTATCTGCCATATATCACTACATCGTCCAGGATAAACAGCGCACCAGAACCAGAACCAGAAGACAACCATCGTTCCTAAGTCGCTGAAAATAGTGGAAGGCGCATTACGCAGTTCCGAAAACTCTATAACCGAATACGAGTACAGACCAAAGGTTCTAATAAAGCGCAGAGATTTCACGGTGCCCTACTCGTCAGTGGCACCTGCAAATAGCCCTTTAACAAAGGCCAAATGTGCTCACCAAACTTCGAGCTGAGGCCCGACTTGATTCAACGCAAAAGTCCTCCATCCGAGGAAGAGGAAAATGAATCCGGCTTTAATTAGTGACATCGTTACCTTACGGATAATTCGTCCCGGACAAAATCTATTTGGTTTCCAGCACGATTTACTGACCAAGATACAGCGAGCAGAAGACCAAACTGGAGAAAGAAGGCTCTGCTATTTTACCTCTCCAGCATGTACCGAGCACCTAGAGCATCCAGACAACGCAGTTTCTCTGAAGAAACTATCTATAGAACCCGTTGACGAATGGGTTTAGGGTCAGCATCTCCAATGTCAATATTCATGTTTCTATTAAGTTCTGTAACAGTCGGGGAGAAGAAGGTATTTGATACACAATGCCGATTTTGCAGGTTTTTCCTACTTAACAAAGCATGTAGAGGTCTCTGTAATTTTTATCGTAGGTACACTTCAACTGTGAGGAGAACGGAATCTAAAACAAAATATCCAAAAGAAAAATCACAGTGTATGATTTTAAGTAATTAATTTTCATTTTATTGCATGCACATAATTATTTGCATTACATCAGTACAAGCAGAAACTTAATAATTGGATACAGGAAACCGTGTGTTTGGGAATATACAGAGATCATACGTTTCTGTAGGTCTCGATCAGGTTTGGCACGCACTTGCAGCAGGGAAATTTGGCCCAACTTCCTCCATACCAGACACTTCTCCAGATTCCTTCAGGTTCGGTGGCAGTCCGCTGGGCCAATAGGGGAGGACTTTGTCAGGCTCCTCCCAAAGATTTTCTATCTGGGTTCAGGTCTGGCGACTGTGCTAGGGCACTCACAGGACCTTGAGATGCTCGTACGGAGCCACTCCTTAGTTGCCCTGGCTGGTGTGTTTCGGGGTCGTTGTCATTGATGAGAAGGACACAGCCACGAACCCATCGTCAATGCCCTCTTAAAACTTGAGGGAAGGAGGTTGTTGGCCAAGATCTCGCGATACATGGGCCATCATACTCCCCTCAATACGGTGCAGTCGTCCTGTCACCTTGGCAAGAAAAGCAATACCCAAAGAATGATGTTTCCACATCCATGCTTCAAGGGTTGGGATAGTGTTCTTGGGGTTGTACTCATCCCCTTCTTCTTTCCTCCAAACACGGGCGAGTGGAGTTTAGACCACAAAAGCTTTATTTTGTATCTCATCAGACCACAGTGACTTCTCTCCCATAGCCCATCCTCTCTGATTCATTCCAGATCGGTCATTGGTAAACTTTCAGACGTGCCCTGGACATGCACGGCTTGCGCATGTGGGATCCTTGCGTGCGCTGCAGGATTTTAATACAGTGACGGGCCTTCCGTGTGTTACTAATCGGTTTTCTTTGAGGACTGTGGTCCCAGACTCTCTCCAGGTCATTGACCAGGTCCTTGCCGTTGTACGTTCTGGGCTGATCCCTCACCTTCCTTCATTGATCATTGATGCCTGCAACAAGGTGAGATCTCGCATGGAGCCCCAGACTGAGGGTGATGGACCGTCATCTTGAACTTCTTCTCATAGTTCTAATAATTGCCCGCCAACAGTTGTTGCATTCTCACCAAGCTGCTTGCCTATTGTCTGTAAGCCCATCCCAGCCTTGTGCAGGTCTACAATTTTATCCCTGATGTCCTTACAACAGCTCTCTGTTCGTTGGCCATTGTTATGGAAGATGGTTGGAGTCTGATTTGATTGAGGGTGGTGTGACAGGTGTATTTATTATTACAGGTTAAGTTCAGTCAAACGTGCAGCTAATACAGGTAATGTAGTGGTAAGGAACAGGAGGGCTTCTTAAAGAAAAACGAACAGGTCTTGTGAGAGACGTAATTCTTATCTGGTTGGTAGGTGATTCAAAATACTTATGTCATGCACTTAAATGCAAAATTAATTACTTAAAAATCAAACATATGTGATTTCTGAGATTTTTGTTTTAGATTCCGTCTCTCACAGTTGAATGTAGTTACCTATGATAAAAATTACAGACCATCTACATGCTTTGGTAAGTATAGGAAAAACCTGCAAAATCGGGCAGTTGTATCCAAATACTTGTTACCCCCACTGTACGTTGTAGGTGTATCAGAAAACAACACTGGAAATCTCCGAATCAAACAAACTATCTTCTTTCCGCCCAGCAACAGGTAGACTGGAGCAAGAAGGCTATCTAAAAAAATCCCAGTGTCTCTGAATTTTTCAATTCTACCCTGCAGTAGGCAATCGTCGGGACCCAGGAAACATCTTCTGCTTCCTGCCACAGACCTAAGCATGTAACCAGAAATCTTGGAATAAAACAGTATTCAGCCAACGAAACAGCCCTTACAGTCCTCTGTTAGACACCCACTGTTCACAATCTCAGAGGAACGCGCATAATAGGGTTTTAACAACTTTTACATGGCCACAGTGGGGTGCTTTCCTCCGTTCTGAGTGGAAAACTAGATATATTGTGCTCAGTGTAATGGCGCACCACTGTATATGGTACCTTGAAACTTGGCTTGAAAAGGCAGAATCCCAACCCAATGGGCAGCAGGAGCTCAGAACCTGATCACCTGGACTAAAAGTGACTGAGGCTCAGCTCGGCGATCATTATATGCTCTTCATTCCTCACCTGTCCTGTGAAGATGATAGCTTCGCTTTAGCCATTTCCCGCAGCGGCATACAAGGTCGCCGGGAAACAAAAAAAATCACCACATATGATAAACAGGGACCTGAGGAGGCTCGGGAGACTTCCAAGTCATTCCTGGAGAACAGATAAAAAGCCCCACGAACCCGATGTCCAAACACTAGGTCATTTGCGGCGCTTAAAACCCGTCGCTCTCCTGTGAAAACCTCACTAGCACGCTAACAATAACCAAGGCAAACCACTCCTACCAACTCATTTTCCATCTCAGTATCAATAAGCTCTCACAAAAGGGACTTAAGTGTTTGATGAAAACGTTTCCAGTGCTCCTTGACTTTGGGCATGATAGGCGCTAGACAAAGTTGTGTGTAATATGGAGTTGTTTGGAGAAAACCTGACCAAAGCGATTTAGAGGTTGAAATTAGATCCCTTGATCACTTTTGAATGACCCTTAGGGATTCCAAACAGTGAGAGAAAACTGAGTCAAAGCTTTTAACACTCAGCCTTAGTCGTGATAGGACCGGAGAGGATAGGCAGCAGGAGGAACATAGTGGTCTGACACATCACAGTCAGACAAATAATATACTACCTTTTCTAGAACGAGGCAGAGGACCAACCACAATCAATAATCAAATACTCAAAAGGTTTACTGAGTACATGAATTTTTTTTTTAAGGTGTGAACAGTAGGCCCCTGGTACCGGGCTCTTAATAGCTGATAAGGTTTACCAGTTAATTGGACAGCGGTGTGACATTTTTGATGGAACTCAGAAACCATCCTCGATTAAATCTTGCCAAAAGAAATGTTCGGAATATACGATTGTAGGTTTTCTCACACCATGATGCCCAGAGCAACGTCATGTGAGGAAGGTGTTAGCACCAACTCACGAAGCTTAACTGGTACCAATCACCTGACTAATCGCCGCCACCAGAAAACAACTACCATGAGGACATCCACTTTCTCGTGAGGACCTGTCTTGGAAAAATAGCCCTGTGCGCTCTCCCTCCCCCCTCTCCTGTTTATATTCCCAAATTTCCCCTTTTATATTTTACACGATCATGCCCATTTGCTCTTTGTCCATTTCGTTCATGTCCCCTTTAGTCTTTGTCATTTGTTTTTGCCCCATTTTAGCTCTTTTTCCATTTTTGTTCATGCTCTAGCTTTAACGAAGCAGTTCTTTTTGCTGTTCAAAAAAAAGACTACTATGACTAAAACCGAGGAGCGTCATTGTAACATATCGGGGAGACAATTGCCCTCAGAGAGGCCCCCCCAGTGGTAACATCCAGAATACTACCTCCATAAAAATTGGCCTTAAATATTAACCTAATATAATTTTTTGGCGTTTACCCAAATTTAAACCCTTGTATGTTCAGCCCTTTCAACAGCTTTTCTTTATACAAAATTTCAAACATTCTTTGGGGAAAAAGCAAATGAACTCGTCTCTTAGACCCCAAAACGGGAAAAAAAAAAAAATTTATTTTATTAAATATATATTATTATTAAAAAAAATTTTAAATTTAAAAAAAAAAAAAAAGGGGGGTATTATTTTTTAAAAACTTTTTTTTTAATATTTCCCCTTTTTTTCCCCCCCTTGCCAAAAGCCCTTGTGGGCCCCCCCCCCCCCCCCCCCCCCCCCCCCCCCCCCCCCCCCCCCCCCCAGACAATGCTAAGACAGACACCACACAAAAATAAAAACATTTACCATGCCCAAAAAAAAACACGTCCAAAACCCATTTTGGGGAAAAAACTATAGCTCAGGTAGAAAATGTCTCCCCCTGAGGTACACAGCCGATTGTACTCAATCCCCAGACCGTGCCCAAAAACGAGTAGAAAGAGTTTTCCCGGCTGGGCGGGACAGAAAATAACCAATGTACTCTCTCCAACGCGTACACAACCCAAAGGAAAAAAATACTGGGCCTACAAACTCAAAAAAAACTAACAAAATTTACAAAAAAAAAAACCCTGCAGAATTACATTAACTCCACTCTCCCAAACACAACCAGTTTAAGATCCCCCTCTTGATGGTAAAAATCTTTCAGATTGGAGATTTTGGTCCCTATTTAGCGCAAAGACTAGAAATTTCAAAAAACGTAGCATTGTACGAACGGGTCAAGTTCGAACAAAAGGGGAGAACGTGGAGAAAGGAATATTTAAAGTATTATTTATTTAATTAAAATAAACTAACCAAATAACAATGGGTGTGTAATCAGAATCAGTAGGGAAGGAGTGTTTTCTTTCATAAATGTAATTGGAAAAAAATGTTAGAGGGGCCAAAGCAAAAAACCAAAAAGGGGCCCCAAAAAAACCCCCAACCCAAAATCAAAGATCTGTGGAGAGAGTCCTTTTTTGATGTGGAAAAGGTCCATTTATGCTGGGACACACGCGGCCCCGGTGTTTTTCCCGTAGCTGACGAACCCCCCCCAAAATCCGCACACCAGCACCCAATAAGAAAAAGAGAAAAAAAGAAATCGGCAGACAG
>CM072244.1:38077012-38094651 GCA_036851935.1 Coregonus suidteri | reverse complement strand
ACTTAACAGTTGCCTCGGTGTCGACCCACTTTGGATTTGTGGCACCCTTCATCCTGGTAGGAAAGCAGATCCTGCAGCAAAGATGTGTCGTGACAAGCTCAGTTGGGATGATCCTTTGCCTGATGACCTTCGACCCCTGTGGGAGTCTTGGTTGCAAGATCTAAAAAACTTGGCTGGTGTGAGAATCCAAAGATACTATCCAGACAGGGTCCAGACCTTCTTTGGCAAAAAGAGCTACCAACTGGAGTTGTCATGGTGGGAGAGATCGAGAGCAGTGACCCAGAGGTCAAGAAAGCTCAGGTTCATGACACTCAGGCAGAAGAAGCAAAAACAATTTTAGATCGTCTACACAAGTTCTCAGACTGGGCAAGAATGGTGAAGGCTGTTGCCAGACTCAAGCGCCGTTGCTAAGGAAATCAAAGGTCTCAAGCCAAAGTCCTGTGAGGCCTCGAACTTGGAGGAAAGGAAAGAGGCGGAGCTGACCATAAATCAAGATGGTCCAGGAAGCAACTCTCTCTCAAGAAATTCAACGCCTTAGACATCATAAGGAGACAAAGGTCAAAGACCAAAGCCAACCAGTTGCACAAAAACTATGTCCGTTTCCTGGATGATCAAGGGTGTAATCAGAGTAGGAGGCCGCTTAGCTAATGCTGCCCTACATCACATGTGAGGCATCCAGCAGTACTTCCTAGAGACAGTCATGTTTCTGCATTTGCTCGTCAAGCACTATCACGAGGAGAGTGTACCAAAGATCGCAGAAATGCAAAGGTCGGTGACATTGTTCTGTTACAAGATGCTGCCACACCACGAAAAAACCAATGGAAGCTAGCAAGAGTCATCGAGGTGTATCCTGGAAAGTGATGAAAGAGTGAGGAGACTCAAGTTACTCATCAGTGACTCCTCCCTGGATGGAAGAGGAAAGCGTTACAGCCAAACCTGTTTTACCTGGAGAGACCCATTCAGAAAACAGTTACATTGCTAGAAGCAGACTGATGGTTCTATCATACACTCACACACAGTTTAATTAGTTGTTTATTAGGACAGAGTTTCATTTAATTTATTCATGCAGTAGGTTTGTTTGTCTCCAAGTTTTAAGAAATCACTTGTGATTAGGGGGGAGTGTAACTGCCTCTGTCGCCAGTTTATTTAATGTATTAGCACTTTAGTTTATTTCATGTATTTGCCACACTTTTATTATTTAATTTCTTCTGAATTTTACGTTTACAGCAAGACGGAACTATTATTGGTTCCGCCCGAGTGTTGTCACCCGAGCGCCTTTAGCGACGCACCGACGAAAACTTTATCGCAAAAAAAAAAACGAATTATTTTTCCACTGTTATCGGTGTTTAAGTGCATACTTACAAAGAAAGTATACAGAATAAGATAAATGACATTAAAAGGATGTTTAGCACCTCTGTGTGATAAGCAGCAATGAGGTTTGTTGACTATTTATTTTGCTATGAGGGTGTTTGTTTACGTGTGTAGCCGGCGTGGTCTGCTCGTTGCCGACTACATGCGTTGTGTTCCGGTGCACTGAAGACAACACACTGGCGTACTTGAAGGCAACTTTATTGTGTACAACTCTCTCAATCTGTTCAACATCAAAGAGAGAAAATGTTCAAAACTCTACCCTCGACCAGAATCCGCCTCTCCCAGCCGAGTACAATGCAGACTCAGTATAATCACATTCAAAAATTACAAGGAATAAAATACAACATCATTGGAAAATAAACATTGCATCTGGTGTTATATCTTATGTATATGTGTCATATTCATGTTATCTCTGCCAAAAAACTCTGAGCTTTTAGCCTTTACATTAATACTGTGCAACATGACATAAACCATCTTTCAAATAGGTTTAATACATACAGTAATATGCACGAGGCAACATGTAATCCTTCACATTTGAGCTTTTCAGTGCCATTAAACACTAATCAATACATGAAAACATTTTAAATGAACACATTTTTAACCTGATATAGGGAATACCATACCTGTTCAAACATCAAAGAGAGAAAAGTTTCAAAACCTCTACCTCGACCAGAATCCGCCTAACATAAAAAGAACAAAACGTGGGCTTCGTCACAAGAGGATAGAATGATGATTGCTAACTTACAGCTAAACAGAACACGAGGTTAGCTAAGTTAGCAATTTCTCAAAACTCTCAAAAATGGCTAAATTCACGGACACAGCTTGATTAAATGTACGTACACTCATCATATAATATACATACAAATGTTACTATGTGCACTGAAACGTTTTAGTTTAACAGGTATATCAAGTTTATATCACGCCGAAGTGAATACATACCTCTCCCAGCCGAGTACAATGCAGACTGAGAAAAGCATGACATCCCTCCGCATATAACCAAACCAACTCTAGAGGGCGCACTTACACAACTAACTCTCCCAATATATGTAGATTACACGAAATGCTGAACAATACAATATTTTGGTGAAAAATCAACTCACAAAATAAAATAAAAAATAGAAAATGAAACGGTTGCAAAAATCTGTAAATTCTTTGACCTGTTACATTCACCCCTCTTTAATTTCACCCAAAATCCTTCACACTTCAAGGGTGGAAAATAACCAAAAACATATAGAATAAAATCTCTTGTCCACTTGGTCCAAGATAGCCCTGGGACTCCATTTCCCATATACAGCGTATAAAAGCTACTTACAAAGTAAGTTAAAAAGAAAACAGCAGTTGATCAGGCTACTGCCCCTTCTAGTGAATATGATGCCTTATACATCATATGAAATCTTGGAACACTTTCCCCTCCATATGAGAACATCTCATGACCCAGGTCATACTACTGGTAATAAAGAAAAAATATCCTTAATCTCAAAAATGTATCTAAAATAAAGAACGGAAAGACAGTGACCTTCTGACTCCTGTAACAAAACCCTTGGTGAGTGGTTTTTGCACCATGTTCTATATCAAGCGATCGACTGCCTTAACAACCATGCCAGTACGTGTTCTGACAACCTGACTTTTCAACCCTTGTACTTGGGAGGGTATCTGACTATCAATCAGTGTAACAGGTGAATTGACATCCGAAGACCCTGTCTCATCTAAGTCAGGAACATCAACTGGGGCAACAGAGTCAGTGTCAGTCATGTGCAAATCAGGGGGGTCACTAGAATCCGACAAGTCTCTCACAGGTGAGGATTCATTTTCCCCTTGGCCTCTGACCTCTTTAGACTGGGCTTTCGTGGGTGTCAGTTGAACAGACTTCCTGGACAGAGAGTGGGGCGTCTCATTCTCCATCTCAGACTCATCAGCTTCTCCAATAGACTCAGAGTCAGAGGATGCGTTTAACCACGAACATGTACGGTCCTCAGAAGCATCTATACTGCTAGGCCACTCAAAGCATCAACAGAAGGAGGCTGAAACTCACTGGCCACATCCGAGGCAGCTCCATTCGTCTATTCATCGCTTAGTTCTGGCATGGGCAAGAAGCTCACGTCCAACATCAAATTCGATCATGAAACAATTTTTGTTTTCCCACGTTCGTCTCTGACTTTGTAAAACGTGAGTCTGAGGGTTTCCGGTCTATGATGGGTATACATAGTGGCTTCCCACTTATCCGCTAACTTCCTCTTCCCTCTCTCTGCTTTATAGCTAAAAAAAACTCGGTCGCCAACGTTCAAGTGGGTTCCACGAACTCTCTTGTTGTAGCAATCAGCTTGATGTGCTGTCCTTTCTCGCATGCTGCTGAGCTATGTCGGCAGCCACATGGAGGTTCGCCATCAGTTTCTCTGCATAGGTCTTATAATTCACCACGACTGGATCCCTCAAGACTTGTTTGAAGACCATGTCTACTGGGAGTCTGGGGACTCGACCATACATCAAATAGAATGGAGGATATCCAGTTGTTTCATGAGTGGTGGCATTATACGCAAAAGTCAAAGTCTGTATCTGTTGGGCCCAGTGTTGCTTAGCTGTCAGGGGTAGGGCACGCACATACTGCCAAGTGTCCTATTGAACCTTTCGGTTTGCCCATTTCCCATGGGATGATATGCTGTTGTGTGTGTTTTCTTAATCCCTGTGAGGCTGAGGAGTTCAGCTATGAGTTTGCTTTCAAAATTGGCCCCTTGATCAGAATGTATTCGCTCTGGGAAACCGTTAGATGCAGAATACGTTATCCATAACTTCTTTGCTATTTGCTTTGCAGTTTGGTTTACGCAGGGAAAGGCATGAGCCAATTTGTAAAGTGGTCTGTTATGACTAACACATCGACAGATCTTTGCTTACAGTCCTCAGCACTCCAAAAATCAATGCACACCAGACTCCATGGGTGCCGAAGTGCGAATGCTCTCCAAGGAAGCTCGGGCAGCTGGTTCAGGGGTCTTTGCAAGGATACAGCGTTGGCAGCATTTCACATATTCCTTGATGTCTCTTCCCATTTGCGGCCAGAAGAAACGCTGTCGGGCGCGAGGTGTGCTGTTCTAGCCTGCCCTTGATGCCCAGCGAAATCATGCACACCATGCGAGAGCTTTGGCCTTCAAGCTAGCAGGCAGCACAAAACTGATACCTCTTCTCTCTGCTTAATGGGTCTTTGGTTACCCTATATAGGACTCCGTCCTGGACTTTTAGATGATGCCACTGCTTGCACAGTGTCTGGGGTCGTAAGAGCTAACCTCCTCCTCCCTCGCCTAGGTGGTGGCTCACCCCTCTGAATGAGTGGCAGGACTTCCTGATAACTGGATCTATTTCCTGGCTGTGCCTCAGCTCGCCGATGGAGAGGGCTGGAAGTGTGTCTCTGTTCTGAGGACACCGCCTGGGGAAGAACATTGAGAAACTGTGTTGCTCTTATCTCTGCTCCCCTTTCCCACTCTACATGAGCTTCACAAGCAGATTTCACATGAGAGGGTTCTTGACTGCCGGCCAGCCTGTCTTGAGTGGGGTCCATAGTTACACAGCACCCTGCATCAAGTGCCTGGAGACACTGGGTCTTACTCCGGAAGAGATCTTGGACTTTCTCCTCTTTGGTTCCCTCCGCCTCGGCCAAAAGACTTCCATAGGGCTCACTGATCAACCTTTGGCTCACTGATTTAGCAAACGGATCTCTACTCAGGGCATCTGCCACAATGTTCTTTACCCAGGAATGTGTTTGATACTGAAGGTGTAGGGGGAAAGCTTTGCCACCCACCTCTGTTCGCAAGCGTCCAAGTTTTGGTTTGGTCATTATATAGGTCAAAGATTATTTGTCGGTCCACACTGTAAAAGTGTGGCCTTTCAACCAGTGGCTGAATTTTTCAACAAACACTCCATTTGAGCGCGCCAAGAACTCCAGTCGGTGAGCAGGATACCTCTTTTGTGAGCCAGTGAGGGTCTTGCTGGCAAAGGCGATCGGGCGTGCCTTCGTTTTCTCCTTCTGGTATCTGGGACAGAACTGCCCCAAGGCCATCAAGAGACGCATCAATGGACAAAACCAAGGGCTTAGAAAAGTCTGGATGGATGCTAAGGACCACCACAATTCAGGAGCTTCTCCTTAAGGCCGGCGAAAGCGGAATCGCAGTCAAGGGTCCAATCCGCAGGTTTTGAGCTTTCTGTAGACTCCCGCATTCTGACTGTACTTCCCGGCCTTTCCTCTCCGTTTCTGGCCAGCTGTGAGAGCAAACAGGGGTTTTGCGATGGAGGAGCAATTTGGTATGTAGTGTTGGTAATAAAATACCATCCCCAGGAACGACTTCACTCTGCGAACTGAAGGAGTGCAGCCATCATCTTCCATCAAGTCCCTCTTTGACATTTTGGTGATGACCTCGACCTTCTGGGTCAACAGCAACACCGTCACTGTCAACGATGTGTCCGAGAAACTTCACAGATCTCCGCAACAGATGGCATTTTTTGGACTCAAAACTTCAGATTGTGCTCCCGTAGCCTCTGGAAAACAACCTCTAATCTGCTGAGGGCCCCTCTTTGGCTGTTCATTGGGGGGCAAATATCAAGAGATCATCTAGGTAGCACAAGAGACTGCTGAAGTTAAGATCGCCAAAGATACTCATCATCATCCTCATGAAGGACGCTGGACTGTTGCAAAGCCCCTGTGGCATTCTGTTATACTCGTGCAGGCCTAATGGTGTTGTGAAGGCGGTATACTTTTTGTCCTCCCATGCATGGGCAAGTTATAAAATCCAGACGTGAGGTCCATGGTGCTGAAGACAGCATTACCCGCCAGGGCAGCCAAGCAGTCCGATTGATGGGGCAAAGGATGAGCATCCTTGATAGTTCTTGCATTCAGCCATCGAAAGTCTGTGCATATCCGGAGGTCGCCATTTTTCTTCCAAAACCATCACGAGTGGAGAAGCATATTCACTCATTGATTTCCGTATGATTTCCTGTTCCTCCATCTCGGTGAGAACTTGGCGCAGCTTTTGATAATGGGCTGGCGGCACTCTGCGATATGGAAGACGGAAGGGACGGTCGTCAGTGAGGCGGATCCTATGGGCAAAAGCCCTTGGCTTCTCCACAGTCAAGATTATGCTTTGAAAATATATCCTGATATTTCTCCAGCAATGTCACAAAAGTTGGAGCTTGGTGGAGGGGCTCGCTTCACAATGATCAATATCGACATTTCCTAGACCAGACTTCTGCAGTCTGTCTTTCAGGTCACCGTTGTCGTCCTGTTTCACATGAGTCACTCCAACAGAGCCAGCATCACTCTGACAGGAACCCTGGAACAGTGTGAGATCTTCAGCTGCAACACAAGTAGAGACGTCCGCAAGCTTGGCTGTTCCTTTTCAGTGTGAGTGGTTTGTCTGAGATAGTAGTGACTTTCATGGGAGTCCAGCCCATCTCCCCATAGCGGTTGTTACCACTCTCCCCACCATAATGCCCCGAGGCACACACCTGGAGGTTGTAGGCTCCACCATAACTGTACTCCCAGGTGACTTGGGTATATTACTTGGCAGTCTTCCCCACAGCAGGTACTCTTGTTTGGGAAGGAGAGTCACCGCCTGAGTTAGCTTCACTGTCCCTACTTTTCCTGGAACATCTTCACCCCTCCATCTTGTGAGACTGGTCATCATTTCTAGAAACTTGTTCGCCATCTGGAGACCCTTTTGTGTTGCTCGAGATAAGTGTCCAATAACTGTTCTCGTTTTTCAGCTGATGCAGTACACGTTTCAACATGTTGGTGCCTACTATTATGTCGTCTTTCTGACCAGTGATCACCAGAACTGGGGACCATGCACTTCACCCCATACAGACTTAGTTTCCATGTCATACATGCACTTGGGGCGCACTTGTACTCCTCCACAGCCAACAAGGATGATATGCTGTGAGAGTTCTTGATGTGGGGTCAAGACGCTATCCAATAGTAGTCTCTGCTCTGCCTCTTCACTTATCGTGCAGGCCATTGAGCCTGTATCGAGGAGCCCTTGCAACTGAGCACAGCCATTAACTGTCACCGGTGCGTGAAATAACTCACTGAATGTCTCAACTCTGTGAATATTCTGAACAATTACCGTGCAATTATCAGACATTGCTTTACAGACATTGACATACATCTCCTTAAATTCTTCACTTTCTTCAAGGGTTGAATCTTCAACGCTCACACATCCCCTTTCCGTATGTGAGCTATCTAGTTTAAAACTGGCTCCACCTTGCTCGAGTTAGGTGATGTGTGCGTTAACTGTGGCTGAGCGTTAATTCTTGGCCGGCGTTGTTGGCATTCTCTCTTCCAGTGGCCGGGCTTGTAACAGCCCATACAGAGGTTTGCCTGTCTACAGTGTGCAGTAGTTGAATGTTCGGCAGACTGACAGACTTTACATCTACTCTGAACAATGGCTGCTGGCCCCCTGCTTGGTGGCACGACTGCTGTTGTGTGTGCCGTCTGCTCTAGCACACGGTCCAGCAAGCCAATGAGAGACTGCATGCAGATGCTCTCTGTCTGAGGAGAGGATGGAAGCCCCATTGCCTTTGGGTAACCAGTAAGGTCTGTTGGGTTTTCAGCAGCGACTGTCTCTGTGGTTAATGCCTGAGCATGTGCACCAATGTTCTTTGGCGATAAGATTTGGCTTGACACATTGTTCTAGCCTCTCTCTGATGTTCAACGAGGTGTTCATGAATCTCATTTGCTGTCCACTTTTCAGCTGTTTTGCACTTTTTAGGACACTTGCAAGAGCGGGGTCGGGACAGTGTTTCACCAGCATCATTGTGACTTTCGTGAGAGGGGTCCTCAATGTTTCGCCCCTGCCTTCTCAGACACTCATCTGCGACATCCACAGCCTTGTTCAAGCGTATCCAATAGTCCATGGGACTTTCTCCAGCCAGAGGAAGTGTGTTATAGAAATCTGCTAAAGGCATAGAGGAGTAGGTTAACTCACTGAAATGTTGTTTCAGAATATCAAAGACGAGCTTGGAGTTCTCAGCTGGCTGCAGCGATGGCATACTGCGCAGGGTAACTTTAACAATGTCTCTAGCCTTTCCCATTAGTCTTGACATTATCTCCTGGGAGTGCTCTTGCGGGTGTACACCCCTCTTATTCAGGTAAACGCTCATAATCTCTTCCCACTCAGCACTGTGTGTTTGTCTGTTCCATCACCCCTGAAGTACGGCGGCTCTTTGACATCTGTCTTCATGACTAACTTTACTCCTGTCATGTTTCAAATCAGACTGTCCATATCCTAAGTTCAGGCTAGGCGTAGGAGTGGTTTGGTTATCTGCACTACCAACAGATCTCTGCAATTGGCTAGCAATGTTCTCTCCTATTTCATGAGCTAACTGTGTGATGAGACTCCCTAGGTCTGCAGAACTCACATGTGAACTAGACACTGGCTGACGTGGAGAATGTTCATCTGTTTGGGTGTGAGTGTATGAAAATGCAGGACAGCCCACTGAACTAACGCTGCTTGCAATGTCTGGAGCATCTCCTAAGCTACGCATGTGTGGTGCGGGGGAATATTCATCAGTGCGTAAGCGTGTGGACGAGAGTACAGGTCTGCCTAGTATACCAGCACCCCTAACCGGCGTGCTCTCCACCATACTCATAAACCTGCCCCTCCCCAGGCTTACCCCTGCAGCATCTCCAACACTAAACGGTGTCTGCGCATCCTTGCCATCAGCCATTTAATTTTTTTTTTTTAAATAGAAAGTTGTAATAGACTATGGTAATGATATGTGAATCACCAGAACATGTGAATATGAAAAAAAAATTGTACAATGATAGAAGTAGCTGAGGTAAGCAATTAAGAGCTACAATTTACACATTAATGTTTGCCCTTATACTTGTCAACGTTCCGAAGAGGTTCCTACTCGTCACAGCAACCACCGGCGATCACCCTGGCGATGATCTGAAGCGAAGATATCCGGGTCACGGCACCAATGTAGCCGGCGCGGTCTGCTCGTTGCCGACTACTGCGTTGTGTTCCGGTGCACTGAAGACAACACACTGGCGTACTTGAAGGCACTTTATTGTGTACAACTCTCTCAATCTGTTCAACATCAAAGAGAGAAAATGTTCAAAACTCTACCCTCGACCAGAATCCGCCTCTCCCAGCCGAGTACAATGCAGACTCAGTATAATCACATTCAAAAATACAAGGAATAAAATACAACATCATTGGAAAATAAACATTGCATCTGGTGTATATCTTATGTATGTGTCATATTCATGTTATCTCTGCCAAAAACTCTGAGCTTTTAGCCTTTACATTAATACTGTGCAACATGACATAAACCATCTTTCAAATAGGTAATACATACAGTAATATGCACGAAGCAACATGTAATCCTTCACATTTGAGCTTTTCAGTGCCATTAAACACTAATCAATACATGAAAACATTTTAAATGAACACATTTTTAACCTGATATAGGGAATACATACCTGTTCAACATCAAAGAGAGAAAATGTTCAAAACTCTACCCTCGACCAGAATCCGCCTAACATAAAAAGAACAACGTGGGCTTCGTCACAAGAGGATAGAATGATGATTGCTAACTTACAGCTAAACAGAACACGAGGTTAGCTAAGTTAGCAATTTCTCAACTCTCAAAAATGGCTAAATTCACGACACAGCTTGATTAAATGTACGTACACTCATCATATAATATACATACAAGTTACTATGTGCACTGAAACGTTTTAGTTTTAACAGGTATATCAAGTTTATATCACGCCGAAGTGAATACATACCTCTCCCAGCGAGTACAATGCAGACTGAGAAAAGCATGACATCCCTCCGCATATATAAACCAAACCAACTCTAGAGGGCGCACTTACACAACTAACTCTCCCAATATATGTAGATTACACGAAATGCTGAACAATACAATATTTTGGTGAAATCAACTCACAAAATAAAATAAAAAATAGAAAATGAACGGTTGCAAAAATCTGTAATTCTTTGACCTGTTACACGTGCGTCATTTTTTGGTGTAAAATATACATAAAGTGTCTAGCTGTATGAGCTTGATTATAACGCCAGATGTGTGAGACATGCATATGGCATTATTTTGTTAATGTATTTTTTCTTTCTTTAAACCAGTTCTCACGGGGTTGACCAGCATTAAAGCCCTGTATTCAAATCAAGACCTCTTGCCTCATGCCTGTCACTGGAGAAGCTACAATATTTATGCACAACAGTGTTCTATCCAAGCTGGGAGAGACACAACAAAATGTGGAATAAGTCAAGGGGTATGGATCCATTCTGAAGGCACAGTAGCTATAGATAGTACACTGAATAATGAAAACATCCCTAGTTAGCTAATGTTTCTAGGGCGTGCTGACAGTATTATTTGGCATTAATAGACTGGTTTTACGCACAACAGCGTTCTATCCAAGCTGGGAGAGAACACGAGGAGGGTTCATGTCATGCAGGTTCAGGTAGCAGCTACAGGACAGTTGTATATTATTTAAAAAATCAATTGGTAGCTGATTAGTATGCATGGATAATTTATTTTAAAATCTGCAATGTTTGAATGTCCAGCTTTAATTACTGAACAAGTAATGACATTATTGCCATTAGCCAGCAGTCTAAAGAAATTCCAGCATTATGACACCGTGTATAGATTTCGTGAAACATTAAGCCCCGTGTAGTTCAGTTGGTAGAGCATGGCGTTTGCAACGCCAGGGTTGTGGGTTCGATTCCCACGGGGGCCAGTATATATTTTAAAAAATGCGCTCAGTAACTGTAAGTCGCTCTGGATGAGAGCGTCTGCTAAATTACTAAAATGTAAACATGAGAAAATGACGACCAAATAGAGGCCTACCAATAAACCTTTATCCATTAGCTAAAGCAAGGCTTTACATTCTCTTGCACCACAGGAACCCTATCATCGATTAATTAGGCATGCAGCCGCATAGACATGTCGCTATTTCAGCACGATGTACAGCGATCGGTTTGTGAGTGGATATCTGGCTGAAACATTCGATTTTATTTTAATATTAGGGAGAAGCCCACAGTCCAACCATGCGGGTGAACTTTTCAGTCGAACGGAAGTGAAGGTGGAGTCACGTGTTCTCTATTCTCCATTTTGTCTTGTCATGTTGAAATATAACGTCTCGGTCCTCTACCTCCCTGATCTAAAAGGTCCGTAGACTACAGATAAACATCTAGTTAACTTCGCCTGAACTCTGCAATCGACCATAAACACACGTTTCTACAATGAATCAGGTGAGTTTAGATTAATTTAATCATTTTTATAACGGGTCTTTGTGGCCTACTTCATGCTTTTACACTGCGCGCATTTAATGGTCCTCGACTTTTGGAAAATCATTTGTGTAGTTTAGCTGGTTACTCGTAGCCAGGCCCGGCGGCAGGATGAACACGGCAAGGGGGTATCAGAGATGACTAAGTGGGCACAACTATTTTCGCTTGCTGTTAACACAGGATGGATAATAATCGATAGTATAATTACACACAATGTATTTGCAGCCACGCACGGCTGTCTTGCATCAAGAATACAGGCTACTGCACCGCTTTACAAACATGGACAATTCATAAATAGCAAGTTATGACAACGCTACACAGCTACATGAACAATACCCAACAATCCAATGCAAAACAGTTTGCTAATTACCGTAATAACACTTCCTCATGCCAATACAATGCATTTCCAATCGCGGAAAGCAAACAATAATGTACAATGCACTACCAACGACTTAACGGTACCAAGCTGTCTTCCCACTAGAGTGCCATACTACGCTGCATATGATAACAAAAAATTACTATTCCATAGCTACGAGTTTTTTTTAAAAATGTTGTGATGATTTATCGGTACAATGCAGCTTGGACGCAGCTACCAAGCTGTCTTCCCACAAGAGTGTCGTCCTACGCTGGTATGATAACAGAGAAATTACTATTCCATAACTACCAGTTGTTTATGGCAACACTAGCTAGCGTGGAACGCCGTATTATCGGCATATTCAACAGCGTTTATGAAATATATTACCTTCAACAGTGTTATCTTGTGATCAAGCCATCAATGTTATGTGATTTATTGGTGTCGTAAAAATGTTAGCTAACGGGTTAGCAATTAGCATGTATTCATAATTTACATCAAATAAAACTTTAATTTCAGTTATGTGCATTGACATAAACAATGAAAACACTGTTGGAGTTTGTGTTGCAGAGGTGCACTTGGAAAGTAAAGGAAGAAATACAATAATATATATATTTATATTTTAGACATTTATTTTTTGTACAAATAATAATTTCATATGAACACAAACAAAAACAAACAATTTAAATCTCCACCTCCATCCCTATATTGTCACAAAAATCACAATATAAATCCAGCTCCACCGCTACCTCTGGATCCCACAGCACACACCTGCAGTGGAACCAGTGCTGGCAGAAGTCACAGCACACCCATGGCACCTCGGACCTACACTCCTGAGAGGAGCTTGCAGGCGGATCATGCTCCCCGCAGCGGGTGGTGTCTTCTTTTGTAAAGAATAAAATAATAATCAAATTTATTAACATGGTTTTGCAAAATGTAGAAGTTCTTCAACAACAATAGTAATTGATATAACTGAGAGAGAGAGAAAAACAGATGAAGTACCTGAGAGTGGTGCCATGGGTGGCGTGACAGAGGTGACCGGTGGAGCTTTTCTCTTCCTTTTCTGTGCTGCAGTTTGAGAAAAAGTAGTGTTAGACAGAGCATGTTTTCATGAAAACCCTTTTCAACTTTTTCTACATCAATACCTCTGGAGGAAGCTGCAGAAGTTTTGGAGGAGGTGGAGATGACTTGAGGGCTGGTGCTATGGACTGTAGATATGTAAAGAGAGAATTTTTATATTTTTACATTGCTGTTTTATAAAACAGACAGTGGCGGTTCTAGACACATTTTACTAGGGGGGCCAAGGAGGGGCCCAGTGTTTAATCAGGGGGGCACACACAAAAAAAACTGGCAACACATGATATTCAAAGATTATAAACTTTATTTTACTTTAAAATCATATGACATTTATTATTATTTATTGTTTAGTGTGTTCTTTGTCAAGGAGATCTGTTAGTGTTGCGTCAGTTCTAACAGCTCTTTGATAATCCCTCCATGCGATCATTGCACACTTGTGTCGTTCAGACTTTGCATGTAGTGAAAACCCTGCATTTCTCATAGTTGCCTTTTTCCAGTTTGTAAAACCAGGTGTTGAAACAAAAACGGTGTCTGGGGCATTTGGTGTGCTAAAATGTCTACATGCATAGCAACATGTAGAGTCCGTCATTACAGAATACTCAAGCCATGGATGAGTAGTGTACCAGTTTGGTCTGAAGCTTCGTCTTCTGTCCCCCATCAGTGTGGTTGGAATATCTTCAAGTTCGGCTGTACTGGTACGTCATACTTAGACTTGCTGATATCTGAAGAAGATGGACAGTAAACATAGGGCACAACTACAACATTTATTTACTGTATATCTGCATGTATTTCAAAATGTAGGCAAAGTATTTTACTTAAAAAAAAAAACAGAGCCATATTGACACAAAAAAGAATTAACAGCAGAAAGCAGCATTTTAAGGACACCCAGCAGGCCTACCATTACATTGTAATTGCATTGCTTTGCAAATAGTAAGAACCTTCCTCATCACAAACCTGATGGTGCAGTACTTGATCCACATGGATCCACTTGCTGTCCCTCTGGCTGTTCATCTCTCTGTCCCTGTATGCTTTCTTCTTCATGCTTCTCACCCTCTTCTTCATTCTCCTCACCCTCTTCTTCATGCTTCTCACACCTCTTCTTCATTCTCCTCGCCCTCTTCTTCATCCTCCTCACCCTCTTCTTCATCCTCCTCACCCTCTGGAATTTCCCTCTCTTTGTCAGACCCCCTCACTTTCATCACATGCTGGCTCTCCCTCTTCCTCAACTTTCTCAAAACCTCGATTTGTTTCTCTCACTTTTTTTGTTTGCTGGGGCAAAAAAAAAATGACTTTATGTCCCTTCCTCGTTTCATGATAACTATTAGAAGAAGAAAAAACGTAGGGGCATGCATTACATTTTGTTACCTAACCATCCCTCCCTACTTAACACTGGCAGATAACCTGTTGATTACTTTACTAAAAATGTATTTGTTATCGCGATGCAACAGCCAAGACGGATGAAGTTACGTGGTTAACATCACAACATTGTGTAGACCTAGCAAGGATAGCCTACTAACATTTGGATATTTGCTTCTGCTTCGATGAGTTTGCTTAGATATGATTACATTTCTAAACAAATCGAGACCAGACATTTAAAAACTTGATTTGATTTATGTGTGAGGAACAAAAGGAACATGTAGGCTATGTGCAAGAACCAACAAGTCACTTATGATATTAAATCGTTTTTTCTTACCTTCGACTCCTGCAAATCGTAGCTCCTCTCGCAAATAGTAGTTGCTGAGCTCTCATTCACCGAAGCAGCACCACACGTGGCAGGCAGGCAGATGGCAGGATACAGTTTTTGGGTGCGCCACTCTAATTTACCCGTGTAGAACGTTGCCGTGTGTAGAGCGTTGCATTAGTTCCGCTTTTGGCGCTCGCGTGTAAAAATAGTTATAAATTCATAATTTTTTATTTGGTCAGCACGGGGGGGGGCCACAGGGGTGGCCAGGGACATTTCCAGGGAGGCACGGGCCTCCCCCGGCCTCCGTGTAAAACCGCCACTGAAAACAGATAAGTCCATTTTTTTTTGTAATTTAACATGTGTTTACCTGTGGAGGGGGCTGTATTCAAATTGCAGGGGGCAGGGACACCAGACGAGGCTGCTATGGTGGTGTGACCAGGGGAGACGTAGGAGGCAGTTGGTCCAGAGGAGGCCGTGTTGGTGGTGACAGACGGGGGGGGTGGGGGGGGGGGGTGCATCGTGGTGGTGGTGGACAAAACCGCCGATGATGGCTTGGAGGAGCTTGTGTTTGTAAATGGTGGGGTTGAGGGCCCAACAATGGTGTGGCTGGGAGAGTAGGCACGTGGCCTTCTTCTGCAGCTGGGGACTCCGGCGGCTCCTACAGGTGTTGCACACTGGGAGGCACTGGCAGTGGTGATGCAGCTGTCAGGAGCAGGGGGTCCAGCAGAGGCGATGGCGTCAATGGTCTCATCCATGGCAGCCCTCTCCTGTGCCCACTGTGATCTGAGGGCTGCCCGACGCTCTTTCTCCTCTGCCTCGGCCCTCTCCTTCTCACCCCTCTCCTGCCACTGGCGCGTGTATTCCTCCCCGGTGAGGCATGTGGCGGCCACAGGGAGTCTTCTGTATCGGTCTAGCTGATATTTCAGGACAGTAAGGATGTGCCCCAGGTCCTTCGCTATCAGCCCTCCCTCTATTAGGGGGTGCTCTTCTAGGGCTGGGACTGGAGCAGGGGCTGAGGGTCCTCCTGTGGTCACTGGGGAGGAGGTGCTGATGGACGGCACTGTGCTGCTGGTTCCAGGAGAGGCGGTGGTGGGACCCGGTAGGGACCGAGACGGCATTAAACGGGACCCTTCAATGGCTGAAGGGTCAAAAGGGAAGAGGCCACACTTCTTAAACCCTTCCACCACATAGCGCATGTCCTTGCAGCGCTGGTACGGGTAGCGAAATACTCTCCCCCTGTCCAGGGTGTCCGGCCTCATGCTCAGGTTCTTGTGCCTCTTCCTGAACATTTTCCCACCACCTCTTCCCAAGTGGTGGGATTGTTTCCCCTGGGTGCCGAAACCTACAATATAATAGAATGTATAATTGTCCATCCAGGATGAAAATGTTTGTTTTAGCATCACCATACACATCCACATTTACATCACACACATTGAGAACAGTCAGTCCAGCAATCTACATACATAAACGCATAGAACACCAAATACCTGCGTATTTTGTCAGCGTATTTCATCAGCCTCTGTCTGGTGAAGGGGAACCCATGGCTGGCGCAGTAGATACAGTACTGCACCAGAGAACTTTTCAAGCAATGTTGGTGGTCCACTGCGACAACCATTGGTCACCCGGCCGCTCAGCCTGTCCGCCAGGGTCTGCCGAGGTACACCATGCACCTTGGTAGATAAGAAAATAAAACTGTTACTAGGCAGATAAAATTCACATACACATGGTAATCTCCTAAAAACAAAAGATGCCTAACCTTGGCAGCCTGGCGGATAGCCATCCCTGCCCCGCAGTCCTCCATGGCATGGAACATGTCCACCTCACTCCACTGCTTCCTCTTGACTTTCTCCATGCTGTGGTGTTAATACATGTAGCTAAATAACTTGGCATACTATACACATTTTAGAAAGATATCTGAATATGTATAAACATTTCCATTTCAGAGCTAAGGCATTGAAAGGTGATGAAAGTTTTTCACAATAACTGAAAGTGTACCCACATTTTTTGTTTGATGTTATCTGTAATGAAAATAAAGTGTCCCAGTTAGTTTAATATTTACATTTTAGTCATTTAGCAGACGCTCTTATCCAGAGCGACTTACAGTTAATGAGTGCATGACATTTTTCATACTGGCCCCCCGTGGGAAACGGAACCCACAACCCTGGCGTTGCAAGCGCCATGCTCTACCAACTGAGCTACAGGGGACTGATGCATACATTGTAACATTTGACTAAATACTGCCTCTATGTAGCTGTTGTAAGATGAAACATAGCCAACAGTGATAGGTGTCAAAATGTTCATGGTTCAAAATACATTTTTGCAGATCAAAGGACTCCAATTCTGAAAAGGTAAAGCTTGAAAACATTCAGCTGTTTTCGTGATATGTATTATCTAATGCTTACAATTTCTTTCCTTTTTGCTTACTTAGCAGTTCTATATCAACATTTAGCAACTAAGCTAGTAACATTAGAAAATCCGTTAGCTATATTTCAGAGGTAAAAAGTTCGATATTAAATGAGGTGTGGTCTGTCGCGCAAGTCGAATTTTACAATATGCAGCATGTTCCACAAAAACGTGTACATATAACTTTTTTGAAAACTCTCAAAACCGAAACTTAACTTACAAAAAATTGCAATGAAAATCGGTGGTCAGCTAGCTAGAAGGGTGTCGTTAGTCGCAAAAACGTACAGATATTTTCCAGTCCATTTAAATGTCGAACTCGAGGTGATTTAGTCCTCCAACCGCTAGAGTGTCCGAAGTTAGGGAGTGTCCGATGTTGGGGGAAAATTAGCTACATCGTTACTCAACCATTGGTCAAGGTCTGCCTACCCTCATCAATGTAATGCAAAGCACCTCTTCTACA
>CM072244.1:38059061-38076512 GCA_036851935.1 Coregonus suidteri | reverse complement strand
TAGCCTGTATCCCTCGTCATCCAGTGAGTGAGTGGCAATGTCTTTTTTCGTTCGTACCAATTTTTGGAAAATCCTCGGTGTAGGACTTTCCGCCTTTAGTAGAAACCTGTTGAATTATTAAATTTGGTCTGGGAGGTCCTAATTGTTTCGTTGCCAATTTATCTTCATTTGTTCGCCGACAAAAAGGAACTTCTTTCAAACAATCCGCTCTTTTCTCAGTTACGTTCATGGTTACGTAACGTATGACGAAAGCGCGTAAGTGCAAGCCCACAGACACCCATTGAGATTGTATTGAAGGCTCTGAAATTTGAAAAAAATAGATTTTACATGGGAGTCTATGACAGACTTCTGGGCGATTTCCAACCTGACTGAAATCGCCCCAAAAGGGGGGGGGGAGCCATTTGAAGCACGACTTTAGCCTGATTCGACATTTAGTGGCAGTGTGGCACTGTGGCAGATCAGACGTATAGATTACAACACTGATAACTACTGTTGCCGTGATATAATTGATTAGAAAAAAAATCCCTTCCTTTTCCCGTTTGGCAGTGCGTCGCCCATATCGCCCTATTGAACAGGCCGCCCCTGCATGTGACTATTCCCAATAAATCCACAATAATGACCACATGCAACCCTGCACATGTGACTATTCACAATAAACCCCAATAATGACCACCTGCAACCCTGTACATGCGACTATTGACACTAATCCCCAATAATGACCTGCAACCCTGTACATGTGACTATTCCCAATAATTCACAATAATGACCACATGCAACCCTGTACATGTGACTATTCACAATAAACCCCAATAATGACCACCTGCAACCCTGTAAATGCGACTATTGACACTAATCCCCAATAATGACCTGCAACCCTGTACATGTGACTATTCCCAATAATCCACAATAATGACCACATGCAACCCTTTACATGTGACTATTCACAATAAACCCCAATAATGACCACCTGCAACCCTGTACATGTGACTATTCACAATAATGACCTGCAACCCTGTACATCTGACTATTCACAATAATCCCCAATAATGACCACCTGCAACCCTGTGCATGTGACTATTAACAATAAACCCCAATAATGACCACTTGCAACCCTGTACATGTGACTATTGACAATAATCTCAATAATGACCACCTGCAACCCTGTACATGTGAATATTCACAATAAACCCCAATAATGACCACCTGCAACCCTGTACATGTGAATATTCACAATAAACCCCAATAATGACCACCTGCAACCCTGTACATGTGACTATTGACACTAATCTCAATAATGACCACCTGCAACCCTGTACATGTGACTATTCCCAATAATCCACAATAATGACAGCCTGCCAGGGCGGATTGCAGAGGTCTTGAAAAAGAAGGGTCAACACTGCAAATATTGACTCTTTGCATAAACGTAATGTAATTGTCAATAAAAGCCTTTGACACTTATGGAATGCTTGTAATTATACTTCAGTATACCATAGTAACATCTGACAAAAATATCTAAAAACACTGAAGCAGCAAACTTTGTGAAGACCAATACTTGTGTCATTCTAAAACTTTTACACCACGACTGTACTGCTTGATTTCTGTGATTGGATTGGAAATGTTTGGTTTATAATATAAAAAGCGGATTGTTTTTAATGTTGTTTTATAATGTAGAAGAGGTGCTTTGTATTACATTGATGAGGGTGGGCAGACCTTGACCAATGGTTGAGTAACGATGTAGCTAATTTTCCCTCAACATCGGACACTCCCTAACTTCGGACTCTCTCTAGCGGTTGGAGGACTAAATCACCTCGAGTTCGACATTTAAATGGACTGGAAAATAACTGTACGTTTTGCGACTAACGACACCCTTCTAGCTAGCTGACCACCGATTTTCATTGCAATTTTTGTAAGTTAAGTTCGGTTTTGAGAGTTTTCAAAAAAGTTATATGTACACGTTTTGTGGAACACGCTGCATATTGTAAAATTCGACTGCGCGACAGACCACACCTCATTTAATATCCAACTTTTTACCTCTGAAATATAGCAAACTGATTTTCTAATGTTGCTAGCTTAGTTGCTAAATGTTGATAGAACTGCTAAGTAAGCAAAAAGGAAATAAATTGTAAGCGTTAGATAATACATATCACGAAAACAGCTGAATGTTGTCAAGCTTAACCTTTTCAGAATTGGAGTCCTTTGATCTGCAAAAATGTATTTTGAACCATGAACATTTTGACACCTATCACTGTTGGCTATGTTTCATCTTACAACAGCTACATAGAGGCAGTATTTAGTCAAATGTTACAATGTATGCATCAGTCCCCTGTAGCTCAGTTGGTAGAGCATGGCGCTTGCAACGCCAGGGTTGTGGGTTCGTTTCCCACGGGGGGCCAGTATGAAAAATGTATGCACTCACTAACTGTAAGTCGCTCTGGATAAGAGCGTCTGCTAAATGACTAAAATGTAAATATTAAACTTACTGGGACACTCATTTTCATTACAGATAACATCAAACAAAAAACGTGGGTACACTTTCAGTTATTGTGAAAACTTTCATCATCACCTTTCAATGCCTTAGCTCTGAAATGTAAATGTTTATACATATTCAGATTGAGTTATCTGTCTAAAATGTGTATAGTATGCCAAGTTATTTAGCTACATGTATTAACACCACAGCATGGAGAAAGTCAAGAGGAAGCAGTGGAGTGAGGTGGACATGTTCCATACCATGGAGGACTGCGGGGCAGGGATGGCTATCCGCCAGGCTGCCAAGGTTAGGCATCTTTTGTTTTTAGGAGATTACCACGTGTATGTGAATTTTATCTGCTAGTAACAGTTTTATTTTCTTATCTACCAAGGTCCATGGTTGTCGCAGTGGACCACCCACATTGCTTGAAAATTCTCTGGTGCAGTACTGTATCTACTGCGCCAGCCATGGGTTCCCCTTCACCAGACAGAGGCTGATGAAATACGCCGACAAAATACGCAGGTATTTGGTGTTCTATGCGTTTATGTATGTAGATTGCTGGACTGACTGTTCTCAATGTGTGTGATGTAAATGTGGATGTGTATGGTGATGCCAAAACAAACATTTTCATCCTGGATGGACAATTATACATTCTATTCTATTGTAGGTTTCGGCACCCAGGGGAAACAATCCCACCACTGGGGAAGAGGTGGTGGGAAATGTTCAGGAAGAGGCACAAGAACCTGAGCATGAGGAGGCCGGACACTCTGGACAGGGGGAGAGTATTCCGCTACCCGTACCAGCGCTGCAAGGACATGCGCTATGTGGTGGAAGGGTTTAAGAAGTGTGGCCTCTTCCCTTTTGACCCTTCAGCCATTGAAGGGTCCCGTTTAATGCCGTCTCGGTCCCTACCGGGTCCCACCACCGCCACCGCACTGTGCACGTGCCGTCCATCAGCACCTCCTCCCCAGTGACCACAGGAGGACCCTCAGCCCCTGCTCCAGTCCCAGCTCTAGAAGAGCACCCCCTAATAGAGGGAGGGCTGATAGCGAAGGACCTGGGGCACATCCTTACTGTCCTGAAATATCAGCCAGACCGATACAGAAGACTCCCTGTGGTCGCCACATGCCTCACCGGGGAGGAATACACGCGCCAGTGGCAGGAGAGGGGTGAGAAGGAGAGGGCCGAGGCAGGTGTGAAAGAGCGTCGGGCAGCCCTCAGATCACAGAGGGCACAGGAGAGGGCTGCCATGGATGAGACCATTGACGCCATCGCCTCTGCAGGACCCCCTGCTCCTGACAGCTGTATCACCACTGCCAGTGCCTCCCAGTGTGCAACACCTGTAGGAGCCGCCGGAGTCCCCAGCTGCAGAAGAAGGCCACGTGCCTACTCTCCCAGCCACACCATTGTTGGGCCCTCAACCCCACCATTACAAACACAAGCTCCTCCAAGCCATCATCGGCGGTTTTGTCCACCACCACCACGATGCCCCCCCCCCCCACCCCACCACGTCTGTCAGCACCAACACGGCCTCCTCTGGACCAACTGCCTCCTACGTCTCCCCTGGTCACACCACCATAGCAGCCTCGTCTGGTGTCCCTGCCCCCTGCAATTTGAATACAGCCACCTCCACAGGTAAACACATGTTAAATTACAAAAAAAAATGGACTTATCTGTTTTATAAAACAGCAATGTAAAAATATAAAAGTTCTCTTTACATATCTACAGTCCATAGCACCAGCCCTCAAGTCATCTCCACCTCCTCCAAAACTTCTGCAGCTTCCTCCAGAGGTATTGATGTAGAAAAGTTGAAAAGGGTTTTCATGAAACATACTCTGTCTAACACTACTTTTTCTCAAACTGCAGCACAGAAAAGTAAGAGAAAAGCTCCACCGGTCACCTCTGTCACGCCACCCATGGCACCACTCTCAGGTACTTCATCATCTGTTTTTCTCTCTCTCTCTCTCAGTTGTATCAATTACTATTGTTGCTGAAGAACTTCTACATTTTGCAAAACCATGTTAATCAATTTGATTATTATTTTATTTTTTATAAAAGAAGAAACCACCCGCTGCGGGGAGCATGATCCGCCTGCAAGCTCCCCTCAGGAGTGTAGGTCCGAGGTGCCATGGGTGTGCTGTGACTTCTGCCAGCACTGGTTCCACTGCAGGTGTGTGCTGTGGGATCCAGAGGTAGCGGTGGACCTGGATTTATATTGTGATTTTTGTGACAATATAGGGATGGAGGTGGAGATTTAAATTGTTTGTTTTGTTTGTGTTCATATGAAATTATTTATTTGTACAAAAAAATAAATGTCTAAAATATATATATATATTATTATTTATTCCTTTACTTTCCAAGTGCACCTCTGCAACACAAACTCCAACAGTGTTTTCATTGTTTATGTCAATGCACATAACTGAAATTAAAGTTTTATTTGATGTAAATTATGAATACATGCTAATTGCTAACCCGTTAGCTAACATTTTTACGACACCAATAAATCACATAACATTGATGGCTTGATCACAAGATAACACTGTTGAAGGTAATATATTTCTTAAAGCTGTTGAATATGCCGATAACACGGGGTTCCACGCTAGCTAGTGTTGCCATAAACAACTGGTAGTTATGGAATAGTAATTCCTCTGTTATCATACCAGCGTAGGACGGCACTCTTGTGGGAAGACAGCTTGGTAGCTGCGTCCAAGCTGCATTGTACCGATAAGTCGTTGGTAGTGCATTGTACATTATTGTTTGCTTTCCGCGATTGGAAATGCATTGTATTGGCATGAGGAAGTGTTATTACGGTAATTAGCAACTGTTTTGCATTGGATTGTTGGGTATTGTGCATGTAGCTGTGTAGCGTTGTCATAACTTGCTATTTATGGATTGTCCATGTTTGTAAAGCGGTGCAGTAGCCTGTATTCTTGCTGCAAGACAGCCGTGCGTGGCTGCAAATACATTGTGTGTAATTGTACTATCGATTATTATCCATCCTGTGTTATCAGCAAGCGAAAATAGTTGTGCCCCCTTAGTCATTTCTGATGCCCCCTTGCGAGTTCATCCTGCCGCCGGGCCTGGCTACGAGTAACCAGCTAAACTACACAAATGATTTTCCAAAAGTCAAGGACCATTAAATGCGTGCAGTGTAAAAGCAGGAAGTAGGCTACAAAGACCCGTTATTAAAATGTTAAAATGAATCTAAACTCACCTGATTCATTGTAGAAACGTGTGTTTATGGTCGATTGCAGAGTTCAGGCGAAGTTAACTAGATAACAATGTTTATCTGTAGTCTACGGACCTTTTAGATCAGGGAGGTAGAGGACCGAGACGTTATATTTCAACATTTGACTCTCTGCCTAAAGTCACAAGACAAAATGGAGACTCCACTTTCACTTCCGTTCGAATGAAAAATAGGACTTCCGCCAACATACAAATAATAATACAGCAGTAGTCTGCTTAGCTCATTTTCAAAAGTTACCGTCCGATATCATTTTAACATTCCTCCTTTGTTCAATCATGTTGTCTGGTGTTCTACTCTGCACGGAGCGTAAAGTCACAAGAGAAAAGAGCCAGGCTCCGCCTTCACTTCCGTTCAACTGAAACGTTGGGATTCGGCCAACATTCAAATAATACTCCAGTCGTAGGAAGCCTTCTGCTTTTAGTAGCTCATTTTCTAAAGTTAACGCAGTTTCTCTGGACCCCGCAAGGTTGGACTTTGGGCCTCTCCCTAATATAAAATAAAATAGAATGTTTCAGCCAGATATCCACTCACAAACCGATCGCTGTACATCGTGCTGAAATAGCGACATGTCTATGCGGCTGCATGCCTAATTAATCGATGATAGGGTTCCTGTGGTGCAAGAGAATGTAAAGCTTTGCTTTAGCTAATGGATAAAGGTTTATTGGTAGGGCCTCTATTTGGTCGTCATTTTTCTCATGTTTACATTTTAGTAATTTAGCAGACGCTCTTATCCAGAGCGACTTACACAGTTTACTGAGTGCATTTTTTAAAAATATATACTGGCCCCCGTGGGAATCGAACCCACAACCCTGTGGCGTTTGCAAACGCCATGCTCTACCAACACTACACGGGGATGTTTCACGAAATCTAACACGGTGTCATAATGCTGCAATTTCTTTAGACTGCTGGCTGGTTGCAGCTAATGTCATTACTTGTTCAGTAATTAAAGCTGGACATTCAAACATTGCAGATTTTAAAATAAATGTCCATACTAATCAGCTACAACTGTCACTGTCCTGTAGCTGCTACCTGAACCTGCATGACATGAACCCTCCTTGTGCTCTCTCCCAGCTTGGATAGAACGCTGTTGTGCGCTTAAAACCAGTCTATTAATGCCAAATAATACTGTCAGCACGCCCTCGAAACATTAGCTTACTAGGGATTGTTTTCATTATTCAGTGTACTATCTATAGCTACTGTGCCTTCAGAATGGATCCATACCCTTGACTTATTCCACATTTGTTGTGTCTCTCCCAGCTTGGATAGAACACTGTTGTGCATAAATATTGTAGCTCCTCCAGTGACAGGCATGAGGCAAGAGGTCTTGATTTGAATACAGGGCTTTAATGCTGGTCAACCCGTGAGAACTGGTTTAAAGAAAGAAAAAATACATTAACAAAATAATGCCATATGCATGTCTCACACATCTGGCGTTATAATCAAGCTCATACAGCTAGAACACTATGTATATATTTTACACACCAAAAAATGACCAAACGTAAAAACACCCTCATAGCAAAATAAATAGTCAACAAACCTCATTGCTGCTTATCACACAGAGGTGCTAAACATCCTTTTAAATGTCCTTTATCTTCTTCTGTATACTTTCTTTGTAAGTATGCACTTAAACACGATAACAGTGGAA
This sequence comes from Coregonus suidteri, assembly GCA_036851935.1. Lineage (NCBI taxonomy): Eukaryota > Metazoa > Chordata > Actinopteri > Salmoniformes > Salmonidae > Coregonus > Coregonus suidteri. Next base: position 38,069,153 of record CM072244.1, on the reverse strand, counting down.
AAATAATTCGCTTTTGTGGCGGTAAAGTTTCCTCGGTGCGTCGCTAAAGGCGCTCGGGTGACAACACTCGGGCGGGAACCAATAATTAGTTCCGTCTTGCTGTAAACGTACAATTCAGAAGAAATTAAATAATAAAAAGTGCAAATACATGAAATAAACTAAAGTGCTAATACATGAAATAACTGGCGACAGAGGCAGTTACACTCCCACCAAATCACAAGTGATTTCTTAAAACTTGGAGACAAAAAAACCTACTGCATGAATAAATTAAATGAAACTCTGTCCTAATAAACAACTAATAAACTGTGTGTGAGTGTATGATAGAACCATCAGTCTGCTTCTAGCAATGTACTGTTTTCTGAATGGGTTCTCTCCAGGTAAACAGGTTTGGCTGTAAACGCTTTCCTCTTCCATCCAGGGAGGAGTCACTGATGAGTAACTTGAGTCTCCTCACTCTTTCATCACTTCCAGGATACACCTCGATGACTCTTGCTAGCTTCCATTGGTTTCGTGGTGTGGCAGCATCTTGTAACAGAACAATGTCACCGACCTTTGCATTTCTGCGATCTTTGGTACACTCTCTCATGATAGTGCTTGACGAGCAATGCAGAAACATGACTGTCTCTAGGAAGTACTGCTGGATGCCTCACATGTGGATGTAGGGCAGCATTAGCTAAGCGGCCTCCTACTCTGATTACACCTTGATCATCCAGGAACGGACATAGTTTTGTGCAACTGTTGGCTTTGTCTTTGACCTTTGTCTCCTTATGATGTCTAAGGCGTTGAATTTCTTGAGAGAGAGTTGCTTCCTGGACCATCTTGATTATGATCAGCTCCGCCTCTTTCCTTTCCTCCAAGTTCGAGGCCTCACAGGACTTTGGCTTGAGACTTTGATTTCCTTAGCAACGGCGCTTGAGTCTGGCAACAGCCTTCACCATTCTTGCCCAGTTCTGAGAACTTGTGTAGACGATCTAAAATTGTTTTTTGCTTCTTCTGCTCTGAGTGTCATGAACCTGAGCTTTCTTGACCTCTGGGTCACTGCTCTCGATCTCTCCCACCATGACAACTCCAGTTGGTAGCTCTTTTTGCCAAAGAAGGTCTGGACCTGTCTGGATAGTATCTTTGGATTCTCACACCAGCCCAAGTTTTTTAGATCTTGCAACCAAGACTCCCACAGGGGTCGAAGGTCATCAGGCAAAGGATCATCCCAACTGAGCTTGTCACGACACATCTGCTGCAGGATCTGCTTTCCTACCAGGATGAAGGGTGGCCCACAAATCCAAGTGGGTCGTTACACCGAGGCAACTGTGGACAAGACCCCTCGCAGGTAAGTGGATTTTCTTTGACAACCACGCTGAACTGCAGCTCATCAGAAGTCCAACACACCACTGTACTTATCCTAGTGCTCTTTTCCATGTGTGGTTCTCCCAACATCATGGGTCAGGTCCTTGACGGCTTTAGCACACATCTTCCTCAGGAAATTGTGGCTAAGACTGCTGTTTTGCTGTTGGGAGATGAACTTGTGCAATCAAAGTTTGCCTGTGCGACAAAGCTACTCTTGCTTCCTTCACTAGTTGGATTGCTTGGTTTTCAGATTATACACTTGCCAATCCATCATCGACGTAAGAAGGTCTTCTGGATTGAACCTGATGGTTTTCTTCTCTAAGCGTCCCTTGTCACATTGAGCGGCAAGGTTGCTTTCAGGCCAATAGTTAGCACACTCCAGGTGATGAAGCTGCACCACAAGTTGGACCTCATGTAGATAGATGTGAGGGCTGGGCTTTAAGATCTCCATCCTCTTCAACACAAGACATCTGAGGGAAAGCTTGGTCTCTGGCTTACATGGAATGGTGGACTTACGTTTTTCTATGTCACACTAACTGCCCAACGACCCTTTCTGAACCGACACAAAACTTCCCACCAAGGTGTTTGGTTAACTCTGGGCCAGTCGGAGATGGTCTCCATTCAGGCTGACCCTTTTAAAAAACCCAAAACGGGCCTCCAAAAACGACACGGGTTTTAACCCGGGCTTTTTGGGGAAGTACCCCCAGGTGCGGGGGATGTACCAACGCTGGGTTTTCCAATATCCTCTTCAGGGGGAAGCTCCCGGGTTTTCCCACAAAAACCCTTTTTCTCCCTCCGTAAAGGGGCCCCCCAAAACCCCGGGCCCCCCCTTGAACCCCCTCCCCCCTCCCTTTCTCCAGGGCCCTCTTTTCCGGGGGGCCTTCTCCCCCTACCTCACCTCCCCTGTTTAACCTTTCCTTGACCCCTGGCCTTTCCCTTCCGTCTTAAGAGGGGCCGGGGGTGGGCTCCCCTTTCTCAAAAAAACCCAAAACTCATCCCATGATGTCAAAAAACTAAAAGACCAGTTTTTCCCCCTTTTTTTTTTTTTCTTTCCAAAAATTTTTGAGCGTGCCCCTCTTTTTTCCCCCCCCCCAAATCTCTTTTCATCCCTCCAGAATGGGCCTTTTTTGAAAACCAAACCAGTCGGTTTCAGGGCTGGTTCCTTAACTGAGACTGCCCCTTCTCTGTGGGCACGGGAAAAGGCCCCCTCCCAAATGCTAAAACTAACTCTCCTCCTCTGCCCCTTGTCCCTTTTAGACCTTTTTCTGGGCCTTTTTATACTTGTGAACCATCGATCCTCCTCTCCCCCCTCTCCGAGTGGGCAAAACTCCCCGGGCCCCGGGCTCACTCCTGGGGGTTTCGTCCTACCCACCGTCGCTCCTACCCCCAAATTGGGGGGGGCGGAACCCGTCTCCGGGACCACGTGCTCCCACCCCGGGTGGGCCCCCCAAAGGGGTCAGTTCGCCCTTCCTTTTCTCCCCAAAACAACCCCCCTAAATTGCTCTGTCATATCCCCACAAAGGCCTCCCCTATCATTTCCTTCGTGACGAACACAAAATAAAACTTTTCCTTTCCCCCCCCTTTTGATAAAAAAAGGTGGCCCAATGGGTCTCTGCATGTCTGGCAGAAAATATTCCCCTTTTGGATGACGGTTTTAAACCCCTAAATTTAACCCCCCGGGAGGGCGGAGTTTTCTTTTCCCCCCGGGGAAAGGAAATGCCCGGGTTCCCTGGATCTCGCCATCCCCCGGGGGAAAACTCCCGCTGTGTCCTCCCCCCCAGAGTGCGAAGAGTAGGGGGAACCCTGGAAAACACCCTGCCGTTCCCCCGCCAACAAACAAGGCGGTGGGCCCGGGGTCCTGCAGGTTTTTAGCCCCTAAAAACATTCCCGGGGAGTACGACCCTGCCATTACAAAAGGGAAAAAGGCAAAAGGTTTCCAAACCAAGGGACTTGGGCAAACTCCCGGCTGGACTACTGCCAAACCCCGTGTTTTTTGGCCCCCCCCTGCCCCTTTTGCCCTTAAACCCCCACAAAAAAATCCAGAAAGCCGCAGGGCCGTTTTGGTGTTCAACCTTTCCCAAGGGTTTTTCCCGTCACCCCCCCCCCTCCGGCACACATCCACGGCTTTTGTTGAAATTCGCAAAACCCCCTACAAGACCATGGTGCTTGCCAAAGGAAGGGGAAATGAGGGGAACGGCACCCCTGTACCCTTTGGGGTCCCGATCGGGCCCTACAAACCCCAAAAGAGGGATTCGTTTTCAAACCCCTCTGGCCGCTGGTCCCCCCTTCCTCTGCGGAAGCAACTCCCCCCTCAACCCATTCCCCAAAACCCCCGGCACCAATGGGGGAACAAGGGTCCCTCACGACGCCAAAGGGCAGCGGAGTCACCCCCCCTTCACGGAGACCCTTTGGGCCCCCCCCTCTTTAAAGGGTTACCCGGATAAAGGGTAAAGTAATCCTTCTACCCCCCCCCCCCCCCCCCCCAAAAAAAAAAAAAATTTTAAAGGGGGTTATTCCCCCCCTGGGTATAGGGGGAAAGCACCATTGGGAGTCGTTTTGGGTAAAAGAAACGTTTTGCTTTTAAAAAAGGGCGTTAAAAAGTGCCCTTGAGCAGGCCCCCTTTAAACCCCAATTGCCCCCCTGTAAAGTCGTTTTTGGTTAGAGGCGTCTGCCCAAATGACTAAAATGTAAAAATTAAAAGGGAATGTAAATGTCCCTTTTAGTTCTGGGGGAACTGCTAATTTCCCCTTTAAATTCTTCTCCAACCTCTGAGAAAGGTGGATTTCCACTACCCTTTTTATCTTTGGGAAGTTTGGTCTTCCCTTTTTTTTAAGGGAAGTGGCCCTTTCATTTGGGGGCCCCCCTTTCCCCCAGTCTGAGGCCCCTTTTCCCCTAATTGGGCCCTGGGAAATGGGGGGACCTCTTGAGAAAATGTTCCCTCTTCTGGGAAACCCTTTTTACAAATCAGATTCCAAAAACCCCGATTTAACCCACGTTTTGTTGGAAAGGACTTACTTTTTGATCTGTGTTTCTAAGGGCAAAAGGCCCCTTCTTTTTTTGGGGGATTTGGGAAAAACTGATGTCACTTGCTTCACAAATCGAGCTTGATGGCTGTCTTCCAAAGCAATACTCAAAGTCAAGAAATGATGGTGCCATATTGCCGACTACACTCTCAACCCAGGTCTAGTTCTTTAACTTGAAAGCTAGAAGTGCTTAATTTTCTTCCACCAGCCACACGCACTTGGTCTATGGTACAAGATGCTTGAGACAGTTGTAGCAATAGTATGGACCGAATCGGCACGAGCTCTGCAGAGAGCCAATTTCATCGTGCCAATGTGGCTTCAGATGGTGACACTAAGCCTTGCGAGTCTCTGGCTGATGTGGAATATGATCTCTAGATTTAGGCCGAGGGAGGAATTCTCTGAGTAAGTTACTGGCAGGTAGATTATCTTTATCGAGTAGAATCCTATTATTTGTAGATAAGTCCCCTGTCATGCTAGGGCACACTGTATTTCTTGAAGCCATTTTTGGAGAGCTTTAACCTGATGGTTCATTTTAGTGTGAAGCACTTTGCTGCTCGTCTGCCAAGGGAGAAAAGGGTCGTGTTCACTTTGTGTATCTGAGAAAGGAGGGTACCAGAACTTCATGATTAGGCTTACTCTGTAGTGGACAAACCCATCACAGTGGGAATGACTGAGGAATGTAGTGGTGCATTTAACGAATTCTGCACAACTCCTGGTTAGATATTACCGCGCTTGGTGGGTGTGTCCACCCTTTCTTGGTGAACGATACTGTAGCGTCCGACTCTTGACTTGTCACCTACTCCATTTCTCCATTCCAGTCCCTTTTGCTTGACATTCCTCCCCTTTCTTTTGCTTAGCGAATCTATGCTTGTAGCAGGTTTGGATGTCCTTTCTCTAACAAAAGTATCACACAGATCCTTCTGATTTTCCACAATGTCCCTCTTGCCAAGCGCATGGCCGACGGCTTCAGACAGCCCAAAGGCGACAACTCATCCCGTTGAAACATAAATTGACTCGCTCAGAGATGGGTCTTGTATCATTACATTTCAAAACTTGGTCGTAGACCGGTGGACCCTGAGCTTTCCACAAAAAAACAACAGCTTGTGAGGAAGCTTTATTCATGCTGCGCTGAGTCGGCGAAGATACCTTCGTGCTCGTGAGATGCTCTGCTCTTTAAACCATTGATTAATGCCTCACCTTCCCAGCATGGTTTCAGAGCAAGTGGAGGAGATCGTTTATTGCGCGGGATTAAGAAGTACTCTATAGCTTCACTGTACGCCGTTGAGACTTTACAAATCGCTAAGTGTAATGCTTGTGGAATGTGTGACTTGTCTTCATCCAAGCTTGCCTTGATGACTTTCCTGGTTCCATCTCGAGGTCAGCACAGTCTTGGAAGCTTTGCTAAAAAGTAACTCTGTTTTCTTGCCTATTGCAGTCATTTAAGTAGTTTGCCCGAGGCACCTCTGATCTGAGTATAGGCAGCCTAGACAGCTCCGAAGAAAATCAGCCCAACTCTAGAGAGTTGGATACTGCCTGCCGGTAAGCTAAATATGCTTAGGAGCCATCACTGCTTCCAGCCTATATATTGAATGCTTTGGCTATGAGAGAAGGATTTCAATATCTTTCCTCAAGATCCTCCATAGCTGCGATGATCGTTAGGGCTGACTCTGAAACCAAGCAGGAAGGAAGCTCTCTACGCCCTTTTAGCAGGTCCAACCAACCATACTTTGCAAGAGTAATATATATTTCTTCCGGGCTGCATGTTTTTCCGATCAATGAGTTGTCGGCAATGGAAAACCTTCCAGTTCATTGAATCTGGCAAGTGGCGTCGCTCCCTAATGAGAATGTATTGTCGCGTTCCAGGTATGTAGGAAGGACGAACCTGCAACTGATGGACTCTGCCCAAGTGCTCCTAACATAGCATGCTTGTGCTGCTCCATCCTGCTTTGAATGTGCCGCCGGTACTTGGTGAAGAATCGGGTGCCTGCCGAACAGATTATTTTCATGGTTTAAATTCTTCCTTTTCCTTTCATTACAGACACTTTGATGGAGGTAGTGTAACGACTTATTTACTTTACTTGACTGAGAACACTCACTTCTGATCATGACACCGCGACCGTGGATAATTCTAGCCAAGCCATTTAACTTTTTAACTGTCTCTAGTCGCCTCAGTTGTTCGCTTTGCATCTAGCCACCTTTGTTGTCTCTCTGAAGACTTCCGCTCAAGCCTTGCAATCCTCAATGCAACACTTCTGGTTCTAGTCAGTACTTCTAGAGTAGCTTCTTGGCAGCACACTTCCCAGCTAGCGGCATCTTGTGCCCTCGCTAACACAAGAAATCTGAGCTTGAATGTCTGGAGGCTAGGCTTGCGAAGGTGCAAGCATGGTGAGAGGAACTTGAGTGCATGCGGCATTGATTAACTTATCTTGTCTGAAGGCTACAGACTTGAATATCGACCTGATGCGACCTGTGCCTCGTGTTCTATCGCGCAACCGTTATCTGCTGTCTCCAAACCTATCTTTTTTGCAGTTTGGATGATCTTCCTGGTTACTGCATTCACAGGTGTCAATTCTGCGACGTGGTGTCAGGTCAGGGTATGTCTATGCGCCTTACCTCTTCATAAGCAATGTTCAGATTATCTGAGGCAGCACTTATTTTGCTGATGTGTTCATTAGAGGGTTTGAGCATTGTCACTCAAAGCTTGCTTGGCGTCTTTAGCCAATAGCCTTCCACTCATCATAGCTCACAGTGTGAAACGGTGAGCCAAATCGTCTTATTTGCTCATTGCTTACAGTTCTTGGACCTTTTCTGTTAACTGTCGGTCTCTTTGGCTTCTTCGTGTTCTGTGAGGAAGTGTGGTCATTAGCTCTTGTGCCTTTAGTAGCCTCGTGTTGCCTGTAGATGTACTGCTGCTATATACTTTCACCTACATTAACTGCTTCTACCAGAGGTAAGACTCTGACATTGTTACTTGGTGTACTTAATTTGGGTTAATTAAATCTATTTGGCCTGTAGCTAATGGATTCAGTCCCATTAGATATTCACATTTATACTATTTTACACTAATATTATTTTTTAGAACATTATTCACAATGACTTCACACAATCAATATCACGTTGGTTCATGAAATGCAAAATTCAGTCTCTTGGTTGTAGCTTAGTTAACACTTAAACATACACACAACTAATACCGTATGAATATGAAGGCAACAAATGTGTCAGTCCTCTTGCGGAAATAGTTTAAGCTTCTTTGCATCAGCTGGAATTCATGTAAAGGCGCCTGGATTTTCTTGGATGCTGCGGCTGTGTAAATGTCCAGGAGCAGATGCACACTCTTGGATGTAGAGATGTCCATTATTGGTCCCTGGATCACGGCTCTTTGGTAGTATGTCTTCCCTCTTCTACTCATCATAGCCAGATCTTTTCTCACTGTAGCTCCTCCCAGTGACAGGCATGAGGCAAGAGGTCTTGATTTTGATACAGGGCTTTTATGCTGGTCAACCCTGTTGAGAAACTGCGTTTTAAAGCAAAGAAAACATCCATTAACAATAATAATGCCATATGCAGGTTCTCACACATACTGGCGTTATTGCTAATGCTAAGCTCACTACAGCTAAATCACTTTATGTATATTTTACACCAATAAAATGAACGCAGGTAAACACAAAAAACACCTCTCATAGCAATAATAAATTGTAGTGGTCAACAAACCATCATGATGCGTGTTAATCGTATCAACTACCTGTAGGTGGCTATTGAATTACATCCTTTTATGTGTCCTTTATCTTCTTCTGTATACGTTCTTTGTAAGTGATGCACTTAACGAACACGTTAACAGTTGGAAAAAATAATTCGGGCTTTTTTGCAGTAAGTTTTCCTCGGTGCGGTCGCTAAAGGCGCTCGGGTGACAACACTTCGGGCGATCCAATAAACCAGTAAATCTTGCTGTAAACGTCAATTCAGAAGAAATTAAAATAATAAAAAGTGCAAATACATTGAAATAAACTAAGTAGTGCTAAATACATGAAATAAACTGTGAGACAGCAGCAGTTACAGTTACAATCATATCAAGATATGCCAGTTGGGTCTTATACTGCTCCTACATTGTGTAGCGATACATCATGGTAGATGTTACAAGACCAGGAAACTTTTTGGACACACCTAATCCATTCAAGGGTTTTTCTTTATTTTTACTATTTTCTACATTGTTGAATAAATGGTGAAGACATCAAAAATATGAAAAAACACATATAAAATCATGTAGTAACCAAAACGTGTTTAACAATTCAATATATATTTTCTATTTACATTCTTCAAAAATAGCAACCCTTTGCCTTGATGACAGCTTAAGCCATTCTCTCAACCAGCTTCATTGAGGAATTATTTTTCAACAGTCCTTGAAGGAGTTCCCACATATGCTGAAGCACGGCATTCCAAACCATCTCAATTGAGGTTCAGGTCGGGTGATCTGTGGAGGCCAGGTCATACTTTGGGGGGGAATGCAGCACTCCATCACTCTCCTTCTTGGTTTAAATAGCCACCTTACACAGCCTGGAGGTGTGGTTTGGGTCATTGTCCTGTTTGAAAAACAAATGATAAGTTCCCAATAAGAGCGCAACCAGATGGGATGGAGTATCGCTGCAGAATGCTGGGTCATCCATGTCTGGTTAAGTCGTGCCTTGAATTTCTAAATAAAATCACTGACAGTGTCAACAGCAAAGCACCCCCACACCCACCTCCCTCAATTTCTTTCACGTTGGTAACCACAAAGGTGTGGTGATCATCCGTTCACCTGCTCTGCATCTCCACAGAGACACAGAGGTTGAAGCGCAATACATCTCAAATTTGGACTCATCTAGGACCAAATGACCAATTGACACCACACGAAGTGTCCATTTGCTTCGTGTTTCGTGGTCCCCAAGTCATGTTCTTCGTATTTGGTGTCCTTTGATAGTGGTTTCTTTTGTCTTTGATAGCAATTAGACCATGTAAGCCTGAATTCAACGCAGTCTCGTCCTCTGAACAGTTGATGTTGAGATGAAATACTGTGGTAGCTCCAGGTGACTACCTCATGAAAGCTGGTTTGGAGACGGGATGCCAAGAGTGTGAAAAGATTCAAATACTATCTGCAACATTATAGCCTGATTCTGACCACTTTGGGGTAGAGTTTGGGAAACCTTCCTTCTAACTGGATCTTTCTTTTCTCAAAAGGAGAGAAGCGCGTACGATCAACGAATTATACTTCTGTCCTTTTACATTGGAAATTCATTTTGTAACAATTCAGAATCAAATCCACAAAAGCTCAGATCCACTTTTTTTTAAAATAATACATGCAGTTAGCGGAAAAACACTTGGAAATGCAATCACACAAGGACACCATTCAGAGTCTCTACGGCCTACTGATTCGCACCATGATAAATATGACCACAGAAACAATCTGTTCCTATGTCCCTCACTGTTCCAGACCTAAATCTGTGTCCATGTCCGTCTGTTCAAGCAGCCTACATGCGCTTAATGCTCTCCTGTGTGTATTCTCCATGACTTCTCAGGTGACACTAATCGGTTAAAAAACTCTTTCCACACTGGGAGGCAGTGATGAGGCTTTTTCTCCTCCTGTATGCGTCATCTCATGTCTTCTCAGGTTTTGCTAACCAGGCAAAACTCTTTTTCACATTGGGAGCATGGTAGGGCTTCTCCCCTGTGTGTATTCTCTCTTTCCCTTTTG
>CM072244.1:37998858-38058561 GCA_036851935.1 Coregonus suidteri | reverse complement strand
GTCTCACAAGAGCGTTTATTTTAGTGAGTGCATACATTTTTCATATGCCCCGTGGGAATCGAACCCACATCACTGGCGTTGCAAGCTCCATGCCTACCAATTGGCTACACGGGCAACATATAGCTACATCGTTACTAAAACCATTAAATCAAATGCCGGGTTGAATCAGCTGCCTTTCCTCCTGTGAAACGGGCCTCCGGTCCTGTGGTTTCTTGGGGAATCCGTTTTTAAATTTGGGTTGAAAAAAAGAGTTCTGAAGTTCCCCGTGATTTTTCAAATGTTTTAATCCCAGCTTAATGAAAAATCATCACAATAGACTTTGCTGTTAGGGCCCGGAGTATCTCTCCAAAATGCTCTGCGTCTCCAGATCGGGCGATTTCAGTCTGTAGAAAACTGGCGTGAGGACAGTAAAACTAAGCTTCCACAAAAATCCTACTGAGATTAAGTCCAGCAGTTGTTTCACTTTTTCCACATCCATAAATTGTTTCATCTGTCTGGGTGCAAGGCACCACAGGGCCTCAACGAGTTGGACCGTTTCTTTCCATTAAATATTGCTGACATTTCTTCCCAGTACAGCATACAGAGTCGCTGAAAAAACAGTCCTGTTCCACTCCCTCTCATTGTTCCTTCTTCTAAGCTGGCCCATGGTGTTTTCCACCACTAATCTTCTTTCCAGATTACTACTACACTACTACTTTGCTGTTGGCTTGGAGCGGGGGTGTCCAAGTGTGCTTGTATTGTCTCCCGTATAACGCATCAACTTGCATCTGCCTTGCAGGTACTATTCCTGTCACCCCTCAGCCTTTGAACCACGTTGCCTACAAAATGCCAGTTTCTCTCCAACAGTACAGGCGGGTTGTGTATTTCCCCCAGACAAAAACCTGCCGCTGGCTCCTCATATCCGAGGTCGCCAGGCACTAACGGGAGGCGTCCGGTGCTTGTAATATTTTATGATCGGTGCTGCTGCTAGGTTCGGTCTTGGCAGCTGGCAGGCCCTCCCTCGGGTTGGGTACCTACTATGTCACACAGGCTGCAAGACGGTGGCTCAGGTGCCCTTTTTTGTTCTGTTTGCTTGAGCTCGGCGGCGTTGGCCTCTGTGATCTAGGTCTTTCGGCCCAGCCGGCTTCCTTTGGCCTCTGTCGGCAGGCTTCTCCCTGCCGCTTTGATTCCGATGCTGCAGTGGTGCTCCTGCGGATGCCACTTTCTAATCATCATTCATACTATCAGGATACCTACCTAATTCTTTAACAGTAGCTAAAATCCATAAGCCCTGACGCGGTGAAATGTTTTTTTTTCTTTCGTAGCACGTAACTTTGAAAGTCAACACCTAACCAGTCACATTTGTTCAACCAGTAAACTGTGTATGATTTTTGATGTTCTTCACTATTATTATACAATGATAAAAATTTTCAAAATAACGAAAAAACCCTTGAATGAGTAGTGTGAGTCCAACCTTGATAAAGGAAATGTGTGAGTAAGATATGACTAAAATGTCACCACCTCAGTTAAACTAATTAATAGTACTAAAATGTAATAATCCTCCATATTTAGGCCATGTGCAGAGTCAATGTCACGTTTTGCCTCGTCTAAGCCTGAAAGGCGATTGTAAACAATTGCCTTCGGGAAAAGTATTCAGACCCGTGGACTTTTTCCAGAATTTTTTGTTACGTTACAGCCTTATTCCTAAACTGTGATTGAAGTAATTTCTGCCCTCATCAATGCTCATCACAAACAGAATACTCCCATAATGACAAAGCGAAAAAATAAGTATTCAGAACCTTTGCTATGAGAATCAAAATCGAGCTCAGGGCATCCTGGTTCCATTGATTCATCCTTGAGATGGTTATATCATCTTAGTGGGGAGTCCACTGTGGGAAATTCAAATGGATTGGACATGATTGTGGAAAAGGTCTGCACACCCTGTCTATATAAGGTCCCACAGTTGACAGTGCATGTCAAAGTAAGAACCACGCCAATGAGGTCGATGGAATTGTTCCGAGAGCTCCGAGGACAGGATTGTGTCGAGGGTAACAGATCTGGGGAAGGTACAAAAAAATGCTGCAGCATTGAAGGTTCCCATCGGAACACAGTGGCCTCCCTCATGTCTTAAAATGACAAAGTTTGGTAACACCAAGACTTCTTCCTAGAGATGGCAGCTCCGCTAAACTGAGCAATCAGGGGGAGAAGGGCCTTGGTCAGGGAGGTTACCAAGAACCCGATGGTCCACTCTGATAGAGCTCCAGAGTTCCTCTGTGGCGGTGGAAAAACTTCCAGAGGGGAACAAACATCTCTGCAGAACTCACCCAATCAGGCCTTATGGTTTGATGGCCAGAAGGAAAAACCCCTCCTCAGTAAAGACGACAGTCCGCTTGGGCTTTGCCAAAAGGCACTAAAGGGACCGTGAGAAACAAGATTTTTGGTCTGTTTAAAACCCAACATTAAAACCTACTTGGCCTGAATCCCAAGCGACTTTCTGGAAAACCTGGCACCACCCCTACGGTAAAAGCATAGTGGGGGCAGAAACCCATCCCTTTTGGGGGAATCTTTTTCACCCGGCGGGGAATGGGGACTTGTCTGGATTTGGGAAAAAGATGAACCCCAAAAGTACGAGAGACCTTTGGGATGAAACCGCTCCAGAGTGCTCAGGATTTTGGGACTGGGGCAAAGGGTTTTCCCCCTTCCAACAGGACAATGCCCCCTAAGCACACACCCCAAGGAAAAAACGCAGGATTTGCTGGGGAAAAAGTCTCAATGTTTTTGAGTTGCCCAGCCAGACCCCGGACTGAACCTGATGAATATCTCTGGAGAGACCGAAAATTAACCCGGGCAGCAACAACCCCACCCAAAACCTGACAGAGTTTGGAAACTCTAAAAATAAGGGGCCCAAGCTTTGTAGCTTATCCCCAAGAATACTTGGGTTGTAACGCCCCAAAAGGGGACTTCAACAAAGTAGGGAGTAAAGGGTCGGGAATAATTATGTAAATTTTAAATTTTTTCAGTTTAATGTTTTATTTTTTATCCATTTGAAAAAACCAGTTCAAAAAACCTGATTTCGCTTTGTATTAGGGGGTTTTTGGGTTTTAGTTTGATGTTTTTTTTTTTTTTTTTTTTTTTTTTTACACCTTTTTAAAAAATAAGGTTTGTTAAACAAACAAGTGGAAAAAAAGTCGAGGGGTTTTGATACTGTGGTGCACTTTTAAGGGCCAATGATTCTCTCCAAAAAACATACAGAAAAAAGGAAAGTTTTTCAATTAGAACCCTCCCCCCCTGCTTTTTGGTGCTGGTAGACAGGGAAATCTCTGCTTAAAACGACCCCCAATTGTGGGTTTAAAGATTGCCTTTTTTAAACTGCATAGGATTTAGGGGGACTAAGCCATCCATGACGGGAAAAACACTCGGGGAACCCTTACAGTTTCAATTTCTTTACTTGGGTGGGTTGTCGGCAACAGTTTCCCAAAATGCACCGTTCTCTCTGCTTTTAACTTTTTGCTAGCTAGCGTCTTCAAACTTCACGATTTACTGATTTGTCGAATATTTGCATAAATTTCAGATTTAGTGCTTTCTTTCTCTGTCTAGTAAAGGGCGATCCCAATTTCTGACACCGTTAGTTTGTTCCTTTTAATGGGGGCGCGTGGGTTTTAAAATTTTTTAATAATCAGTTTACTACATCTACCAAAAATCCTTGTGTAGCCCGGAAGGCCCTTTTTCCCAACCCCCCCACCCCCCGCATAGCCTGTGGGTAACGTAGTTTTAATTTTTATTAATAAACAAAACCACTCGGTTTCTTTATGGTTTGTTAAAATTCAGACTGAAAAAAAGGTTTTAATAGCAAATGGGCTCAAGGTTGATCCCAGACATTTGTTAATACTATCGGTTCTTTTTTTAAATTTTTGGGGGTAGGATTTTTATAATTAGTTTTGGGACACCCCTGACCTGGGGAAGAGCACGGGGTCGGGGTTTAAAGCATATTATAAAATTTAGTCTTAAATCCCTGACCTAGGGAAGCAGCATGTGGTCGGGGTTAAAGGGGGGGGTTTAAAGGCCAATCCAGTGACACTTTTTTTTTGTTGGGGTTTTTTGGGGGCCCTGGGTTTGGGGCGGACTTGATTTTTTGGGGAGAAATTTGCACCTGTTGGTAACATGATACCCCACCGTTCCAGTGTGCCTGGGACCCCGAATAGCAATATTCAAAAGGGGGTAGCAGTGACTCACCATTTGGGAAAAAAGGTTTTTAAGGGTTTTTGGAGCATGATATAGTAATTCACCATAATCTTAAAATGGACATAAAAGTAGCCTGCAAAATTGGTTTTTATTAGGAGGACAGAAAGCCCTGTTTCTGAAAAAGGAACCCTTCTTAAAATTAGAGTTTTTTCCCCAAATTGAAACATTTTTTTTTAAAAAAAGGGCCATTCATCTAACCAACCCTAAGAAATTTAAATATCCCAAAAGACCGGGTTTGATTTGAGTCCCAACCCAAAGTAGGTTTAAAAAAAAGTGTTTTAATTGAGAGTTTAGACCTAAAAAAAAACTTTGAAATTTTTTTTTTTTTTTTAGCGTTTAAAACAATTTTAAGCGGGAAAAAGAGCCCCCTTTGTAGTATCCTAAAATCGGGGACCCCAATGCTTTAAAAAGCTTGGTCGGTTGGAGAAAACAGAGTACATCATGGGTAAATCTGCTTTAAAAAGGAAATTTCATATCGACTTTCATCACCAAGGGTTGTTTATTTTAAAATTTGAGAAAAAAGGGGGCCCAAATTTAAACCCCTGAGGGCCCCCTTTAAATAAGAAAGGGGTGGGATTTGACCCCGTTGACCATGAGGGCCCCCTGATTTCTATCTTTAAAAAGTCAAAAAACCATCGACAGGCACCGTGCCCGGGTCCTATAGATGCCCGCAAACTCAAAAGGATGCATGGTCACAGTGTCAAAAGTTTTCCGACAAATCTAAAAAACCCAGAGCTTCAATTTTATGGGACAAGATTATTACTAACAATAATTTTTGCATGTAAGTAGTTTTCGCAATAGGGGTGATTGGCAATAACTGGGAATTGCAGAAAGGTTTTTAGGAATTTTGTTCCCAAAATTTGAAATTTTGAGGGGAAATAAAATGAAACTGGGGGGGAGATTGAACATTTTTCTATGGGGGAAAGCGTACAATCCCAAAAGTAAAACCCCAAAAAAGGACACAACGTCGGGTTTAAAAGGGGCCTACATGGGGCGGGAGAAAGGACTGTTGGTGGAGAGGATGTGGAGCCATACCTTTTAAGAGAATTTCCCGAAGAAAGATACATGGTAGTTTTTAAAAGCTGCAAAGATCCAAAAAGGGAATCCCATCGTCCCAGCGACCCCTTAAGCCAGGTGGTAATTGGCGTATACGACTAAAAAACCAAATATCCTTTTTTGGGGAGGGAAAAAAAGGTCAGGAAACAATGAAATGCTTCCCAAAATTCCAGCAGGTATTTATCAATTTTTTAAAATCCTCTCCCCAATTTTCTCTGACTGTTTGGAGTTTAATGTCATTTGCCCCCAAATGGACAATGACAGGGAAGCGGCCCAGAGTGCTTGCAAAAAAAGTAGGGGTTTACCCGGAAAATTTTAGGTGGGGATTTTTGGGGGTGGGGGGTAGCAAAAAAAGTCCAGTTTTCCGGATTGAAACGTTTGGACCATGGATAAAACCCACCACGAAAAAGGGAAAGGGACTACAGAGGGGGGTTTTTGGGTAAATGGGGGGCCCTTTTCCCCCAGGTGATCTCCCTCCTGCGGGTTGAGGGGGGGCTACAGCGGGGGGACTAAAGACCCCCCCCCCCCCCCGAGGGGTTTAGGAAAGGAGCGCAGAGGGTTTTGCTTGGGCATTTCCAAACCGAGAGTGAGAGGGCAGCAGTAGAGATGGACGGAGGGCCCCTGTACAGTATGATTGGAATGCACTTCCGGGTTTTCCAGGCCCTTAAATCTACCCCCCAAATTGTAGCACTTTCCCAAAACATTTGATGGATTCCCTTTGGGGGTTTTACTCCCCCGGGCAGCAATCCCGGCATCCTGAGGCGGAGCAGAAGGGGGGAACAGGGCCGGGGCCCCTTTGGTTTTGGGCCCAGCCGGGGGCCCCGGGGTATTTTAAGGGGAACCCAATGGAGGGTTTTTTGGGTTTCAGGGTCCCCAGAAGTGGGGATGCCGAGCCAGGGGGGGGAGTCGGATTTTTTGGGGGTGTTTTTTGCAACCCTGGGGTCCAGGTTTCAGGGTTTGGGCATTATTGGGGATTATTATGAAAGTCCCCTAAAGTAAGGGTTGCAGGTGGTCCTTTTGGGGATTACTGGAATAAATAAAAAGTACAGGGTTGGGAGGGGGTCATTAATTTTGAATGTCACATATACAGGGGTTTCAGGTGGTCATTATAATGGGAAAACATGTTTAATTTTTTTTCCCCCTTTTGTCATTTAGCAGACGCTCTTTACCAGAGCGACTTTTCAGGTAGTGAAAAAATCCTACTGGCCCCCCGGGGAATCGAACCCAACCCGGCGTTGCAAACGCCATGCTCCCCCCCAAAAGAGCTACAATTCCCCCGCCCGGCCATTCCCCTTTCCCCACCCGGGGCGACGGTTTCCCCAATTGTGCCCCGCCCCCCTGGGGCTCCCGTTTGCGGCTGGCTACGGGCAGAGCCGGTTGAACCAGGTTTTTTAGGGCACAGCTAGCACGGGGGCCACCGGGAGACAAGCCCCAGTACATGTTTAAAGGTTTTTCATTTTTGTGGATTTTTACAATAGTCACCCCTGTAAAGGGTTTTTCATGTGGTCATTATTTTTTGGGAATAGTCAATGTACGGGTTGCGGGTGTCATTATTTTTGGGGAATTAAAAAGAATTGTACATGTAAAATCCTGAGGGTGCAGTGGGCTAAGGACTGCATCGCCAGTGTTGCTGTGCCACTAGAGATTCCCGGTTGAATCCCGGGCCCTGTCGTAAGGGCCCGGGCCCTGACCGGGAGACCCAAAGGGGGCGGCGAATTTAACTTTTTTCTTATTTTGTGTTTGAAGGAAATTTCGAAAAAATTTTAATCAAACTATTTCAATCCCCTTTTTAAAGGGGAAACAAAATGTGAAAAAAATTTTTAGTGGGTTTTAGACTTTTCCTGGACTGTTTAGCCTAAACAGGATAAGGGGGGGGGGGGTGGGGCTTTTTTTTCTTTAAAAGAAGAAATGTAAAATGAGAAAGGTTTTTGGGTTTTTGAACTAGGAGAGGAAAAGGCTGCCGAAAAATAGGAGAGGAGAGGGATGGGGTCTGAACTAGGGGAGGTACAGTGGGGGGGAAAAAAAAATATTTAGGCAGCCCAATTGTTTAAAATTCTCCCACTTTAAAAAAAATGAGAAAAGGCCTGAAATTTTATAAGGGAAAACGTAAAAAATTTACAAAACAAAAAGAGGGAAAAACCAAAATTCCAGAAAAACACATTTTAGGATTTTTAATGAATTTATTTGCAAAATTTTGGTGGAAAAAAGTATTTGGTCAACCCCAAAACCAAACAAGATTTGGCTCCCCAAGAAATGTAATCTTCTTTAAGAGGGTCCCGTCCCCCATCGTTACCCGGGATTAATTGGGACCCGTTTTAAAATTTTTACGTTAAAAGGGCACCCTGCCAAAAACCTCAAAAAAGTCACACTCCAAAAATCCCCTATGGCCCCCCAAAACCCAAAAAGCTTTCAAGGACACCCGAAACAAAAATTGTAGACCGCACCCGGTGGGGAAGGCCCGAATCTGCAATAGGGGAAACAGCTGGGTTTTAATAAATCAAACTGTGGGAGAAAATTATTTGGAAATGGAAAAACATACAAGGGCCAAAGTAATTCCTGATCTGGGCTCCCAACAAAAATTCCCCCCCGTGGGTGGCAAAAAGATCACACAAGAAGGGGGCAAAAATCCCCGAACCACACGGGGGGCCTAGTGAAGGGCCCGCAGAGAAACTGGGACCAAAAATAACAAAGCCTTTCCATCAGTAACCCCCACTACGCCGCCCCGGGACTCCCCAAAAACCTGCCCGTGCCCGACGTTGGGCCCCCCGTTTCCCAAATACAAAGTCCAGGCCCGTCTGAAGGTTTTTAAAGGGGCTTTGGATGAAACCGAAGGGATTTAGAGAATGTATATGGTTTAGAGAAAAACCCAAAAAATAACTTTTTTTGTTTAAAAAAAAAAATCGTCGGGTTTTTTGGGGGACAAAAAAATGCAGTTGCCCGAGTGATCCAAAAAACCTACCTAAAGGGGGGGGAAAACATCATGGGTTTTGGGGTGTTTTTTTGCAAAGGGACCAGGGCGGAATGACCCGTGAAAAGGGCCAAGAATGAATGGGGAGATTTTGAGTGAAAACCTTTCCCATCAGAAAGGGGCTTGAAGATGAAAGGGTTGCTGGGTCCTTTCAGCAGACAAGGACCCAAACACACCCCCCGGGAACGAAGGGGGGGTTTTCGTAAGAAAAATTTAAAAGGTCGGGAGGGCCCTAGCCAGTCCCCCAGTCAAACCCCCATAAAAAATTTCTTTGGAGGGAAGTTTGAAAGTCTGTGTTGCCCAGCGCCCAGAAAAAAAAAAATTTCACTGCTTAGAGGAGATCGGCATGGAGAAGGGGCCCAAAATCCAGAAACCCGTGTGTGAAAAACCTTGTGAAAGATTTACAAAAAATTTTGACCTGGTCTTTTGCCAACAAAGGGTATTAAAAAAGTATTGAAAAAATTTTTGTTTGCCCAAAACTTTTTTTCCCCCACCCTTTGCAAATAAATTCAAAAAAAAATCCTACAATGTGTTTTTCAGGAAAAAAAATTTTTGTCTTTCATATTTGCCTTGTACCTTTTAGGGAAAAAACAGGCCTTCATTTTTTTTAAGGGGGGGAAAAATTGCCCCAATTTGGGTGGGCTGACAAAAATTTTTTTTTCCCCCCACTGTTTTTCTGTAAAAATGGAAGGAGGTATTATGGTTTGTAAACTGGGACGGGAGAGGACGGCCCCGAACTGGGAAAGGGGAGGGGTTTAGGGCTGCTAAAATAGGAGGGGGGAAGGGGTATGGCGGGCTAAAATGGACGGGGGGGTTTATGGTGGAATAGGACGGGAGAGGTATGGCGGGTTGAAGGGGAAAAACCATCTTCTTGTTGCCCCTTTTGTTTTATGATGACAAATCAGGGGGGTTTGAGCCCCCCCAAATTTATTTCTAAAAAAGACACTGTAGTAAACAAGCCTAATCATATTTAATTTTAATTTCCTTGGAAAAGTTTAACTGAAACTTTGTTTTATTCCCCCAATGCATATTTTTAACCCGGGTTAGGCTAGGTGTGAAAAATTTTGACAGAGGTGCTTTTTAGCACAATAGCTAGGCTAACCCCCTTTCCCACAGCAGAGAGACACCTTTTCCAAATAATCTGCGGGAAAAAGTAATTTATCAAAAACGTTTTTTTGTTTTGACCCCCCTCAAATAAAAAAATACGGCCCGCAGCCCGTACCCCCCAAACGTTTTTGTTGTAACTTTTGAAAGGGGAAAAAAATATACATGCTAAAAAAATTTAAAGGGGAAACACTAAAATAAACATCCTGTTTGGGAAGGGAATGAAAAAATTTTATTAAATACTTTTTTTTTTAAACATATTTGAATGTGTGAAAACAAAATCACAAAAAAATTTATAAAGGGAAAAATAAAAAAGTATAAACCCAAAAGGGAGGTCTGGTTTTGGGAGGCCCCCCCTAAAAATTAAAGTGGAAAACCAGTCAGGCGACCCAAAACTTGAGTAAGTCCTTAAAACAATTCAAAATGAGGCCCCAGTGGGTTTTGGGGTGTCCGGGTAGGGACCCCCCTAAAAGGCCTGGGCATGCTCCTGATGAGGTGGGGGGATGGTCTCCTGGGGGATCCCCTTCCCAGACCGGGACAAAAACCCACCCCCAAAATCCGGGAAAAGTCTGGGGTGAAAACGTGGCGTTGGTGGATGGAGCGAGACTTTGAGCCCAGAGGGGTAAATTTGGTTTTCGGGTTTCCCCGGGGAAAGGGGGGGGCCCGGGCCAATAGCATAAAATCCCTTCCTTTTTGGCGGGAACTGCTGACACACTCCGCCACAGGGGTCTAGCATTTCTGCATTAGGGGGGAAATCCAAGGGAAAATGCACCAGAAATTTGGTTTAAAAAGGGGTTTCTGAGGATTCACCCAGTACCTATGGCATCAGGCTCCCTTTGGGCCCGAGCACAGGGGGCGTGGGGGCCCCCCAAAGAAATTGCCCCCCCAACCCCAATGACGGGCCCCCACCCCCCAAAACCCCGGTCATGCTGGAGGGGTTTACAGGGCAGGAACGTTCCCGGCGTCTCCAGACTCTGTAATTTTCGTCAGGGGCCGGGTGTGAACCTGTTTTCATCTGTGAAGGGGGCACAGGGTGCCATTGGCAAATTTTGCTAATTTTGGTGTTCTGGGGCAAATCCCAAAACCCCTGCAGGTGTTGGGTTTGTAAGCAAAACCCCCCACCTGGGAAGTGGGGCCCCAAAAAAAACCCCCCTCAGGGAGTTTTTTCCCGGACCTTTTTGAGGGGGACACATGCACATGTGGGGCTGCTTGAGTTTTTTTGGGAAAGGCTCTGGCAGTGCTCCCCCCTGTCCCCCTTTGCCCCAAAGGGGGAAAGGGTAGCAGTTGCTGCGGGTTTGTTGCCCCTAGGGCCCAACCCCCAAAGTCCCCTGATGAAAGGGCCCTTCCCCCTTGGTAGCGCCCCATGCTCGGACATACGCGGGACAGACACGGGAAAACCCTTTCCTTCCCACAGGTCTCATTGATGTCCCATCCGGATGAGCTGCCCCTACCTGAGCCACTGTATGGAGTTGTAGACTCCGTCTCATGCTCACACTAGACTGAAAAGCACCGCCAGCATTCAAAAGTGACAAAAACTGAGAACTGAGAAAGGGCTGTGTCAACACTGAAACCAGTTTTTTTTATTGTGGTGTTTTGTCTTGCTAATTGCCTATAATTTCCACTGTGTCTATTCCATTTGCAAAACATGCATGTGAAAATGTATTGTCAACGTGTTGCTTCCTCACGGGATCAGTTTGAATTCACGAGTGGAGTGACTTGGAGTAAATTGGTGTTTAAGTGTTCCCTTTATTTTTTTGAGCAGTGTATATACAGATACAGTAAAAAGTTTCGGACCACACATGAACATTTCAAGGGTTTATTTTATATTTACATCGTAGAATAATAATCATGTGTAATTGAAATTAGACACAATTACAAAAATATATGAATATATTTCAATCCCCACTTGGAAACGTAACAAAATGTGAAAAAAACCCGGTCAAGAGTAGAGGATAGTGCAGGAACGTCTCTAAAAGGCAATGTATTATCCTTACGTTAAGATTTCAAAATAGTCTGATTGGCATTCCGTGGAAATCAGGATCAAAATATTAGCCTGTAGAGATCAGATCAAATAGCCTGTTGTGTAGATCAGATCACGGAAACGCTGTCTATACTTCCATCCCTTTTATATATTGCTGATTCCATCGCCAGCAATACCCAAAAATATGCTTGGAATGCTCACATAGAAATGTAACTGGGGTCCTAATATAAACATAAGCCACATCAATTTTTGCCCTTTTTCCCGGATAGGGAATGTCCTATTGGGTGCTGATAGTGTAAGATATTTGTTTCTCTCCGTGGGAGCCCCGGGGTTCCATATAGTGCGTAGTTACATACAGTTACAATATTGAGCACTTGCAAAGCTGCCGTATCAAGGCAAACAGGACAATGGGTATTCTTCTAACATGCTTGTAGAAATGAAAGTAGTATTCACTTTTAGGAATGGGTATGAGTGCGTTTTACAAGGTTTACACAAAGTTATCATAAACCCATCGTTGAAAAACCACCTACTTTCTCTGCATATTCTGTGGTTTGGGTAACTTCCTGTTTGGAAAAAAAAAAAAACAGTAAATTTGTTGTCATAACTCTTAAACAGCAAGGGGGGCATTGCTTCCACTCCGTTGTGGTCCGTCACATTTAAATGCAGGACTCATAATTACCATTGTTTGTTGTTTTACCCTCAGTTGTACTAACTTGAACTCCACTACCCTCCTTTTGGGAACACAGGAGGAAACACTTATTCCACCCCCATCCGTAATCTCCCACCAACCCTCATCCCCCCGTCCCCCTCTTGGAGTCCCCAGTCGTGTGCTCCTCCTAGAGTAAACGTACTGATGGGTCTGAGAGGGTGTCTGTGCTGCTGGTAGATGAAGACTGCAAATGGAAACACACCGGGACTGAGTTGAGTTTATTCTTCTTACATACATTTATTTATTAGGACACTCCCTAGATGTCCTTAATTACCAATCAAATCTCTTCTATTAAAATTTAGAATCATTAGACATCACCTCCGACCCCATGGTAAATTGATGATTTTAAAACGTCATCCAATATGCTCAAATATCCACTCACAAGAGTGTTTGGAAAGATGGGCCTTGAACTAACTTCGATATGACAGAAGGAACCCTAACTGTCTGTCTTTGTTTCACAGTGTGGGACAGCCCTGAAACGCAGAGCTTCTCGCAGTAGAAGGGGCTTATCAATCTGGGGAGGGCTAACCAACATCATGGATTGCTGTACGAGGCCGAAGAGATAGAGAAGTTCTCTCCAGATTCAGAATCACATCAAGAAACACAAGCAGAGATCTTACTTGGGAAGGCAAACTCACCGCGGTCGCTCTGCTTTCACTTGAATGTGGAAAGAGTTTCCACCTCTCAAGCAACTAACTTAAAACTACACCAGCGAATACACACAGGAGAGAAGCCTTACATCTGTGGTCAATGTGGGACAGAAGAGTTTCCTAGTCAGACCAGCTGGTAATACACCAAAGAACACACCACTGGAGAGAAGTCTTGACGCACTGTTCTGGACTGTGGAATGACTTTAGCCACTTCACAAGGACCTTCCTACTACGACAAGAGGAATAAACACAGGAGACAAGCCTTCCTTTTGGTTGATCCTGTGACCAGGTGTTGGAAGAAGATTCACTCAGTCAGAGACACATGATACTGGACACAAGATAATACACCACAGGGAGACGAATCCCTCATTTGGGTTGTGATCCAATGTGGAAGAGAGTTCAACTCAGCAGGGGACCACCTGGCTGGACACAAGAGAGATACACACAGGAGAGAAGCCTTCCTTGGTTGTGGTCAATGTGGGAAGAGATTCATGCAATCATGGAAACTTGCCAGGACACAAGACGAATACACCACAGGAGATAAAGCCTTTTGTTTGTGATCAAGGTTGGAAGAGATACACTCATTACAGGACACCTGGCTGGACACAATGCGAAATACACACAGGGAGAGTAACCCTATAATACTGTGATCAATGTGGGAAGAGATTCCTAATTGTAGAAGCCCCTGGCTGGACACAAGAGAACACACACAGGACGAGCAACCTTACCACTGCTTCTGACTGTGGAAGTGAGCTTGACCACTTCAACCGACTTCTAATACACCAGAAGAACACAACAGGAGAGGAAGCATTTTGGTTGCTGCGCATCAGTGTGGCGAAGAGATTCACTAACTCAGTCAGAAACCTGGCTTACCACAAGAGAATACACACAGGAGTGAGGAAACCTTAACCCACTGCTTCTGACTGTGGAGTGAGCTTCAACCACTTCAACGGGACTTCTAGTACACGAGAGAAAACGACACAGGAGAGAAGCCTTTTGGTTGTGATCAGTGTGGAAGAGATTCACATCACTCAGGGAAACCTGGCCGTTTACACAAAAGAATACACACAGAGAGAGAAGCCATTTCTGGTTCGTGATCAGTGTGGGAAAAGTTTCCTAGACTCGGACCAGCTGGGGTAACACACCAGAGAACACACACAGGAGAGAAATCTTATAGCTGTTGATCAATTGTGGGAAGAGATTCACTCACTCAGGAAACTGGCTTTAGACACAAGAGAAAATACACACAGAGAGAAGCCTTTTTGTTCGTGCATCAATGTAGTGGGAAGAGATTCACTCATTCAGTACACCCTGGGCTGGACACCAGGAGAATACACACACAGGAGATAAATCCTATAGCTGTGAATCAAATGTGGGGGAAAGAGATTTCACTTCAGTCAGGACAACCTGGTGGAACCCAAGAGGAAAAGACCCACACTGTTGGGTAACATTCTTACTTTTGTCTAGCTTCAATCCAGTTAATGTATAGATAAGCCTAGGATAGTAGCTGTATACACGACGCGGGGAGAAGAAGCCCTACAGGGGGGAGTTTTGCCACCATACAAAACGATTCTTAATGTGGCTCCTCCTTAGTGTAGTTTGATGTACTGTCAACAAGGGGTCCACACTCTGAAAACTTTAACTATCCCAGTATTTCCCAGATTTCTATTACTTGCACATGTGAGTGAAATAGTCCTTGTTTTGAATGGTGTGGGCGTACGTACACCAAACAACAGAATGGTTGGGTGTTTTCCCCAACCACCTGGATTCGGTCAGTCAGAGAGAGAAAAGCAGCAGGGCGGTAGCTTCCTCCCACTATCTCTGCAAGTCTATCGTTATGGTACGGGCAAGGTGACCGTTTACCAGAGTTGACTAGTTGGGATAGCGGTCAGAAACGTCCCTTAAGTCGCTCTAGAGTCCCAACAGTCTCTGTTGACCATGTATGCTAGTAGATACCAGTTTACAGTACTGTTCACAGAAGATTACCAGAAATGTTTGGCAGGGTAGATTTCTTTGGTTTGCTTAGCAAGCAAGCTAGAGGGATACTGAGACTGACAACAATGTCCCTGAGGACAATTCAAGGATCACCATGACAAACATGTGTCTTCGACCAGCCAACTCGCCATCACCATGATCAACCCCCCGTCTAACCATCCCAACTCGACATGATGAACACTGTCTAACCAGCCAGCTCCCCTATTTTGAAATGACATGATATTGTTTGCAAGTACAGAATTGAACACAAGTATAGTTGAATATTATTCCAAACTGCGTTAACCACTCCAGTCAGCAGTTTGAGCGATGTGAAGTCTTTTCAAGAGCTTGTTTCCTTGCATGAATTATAGTCCAGTGGACAGTAAGAAGCTTTCACCAAACACAGACTCATTCAGCACCGTCGGGTAGCATTGCTATCAAACATAGAACAAAACAAATCGGCGCTCTTTTGACCATTATCAATGTACAGTTGTCGGTCAAAGGGTTTGGAGAATGACAACAAGTATTGGTCTTCCCAAAGTTTGCTGCTTCAGTGTGTTTCGATATTTTTCTCAGATGCTAATCATGGTATACTGAAAGTAATAATTACAAGCATTCCATAAGTGTCAAGGCTTTTATTGCCAATTACATTGTTTATGCAAAGAGTCAATTTTGCAGTGTTGACCCATTCTATGTCAAGACCTCTGCAATGCACGCGGTCAATTACTTCTGGGCCACATCCTGAATGATGGGCAGCACATTCTTGACTAATCAATGCTTGGAGTTTGTCAGTAATTTGTGGGTTTTTGTTTGTCCACTCACGGCATATCCTGAGATTTGACCACAGTTCTCAATGGGATTAAGGCACTGGGGAGTTGTCCTGGCCACTTAATTACCAACTTTTGCCTTAGTGGCAAGGTGCTCCATCATGCTGGAACAAGGCTTGGGTCTCACCAACAACTGTGTCTTGGATGGTGGGGCGGAGAGAAGTGGCTCTCTGAGATGTGCGCGGTACCAATGCTTTATTCATGGTCTTGTTCTAGGCAAAATTGTGAGTGGAGCCAATACCCTTGGCTGAGAAGCAACCCCACACACGAATGGTCTCATGATGCTTTACTGTTGGCATGGCAACACGAACTGATGGTAGCGCTCACATTGTCTTTCTCCGGACAAGCTTTTTTCTCTGGATGCCCCAACAATCGGAAAAGGGGAGATTCATCAGAGAAAATCCCTTTACACCTGTCAGTCGCTCAGCAGTTTTCAATCCCTGTACCTTTTGCAAGAATATCAGTCTGTCCTGACATGTTTATCTTCCTGGAGATAAGTGGCTTCCTCGCGGCCCTTCTTGACACCAGGCCCATCCTCCAGTCATTGGAGTATATGAAAATGCCATCATAACTGACGCAGCAGCAGACTGTGAACATTTATATTTGTGTCATTCTCCAAACTTTTGACCACGACTGTAATATTAACAGCAGGGCTTTAAACACCAGTCGTGGTGTGCTTACTAGTTATTACATAGGTCATATACAGATTGAATTCGGGAAGGTTTACATATCACTTAGGTTTGGAGTCATTAACTCGTTTTCAACCACTCAACAAATTTCTTGTTAACAAACTATAGTTTTGGCAATCACGGTTATGGACATATACTTTGTGTCATGAGACACAAGTAATTTTTCCAACAATTTGCTTTACAGGTAACGGTTGGTTTCGGGCCGAGGCTGCACATCTCTCCATTGTTCGGGCAGGCTTCGGCGCCGTTCGTTGTCCCGTAGTACTAGCTGCTCCCGTTGGCAAAGTTTAGTATGTTTCATGAACTTGCTTGTTGAGTGAGTGTTGTCACAACCTGTTTTCCATTCTAGTGTCATTAGTTTCTCAATCTTTAGTTCTAGTGGTGTTATGTCACGGTGTTTGTGTATTTATTGATTGTGTCAGAACGGTGTTTTAGCTCGCTCGTTGAGCTTCTAATCCCACTGCCGCTGGAGCTTACGCCACCTGTTTGTGCGCCTGTTTCTGTTTCTCATTTCGACACCTTCGGTTTAGTGCGTATTTAGCACTCTCGGGCCAATTGTGTTCGTCCGTATGCCGTGTTTTCGGCCTTAATTACACGTCTGTTCAGAAATTATCCGTCTGCGTCCTGCGTTCGATTCCGCCACTAGCACTACAGCACGCCCCTTCCATTGACAGAATAATACACCACCTATTTAATCAGCAAGGAGCCGCATGCAGCGCCCGGGCGACTCTGGAGTACAGGGTCCTTGATCAAGGGACCAGATCCTGGCAGATGGGGACCGCACTGACAGGAGGTGGATCACCACCATCCGGTGCTGGGGATGGCATCCCTAGGGGAGAGGACGCAAGGTCCCGGCACTGTGGGAGGATCCTCCAGGTGAGTAGGAGGGCACGCCCCACTCACACCAGATCTCTCATTGCACATTTTTGTATGCCTGCGCGTTTTCCCACAGGTAGCAACATCCATTCCCAGCAGAAGGCGACTGGTAGATTCAGGCGCGGTGAGGGATTTTATTGAATAAAAGTTTGTGTTAGCGTTAGGGATTACCCATTCTTCCTGTGATGTTCCTGTCCCCGTTCATGCCATAGATAAGCGTCCGCTTGGTAACGGGCTTGACTCAGGGAGGTCACGGCGCCACTTAGTATGTGTGGCGCAGGGTGGTTCCATCATTGAGATGATTCAGCTATATCTGATTGACTCTACTGCGTAGCCGGTGTGCTGGGTCACATGCCCTGGTTGAGTAACCCTAAACCCATCCATTTCGTGGTGCAGGATAGGGCTCTGATTGATTGGTCTGCTCAGTGTGTGGGTAGAGAGTTTTGGTCGTTTCAGTAGGGTGCTACATCGGTGGAGAGTCCCCAAACCAGTGCCCGCATTGCCGTTCCCCTGAGTAATGGGGATTTGGCTTATTGCGTTAGTAGCACGGTTGGTGGGAGGGCGACGCACGTGCCGACCCATCGGCAGGGAAGAGTGTGCGATAGACCTCCAGGCAGTAGCTTCTCTCCCACGGAGCCATGGTGTATCCTCTGTTCTCAATAGGAGAAGAAAAAGCTATGCGAGACTTACATAGAAAACGAATCTCTGAGACAAGGATACATACTGCCCTCCACTATCCCCTGCGTCCTTCGAGAGTTTCTTTTTTTGTGAAGGAAAAGGATGGTGGTTTGCGCCCGTGCATCGATTACCGTGGTTTCTCAATCAGATTACGGTGACTAGTTACAGTGATCAACTACCGTGGCTTGCGACCATGGACTGGAGTCGTTTGCCTGGGGCGTGCTCGTTTCTTCCACTCAATATTAGATCTCAGTCTTTTCTAAGCGCGTACAACGTGGTGCGCATCAGGTGAGGACGCTGAAATGGAAATACAGGCCTTTAGTACCCACCCAAATCGGGCCATTTACGAGTATCTGGTCATGCAATAACGAGAGTTGATGACCACTCGTCGTTTTCCAATCATTCGTGGAATGAGGATCTATCAGGGACATGCAGTGCAGCAGAGCCGGTGGTTGTGTACATTTGAGACACTTCTCGTGGTAATTTCGACATACCAGGTTGCGCGCATGTAAGGCCAGTCCCCCTGGTGCGTAGTGTGTGCGGAGGCTGTGGGAGCACGACCTGTATGTGAAGCAGAGAATGCGCTGTTTTTCAAGGAGTCGTCTCATTCTGGCTGGTATCCATTTTTTCTGCGTCAAAGGGCGTGAAGATGGGAGGTTAGGACGGTGGGTGGTACGGCCCCCCCCCCCCCCCCCCCCGCCGTGCGTAATTGCAACTCCACCACTGTGAAAGGAGGTGCAGCAGTTTTTGGGGTTTGCGAATTACACCGGAGGTTTTTATCCGGGTATTGGACAGGTTGGCAGCTCACATCACGTTCTCTTTTGAAGGGGGAGGTCGGTGCGTCTGCCAGTGTTTCGGTATCCGAGGCTGGACAGCGTCGCCTTTTGGTAGCGTGAAGTTTCTCTGAATGTTTACTCGGACCCCGGTGCGGGCGCATCAGGATCACTCTTGTTGCCTTTCCAGGTTAGGGTGGACAGCGTCATAGGCCGGTCTAGGAGCCGTGTTCGGCTTTCACAAACGGTCCCTGGAGACCGCCACCCTAAACTCCGCCCCCTTGCCTTTTATTCTAAGAATTCTCCAGTCCGTGCGGAGCGAACCTTATGACGTAGGGAACCAGGGAAGCGTTAGACGTTGTCGGTGGTACAGGCCCCTAAAGGTGTGGATTGCCTGGCTTGAGTGGCTCAACAACCATTTCCTCATCTGTGACGGGGACCACCGTCACCTGGAGCACATCCGTCTGCAGAGGAGGCTGAACCCTCGCCAGGCAAGATGGAGCTATGTTCTGACCAGGTTTTACCTTTAAGATCGAACGTTTAAATAAAGTGGGTCACAAAATAGGTAACGGCAAGATGCGATCACTGTCTCGGTATTTATTATAGACACGGAGCGAGGAGGTCCGTGGTAGCACACTCCCATACTGCGCGGAGTCGTCTGGGCATGGCAACCGGTGGGTAGTGGGAAGGGTTCGATGCTGAACCTCGAAGCAGGCGGGGGTTACGCAACCGGACCCTAGTCCACCACAGTGCCCGGAGGGTCGGAAGTAACGTTACCGCTCGAGGTTCGGGATCATTGAGGGGGGGGAGGGGGGGGAGGATCCTATTGGGCTCACACGTGCACCCTCCTCTGGACATCCGAGTATCGTCCGGACAGTGCACTGTCTGAGTGGCCACGTCTGGTGGCCCACGTTGGCAAGGAGGATGTGAGGGTTATGTTTCCTCCTCCTGCTCGGATTTGGCGCCCAGTGCAATAAGGCGCCTAGGGAACATCCGCAGGGGTTAAGTTAATCACCCCCTGACAGTGCCACAAGACCATGGTCACCACCTCTCGGTGGAATTTCCTTACTGACCTTACCTCCTTCACAAGGGACATACCACTATACCTTTGTTTTTTTTGGTCCGTTGATGGACCGGTTTTCTAAGGCTGTCGTCGTTTGCTCCCCAGGCCGGGGCTTCCCTACCGCCATGGCAACTGACCTGCAGAATCCCTATCACCCAAGTGTTTCCGGCACACGGGGTACCCGAGGATTATTGTGTATGATCGGGGTCCGCCATTTAGCTCCAGAGTCCTCGGAGGGGCCCATTATGTACGACGGTTGGGTGCTCTTCTGTGTAGCCTCACCTCGGGTTTCCACCCGGAGAGTAAAGTCAATGGGCAGGTGGAACGTGTAAACCAGGATGGTGGGCAGGTTTCTTATAAAACATAATGCCAGGACCGGCCGGAGGAGGTGTGCACGGTACAGTTATGCTGGGCGAAAATGGCCCAGAATTAACCTAAGCCATTCCTCCACTTAAACCGAACACCCTTTCCAATGTGGTGTTTCGGGTTTACAGCCGGTTCTGGGCCCCACCCTGGTCAAGCAGTAGCCAGAATCGCGGCTCCTGCGGTTAGGATGAGTGGGCGCGGCGCGCTCGGCGGAGACATGGTAACGCTGCACACGTCCACGCGGCAGCGTGGCCCTCCGACGCTCAATAAGGCGAGCGCGTGACTCCAACCGCATGGAGGGAACCGGTTGGACCACCCATTGTGATCGAGTATGGCCTCTCGGCTCTTCTACCAGGAACCCTGCCTCGCTCGCCTGACCCTGTTCTGGAAACTGGGTCCGGGGCGGGTTTGTAGGGTCCATTTAACGTCCCCTGGGAAGTTTGAAAATCGAACGATGATTGGTGTATAATTACAGCTACCTGGTGAATCTAAAAGTAATTAACAACCTCGTTCCACGTGTCCCTCCTCATGGCGGCGGTGGTTAGCTAGCAAGGACAGTGAGATTCAGGGAGACTCCTACTCCGCCCCCATTGGACCATCTGGGGTTGGCCACCGCGTACTCCGTTGAGGTCCCTCCTTTGGATTCGAGACGCCGGATGGGTGGGTCTCCAGTGTCTCCAAGTACTCTAGTTGCTTCCCAAAAGTGGGAGGGGAACGGTCCGGAGGAGCGTTGATGGTTGCATGAGGGGGAGACATTTGGGCCAAGTCTCTCCTGAAGGAATACAATCGCGGGAACCCGACCGCGCCAGGCTCCGCATTCCTCCGGGTCGTACCCCGAGGCACAGGAGTCAAGCCGAAAGTGCTGGAGGCAGGGCCGCGTCGTCAGGGGGACGGGGGAACTGCTCACTGTTTCGGACCGAGGCTGCCTACTCTCCATTGTTCGGGCAGGCTTTCGGCGTTGTTTTCTAGGAGTACCCTAGCTGCCACCGTTGTATGTTTCATGTTAGGTTGCTTTTGTCTGAGTGTTGTCAACACCTGTTTTCATTTAGTGTCATTAGTGTCCATATTTAGTTTTCCATAGTAGGTGTGTGTCAGGTGTTGTGTATTATTGATTGTGTACAGACCGTGTTTTCGATCGGTTGAGCTTATCTATCCACAGCGCTGGAGTTTAACGCACCTGATTTGTGAGACGCCTGTTTTGTCTATATTTCGCCTTCGATTGTCGCTATTTCGCCTTCGGCGAATTGTTGTCCGTTTTGCCGCCTTGTTTCTGCTAAATACAAGTCTGTTGGATTATCCTTCGCGTCCTCCCGTTTGATTTCGCCCACTGCACCCTACAGCACGCCTTGACAACAGGCAGATTATTTCACATATAATTCACTATACCACAATACCAGTGGGTCAGAACGTATTACATACATTAAGTTGACCGTG
Organism: Coregonus suidteri; assembly: GCA_036851935.1. NCBI lineage: Eukaryota > Metazoa > Chordata > Actinopteri > Salmoniformes > Salmonidae > Coregonus > Coregonus suidteri. Next base: position 38,037,192 of record CM072244.1, on the reverse strand, counting down.
CCTTGAAACAGCTTGGCAAATTCCAGAAAATGATGTCTGGGTGCTATTAGAAGCTTCTGATAGGACCAACTGACATCATTTGAGTCAAATTGGAGGTTGTGTCACCTGTGGATGTATTTCAGGCGCATACTTTCAAACTCAAGTGCCTCTTTTGCTATGACATCATGAACATGAAAAAGAAATCTGCCAAGACATAAGAAAAAACATGGGTAGACGATTCCACAAGCTGGTCATCCTTAGGAGCAATTGTCCAAAAGCCGACCATTGGGAAGGTACCCCGTTATCTGTAACACCAATAGTACGCAAGTATAACAAACACCATGGGACCACGCAGCCTTGCCATACCGCTCCAGGAAGGAGACGCGTTCTGTCTGCAAAGAGATGAACATACTTTGGTGCGAAATGTTGAAAAATCACTCCCAGAAAAACATCAACGGAACTTGTGAGAGATGCTGAGCGGAAACGGAGTACAAAAGTATCTAGTATCCACAGTAAAACGAAATCCTATATCAACATAACATGAAAGGCCGCCTAACTTCAAGGAAAGAAGCCACTGCTCAAAACCGTTCATAAAAAAAAAGCCAGACTAACGTTCTGCAACTGCACCAGTGGACACAATGATCTGTACCTTTTTGGAAGAAACTCCTCTACGGTCTGATGAAACAAAATATAGGAATTTGGGGCCATAATGAACCATTCGTTATAGTTTGGAGGAAAAGGGGGTGGGTTAGGGGGGGGTAGGCGGGTGGGTGGGGGGGTCGCTTGGCAAGCGCGATGAACACACATCCCAACTGCGAAGCAACGTGGTGGCCAGCATCATTGCTGTGGGGTTTGATTTGCTGAAGGAGGGACTGGTGCAACTTCCAACATAGATGGCCATCATGCGGAAGGAAAAATTATGTAGGACACCTAGTAAAGCAACATCTCAAGTGACAGTCAGTCAGTAAGTTAAAGCTTGGTCGCAAATAGGTCTGCCAAATGAACCAATGTCCCCAGCTTATACATCGCAACAATTGTGGCCAAAATGTTTTTAAGACACCAAAGTCAAGGAATTTGAAGTGGCCATCACAAAGCCCAGACCTCAATCCTTATAGACACATTTGTGTGTAGAACTGGAAAAAGTCATTTGTGTGTATAATTATTCATAATATATATAATAATATGCCATTTAGCAGAGCTTTATCCAAAGCGAACTAGTCATGTGCTCATAAATTTGTACGTATGGGTGGTCCCGGAAACGAACCCACTACCCTGGGAGTGACAAGCGCCATGTTCTACCAATTGAGCTACAGAGTACCACTATTACCAAGCAGGGTTATCAACACAACAGTCCTGTGTGCTTAACTAGCATATATTATATTGTTTGTTATTCAGTCTAGCTTGTTGAATAAGCCTAGCACTACGCGACTGCTAATGAACTAGCTAGCCAACTTAACGTCCCACCACCATGGAGCTCAATAATCTTCTCAGCACCGTACAAAAGAAGATGTGATGCTGGCTTGCGAAAAAGAAAGCTCTGGGACCTGAACATTGTCCCCGTGAAAGAGGAAGAGGAGATCTCACAGTGAAGGGGGAAGGAGGGGGAGATGACCTTGTCACAGTGAAAGAAGGAGAAGGAGGGTGAAGAGGAGGATGGATATCTCGATTAACAGCAGTGAGTTTTGTCTTGGGGAGAGGCAGAAAAAGCTCTGATTAGAGAAAAACGCCTGCAAATGTCACTGGCCTTTTTAACTATCCAAAAGCCTAGGACCAAGAGGCATGGAGAGGCAGCCTTTTAGTTACTATGCCTCCAGGCCTCTGGAATAGCCAGAGAACCTGAGGGGGAAGGAAACTGTTGGCATTTTTAAAAATAGATCTTAAAACACACTTTTTAGTGGTGCTTTTCCTCAGGGTGCTTTTAGTTGTGGATTTTTTTATTGTAATTCTTTAGCTTTTATCCTCTTATATTTGTGTGGTAAATATTTATTTTTATTTTTTATTGTTTTTTATTAGTTTTTTTTCATGTGAAGCAACATTGTGTTCAATTCCATGTCTGAAATTGTGCTGTATAAATAAAGCTTGATTTGATTCTCTATGGTGTTATTAAATCCCTAATATTTTAGTTAGGCCTATAAGGTAAGATAGACGGATATGATTGAAATCTCTATGGTGTTATGAATTTAACAACAAGGCACTCAACCGTTGTGGATTATTGATGAACAACTAAGAGCTGTTCTCTAACATGACGTGAAGAGGAGAGGTGAATAACACAACTAAGAGCTGTTCGTATTGGAGATTTTAGTTAACTACTTAGAACAACGTAACAAAAACCAATTATATGATTTATAAAATGTTGTAAAGTATTTATACCCCTTTCCACTTTTTCACATTTTGTTTGTTACAACCCTGAATTTAAAATGGATTAAATTGAGATTAATTTAGTCACTGGCCTAACACACAATACCCAAAATGTTCAAAGTGTTTTCGAAACAAATTAATTAAAAATGAAAAGCTGAAATGTCTTGAGTTAATAAGAATTCAAACCTATTTGTTATGACAAGCCTAAGAAAAGTCAGGAGTAAAAATCTTCTCAAACAAGTCACATAATAAGTTGCATGGACTCACTCTGTGTTTAATAATAGTGTTTAACATGATTTTTTGAATGACTAAACCTCATCTCCGTACCCCAGACATACTGTACAATTTATCTGTACGGTCCCTCAGTCGAAGCAGTGAATTTCAAACACAGATTCAACCACAAAGACCAGGGAAGTTTTCCAATGCCTCGGAAAGAAGGGCACCTATGGGTAGACGACATTGAGTATTCCTTCATTCATTACACTTTGGATGGTGTATCAATATACCCAGCCTCTACAAAGATAGAGACCATCCTTCCTAACTCAGTTGCCGGAGAGGAAGGAAACCCGCTCAATGATTTCACCATGAGGCTAATGCTTGACTTTTAAACAGTTTACAGAGTTTTAGTTTGGCTGTGATAAGACAAAAACTGAGAATGGATCAACAACATTGTAGTTACTCCACAATACTAACACTAAATGACAGAGTGAAAAGAAGGAAGCCTGTACAGAATAAAGTTATTCCAAAAACATGCATCCTGTTTGCAACAAGGAACTAAAGTAATAATGCAAAAAAATTTGGCAAAGCAATTAACTTTTTGTGTGCTGAATACAGTGTTATGTTAGGGACAAATAAAATCCAACACATTACTGATTACCACTCTTCAAATGTTCAAGCTTAGTGGTGGCTGCATCATGTTTATGGGTATGCTTGTAATCGTTAAGGATATATTACCCTGTTCACAAATAATTGATTAAAACACACTGTTTTGCAATGAATGTCTACAGTAGCCTCAACAGCACTGCATGATAGCACAACTCCATAACATAGACTACACAGTAATTATGACAACTTCCGGAGGACGTCCTCCAAGCTATCAGAGCTCTTGCAGCATGAACTGACATGTTGTTCACCCAATCAAAGGATCAGATAATTAATCTAGTACTGAAAGAACAAGCTACAGCTCGCTAGCTAGCACTGTACTGCATAAAATGTGGTGAGTAGTTGACTCAAAGAGAGAGAAAGACAATAGTTTAGCAGTTTTCAACAAACTAATTTATTCAAAAATGAAGGAGAAGGAAGAGAGAGAGAGGAATTCATTATTTTTTCACTTTCAGTTTCACTTACTTAGCTAGCAAATGCAGCTGGCTAGTTTAGTTACTCAAACACCCTGCTCAAACAGAGGGATGCTATGTTAGCTAGCTGGCTAGTTTAGTTACTCAAACACCCGGCTCAAACAGGGGGATGCTATGTTAGCTAGCTGGTAGTTTAGTTACTCAAACACACCCTGCTCCAACAGAGGGATGCTATGTTAAGCTAGCTGGCTAGTTTAGTTACTTTTTAAAAACACCCGGCTCAAACAGAGGGATGCTATGTTAGCTAGCTGGCTAGTTTAGTTACTCAAACACCCTGCTCCAACAGAGGGATGCTATGTTAGCTAGCTGGCTAGTTTAGTTACTCAAACACCCAGCTCAAAACAGAGGGATGCTATGTTAGCTAGGCTGGCAAGTTTAGTTACTCAAACACCCTGCTCCAACATATAAACATATCTTAATTTGTCCATTAGAAACTCTTGTTTGCAACTGTTGGACAAATGAGTACACCCTAGATAAGCTAATTGCAGGCAAGAGTGTGCAATGCGGTATATGAATGTGTCACTGTCACCGTATGTCACCTACGTTGTAAACTTTCATTCATAGACTAGGTTGTATGCAAACCTCATGATTGGGTATGGGAAAATTTGAGTATCATATAGTAGCCTAAACCTATCGAGTGTTACATTGAACTGGCCTGAATGGAATATGAAGGACAGTCATCCAAACCTGCTGTATAGAAATGAGGCCATGCTCATTAAAAAATAAATAATGGTCCTCCCTCATCTTAAAAACGGCACTTACGGCCAATGTTGTCTAGCAATGATCAACAACAATTTGACGGAGCTTGAAGAATTTGTAAAAATAACAATGGGAAAATGTTGCACAATCCAGGTTAGAAAGCTCTTAGAGACTTACCCAGAAAGACTCAGCTGTAACCGCGCTGCTAAAAGGGCTTCTATAAAGTATGGACTCGGGTGTGAATACTTAGACTACCGGTCAAAGGTTTTAGAAACACCTACTCATATTCAAGGGTTTTTCTTTATTTGACTATTTTCTACATTGTAGACTAATAGTGAAGACATCAAAACTATGAAATAACACATATGGAATCATGTAGTAACCAAAAAGTGTGTTAAACAATTCAAACAGGTTTTATATTTGAGATTCTTCAAATAGCCACCCTTTGCCTTGATGACAGCTTTGCAACACTCTTGCCATTTCTCTCTATCAGCTTCACCTGGAATACTTTTCCAACAGTCTTTGAAGGAGTTCCCACATATGCTGAGCACTTGTTGGCTGCTTTTCCTTCACTCTGCGGTCCGACTCATCCGAAACCATCTCAATTTGGTTTAGGTCGGGGGATTGTGGAGGCCAGGTCATCTGATGCAACACTACATCACTCCCTTCTTGGTAACATAAGCCCTTACATAGCCTGGAGGTGTGTTGGGTCATTGTCCTGTTGAAAAACAAATGATAGTCCCACTAAGCCCAATCAAGATGGAATGGCGTATCGCTGCAGAATGCTGTGGTAGCCATGCTGGTTAAGTGTGCCTTGAATTCTAAATAAAGCACAGACAGTGTAACCAGCAAAGCACCCCCACACCATTACATTTACATTTTAGTCATTTAGCAGACGCTCTTATCCAGAGCGACTTACAGGAGCAATTAGGGTTAAGTGCCTTGCTCAAGGGCACATTAAACGTCATTTAGCAGACGCTCTTAGCCAGAGCGACTCACACAAATGGTGCGTTCACCCTATAGCCAGTGGGATAACCACTTATAACACCTCCTCTCCATGCTTTACGGTGAAAAAATACAACATGCGATCATCCATTCACCCACACCGCGTCTCACAAAGGACACTGCGGCTGGAACCAAAAATTCTCCAATTTGGACTCCAGACCAAAGGACAAATTTCCATCGGTCTAATGTCCATTGCTTGTGTTTCTTGGCTCAAGCAAGTCTCTTCTTCTTATTGATGTCCTTTAGTAGTTTTTTCATTGCGAGCAGTTCGACCATGAAAGGACTGATTCACACAGTCCCCTCTGAACAGTTGATGTTGAAGTGTTGTATGTGACTTGAAACTCTGAAGCATTTATTTGGGCTGCAATTTCTGAGGCTGGTAACTCTAATGAACTTATCCTCTGCAGCAGAGGTAACTGGGTCTTCCATTCCTGTGGCGGTCCTTATGAGAGCCAGTTTCATCATAGAGCTTGATGGTTTTTGCGACTGCACTTTAAGAAACGTTCAAAGTTCTTGAAATGAGTGACTGATCTTCATGTCTTAAAGTAATGATGGACTGTCGTTTCTCTTTGCTTATGTGAGCTGTTCTGCCATATATGGACTTGGTTCTTTTACCAAATATGGCTATATTTCTGTATACCCCCTCCTTACCTTGTCACAACAAAACTGATTGAATCAAATTAACTACAACTACAACTGTTAACTACAACTGTGCTCCCTGCTAGCTGTGCTGAAGCACCAATTTGAACTGCTCTCGACTCACATATTGCTGTTCACTGGACATTATGATCATTCAGCTGCACAGAGCTGATGCCTGCTGGACTGTTCCTTTACACGGTACCTCTGTCCTGTTTATTCTGTTTAGTCTTAGCCCAAACCTTATCGCTATTTCCAGTTGTGTCTTAGCTCTCTCTAATAACACCTGTGGACTGCTTTATGCCTCTCTCCCATGTCAAATTATGCCTTGCCTATTGCTGTTTGGGTTAGTTCTTATTATACAATTACAATGTAGAACCCCTAGTCCCTCTCAAACTGCATATAGTTCCTTTGTTCCACCCCCTATACACGCCGAGACCGCTCAATCGATGCCTCCAATGACGCTATCTCTTTCATTGTTACCCAAACGCTTAGGGTTACCTGAACTGTACTCATATCCTTCCATATCCTTTTCTGTACATAATGCCCTGAATCTTTTCTACACAACGCCCGGAGAACTGCCCCCTTTATTCTATGTACCCAACGCACTAGAAGACCAGTTCTTAAAGCCTTTAGTCATATCCTTATTCTAGTCCTCCTCTGTTCCTCTGGTGATGTAGAGGCTAACCCAGGCCCTGCAGCACCCACCAAAAATTCTGAAATTTCCATCCCCCAACTATAACGATTTTTTCCGTCTAGATAGAACTGCCAAAGGGGGCTGGAGTTGCAAATCTACTGTAGAGATAGCCTGCAGAGCTCTATCATACTATCCAGGTCTGTGCCCAAACAGTTTGAGCTTCTACTTCTAAAAATCCACCTTTCCAGAAATAAATCTCTCACTGTTGCCGCTTGCTACAGACCCCCCTCAGCCCCCAGCTGTGCCCCTGGACACCATATGTGAATTGATTGCCTCCCAATCTATCCTCCAGAGTTCGTACTGCTTGGTGACCTAAATTGGGGATATGCTTAACACCCGGCCATCCTACAAGCAAACTAGATGCCCTCAATATCACACACAAATTATCAACGAACCTACCAGGTACAACCCTAATCCGTAAACATGGGTACCCTCATAGATATCATCCTGGACTAACTTACCCCTCTAAATACACCTCCGCTGTCTTCAACCAGGATCTCAGCGATCACTGCCTTATTGCCTGCGTCCGTAACGGTGTCGCCGGTTCAAACGACTTGTTGGCATCACTGTCAAACGCTCCCAAAAACACTTCAGCAAGCAGGCTCTTCCTAATTGACCTGGCCAGGTATCCTGGATGGATATAGATCTCATTCCGTCAGTAGAGGATGCCTGGTTGTTCTTTAAAAGTAATTTCCTCTCAATCTAAAATAGACATGCCCCATCAAAAAAACAGAACTAAGAACGATATAGCCCCTGGTTCTCCTCAGACTTGACTGCCCTTGACCAGCACAAAAACATCCTGTGGCGTACTGCATTAGCATCAAATAGCCCCCGCGATATGCAACTTTTCAGGGAAGTTAGGAACCAATATACACAAAAGCAGTTAGGAAAGCAAAGGCTAACTTTTTCAAAACAGAAATTTGCCATCCTGTAGTACTAACTCCAAAAAGTTTTGGGACACTGTAAAGTCCATGGAAAATAAGAGCACTTCCTCCCAGCTGCCCACTGCACTGAGGCTAGGAAAACACTATCACCACCGATAAATCTACAATAATCGAGAATTTCAACAAGCATTTTGCTACGGCTGGCCATGCTTTCCACTGGCTACCACTACCCCGGCCACAGCTCTGCACCCTCCGCTGCAACTTGCCCATGCCCCCCCGCTTCCTCCTTCACACAAATACAGACAGCTGATGTTCTAAAAGGAGCTGCAAAATCTGGACCCTACAAAAATCTGGCTAGACAATCTGGACCCTTTCTTTCTAAAACTAGCCGCCGAAATTGTCGCAACCCCTATTACTAGCCTGTTCAACCTCTCGTAACGTCTGAGATCCCCAGAGATTGGAAAGCTGCCGCGGTCATCCCCCTCAAAGGGGGTGACACTCTAGATCCAAACTGTTACAGACCCATATCCATCCTGCCCTGCCTTTCAAAAGTTTTTGAAAGCCAAGTCAACAAACAGATCATCGACCATTTCGAATCCCACCGTACCTTCTCCGCTATGCAATCCGGTTTTCCGAGCTGGTCCATGGGGTGCACTTCAGCCACGCTCAAGGTCCTAAACAATATTATACCGCGATCGATATAATAGACAGTACTGTGCAGCTGTTTTCATTGACCTGCCAAGGCTTTCGACTCTGTCAACCACCGCATTCTTATTGGCAGACTAAAATAGCCTTGGTTTTCTCAAATGACTGCCTCGCCTGGTTCACCAACTACTTCTCAGATAGAGTTCAAATGTGTCCAAATCGGAGGGCCTGTTGTCTGGACCTATGGCAGTCTCTATGGGGGTGCCACAGGGTTCAATTCTTGGGCCGACTCTTTTTCTCTGTGTATATCAACTGAGTCGCTCTTGCACTGCTGGTGACTCTCAGATCCACCTCTACGCAGAACGACACATTTTGTATACATCTGGCCTTCATTGGACACTGTGTTTATAATAACCTCAAAACGAGCTTCAATTCCATACAACACTCCTTCAGTAGCCTCCAACTGCTCTTAAACACTAGTAAAAATCTAAATGCATGCTCTTCAACCGAACGCTGCTTGCACCCGCCCACCCGACTAGAATCACTACTCTCGACAGGTCTGGACCTAGAGTATGTGGACAACTATAAAAATATCTAGGTGTCTGGTTAGACTGTAAACTCTCCTTCCAGGACTCACATTAAGAATCTCCAATCCAAAGTTAAATCTAGAATCGGTTTTCCTTCCTATTTTCGCAACAAAGCCTCCTTCACTCATGCTGCCAAAAAACATGCCCTCGTAAAACTGACTATCCTACCGATCCTTGCTTCCGCGATGTCATTTACAACAATAGCCTCCAACATCTGCTGCTCAGCAAATTGGATGTATAGTCTATCACAGTTGGCATCCGTTTTGTCTCCAAAGCCCCATATACTACCCACCACTGTGACCTGTACGCTCTGTTGGCTGGTCCTCACTACATATTCGTCGCCAAACCCACTGGCTCCAGGCCATCTCTAAATCACTGCTAGGCAAATCCCCGCCTTATCTTAGCTCATTGGTCACCATAGCAACACCCACCCGTAGTCTGCGCTCCCAGCGGGTATATCTCACTGGTCATCCCCAAAGCCAACACCTCCTTTGGCCGCAATTCCTTCCAGTTCTCTGCTGCCAATGACTGGAACAAATTGCAAAAATCTCTGAAGCTGGAGACACTTATCTCCCTCACTAACTTTAAGCATCAGTTTTCAGAGCACCTTACCGATCACTGCACCTGTACACAGCCCATCGAAATTAGCCCGCCCAACTACCTCATCCCTATAATGTTATTTATTTTGCTCATTTGTACCCCAGTATCTCTATTGCACATCATCTCTGTGCACATCTATCAGTCCGTGTTTAATACTAATTGTAATTATTTTTGCAACTATAGCCTATTTTATTGTCTTACCTCCATAACTTGCTAAATTTGCACACACTGTATATTATATGTATTTCTGTTGTATTTTTGACTTTGTTTGTTTTTACCCCATATGTAACTTGTATTGTTGTTTTTAATTGCACTGCTTTGCTTATCTTGGCCAGGTCGCAGTTGTAAATGAGAACTTGTTCTCAACTGGTTTACCTGGTTAAATAAAGGTGAAATAAATAAATAAAATAAAAAAATGCATTAAGAAGGAAAGAAATTCCACAAATAAACTTTAAGAAGTCACACCTGTTTATTGAAATGCATTCCAGGTGACTACCTCATGAAGCTGGTTGAGAGAATGTCAAGAGTGTGCAAAGCTGTCATCAAGGCAAAGGGTGGCTATTTGAAGAATCACAAATATTTTTAGACCCCAGGAAGAATAGCGCTGCCTGGGGAGCAGCTAATGGGGATTCCTAATGAATACAAAACACTTTTTTGGTTACTACATGATTCCATATGTGTTATTTCATAGTTTTTGATGTCGTCACTATTATTCTACAAGTAGAGCATAGTAAAAATAAAGAAAAACCCTTGAATGAGTAGGTGTTCTAAAACTTTTGACCAGTAGTGTCTGTCAATTAGATATTTCTGTATTTAATTAAATAGATTTATGCACAAGGGAGGTTCATGACATGCTGGTTCAGGTAGCCGCTACAGGACAGTTGGATATTATTTTTTAAAAATCTATTGGTAGCTGATTAGTATGCATGGACAATTTGGCCCGCCCATATACTCTCACTAACTGTAACTCGCTCTGGATAAGAGCGTCTGCTAGATGAATCAAATGAGAAAATGACGACCAAATAGAGGCCTACCAATAAAACCTTTATCCATTAGTTAAAGAAAAGCTTTACATGCTCTTGCACCACAGGAACCCTATCATCGATTAATAATAGGCATGCAGCCGCATTGACATGTCCCGAACGGAAGTGAAGGCGGAGCCTGGCTCTTTTCTCTTGTGACTTTACGCTCCGTGCAGAGTAGAACACCAGACAACATGATTGAAAAGGAGGAATGTTAAAATGATATCGGACGGTAACTTTTGAAAATGAGCTAAACAGAAGCCTACTGCTGGAGTATTATTTTTATGTTGGCGGAAGTCATTTTTTTCATTCGAACGGAAGTGAAAGTGGAGTCACATGTTCTCTATTCTCCATTTTGTCTTGTGACTTTAGGCAGAGAGTCAAATGTTGAAACATGACGTCTCGGTCCTCTACCTCCCTGATCTAAAAGGTCCGTAGACTACATATAAACATTGTTATCTAGTTAACTTCGCCTGAACTCTGCAATCGACCATAAATACACGTTTCTACAATGAATCAGGTGAGTTTAGATTCATTTTAACATTTTAATAACGGGTCTTTGTAGCCTACTTCCTGCTTTTACACTGCACGCATTTAATGGTCCTTGACTTTTGGAAAATCATTTGTGTAGTTTAGCTGGTTACTCGTAGCCAGGAACGGCGGCAGGATGAACTCGGCAAGGGGGACATCAGAAATGACTAAGGGGGCACAACTATTTTCGCTTGCTGATAACACAGGATAAATAATAATCGATAGTACAATTACACACAATGTATTTGCAGCCACGCACGGCTGTCTTGCAGCAAGAATACAGGCTACTGCACCGCTTTACAAACATGGACAATCCATAAATAGCAAGTTATGACAACGCTACACAGCTACATGCACAATACCCAACAATCCAATGCAAAACAGTTGCTAATTACCGTAATAACACTTCCTCATGCCAATACAATGCATTTCCAATCGCGGAAAGCAAACAATAATGTACAATGCACTACCAACGACTTATCGGTACAATGCAGCTTGGACGCAGCTACCAAGCTGTCTTCCCACAAGAGTGTCATACTACGCTGCGTATGATAACAGAGGAATTACTATTCCATAACTACCAGTTGTTTATGGCAACACTAGCTAGCGTGGAACCCCGTGTTATCGGCATATTCAACAGCGTTTATGAAATATATTACCTTCAACAGTGTTATCTTGTGATCAAGCCATCAATGTTATGTGATTTATTGGTGTCGTAAAAATGTTAGCTAACGGGTTAGCAATTAGCATGTATTCATAATTTACATCAAATAAAACTTTAATTTCAGTTATGTGCATTGACATAAACAATGAAAACACTGTTGGAGTTTGTGTTGCAGAGGTGCACTTGGAAAGTAAAGGAAGAAATACAATAATATATATATTTTAGACATTTATTTTTTTTACAAATAAATAATTTCATATGAACACAAACAAAACAAACAATTTAAATCTCCACCTCCATCCCTATATTGTCACAAAAATCACAATATAAATCCAGCTCCACCGCTACCTCTGGATCCCACAGCACACACCTGCAGTGGAACCAGTGCTGGCAGAAGTCACAGCACACCCATGGCACCTCGGATCTACACTCCTGAGGGGAGCTTGCAGGCGGATCATGCTCCCCGCAGCGGGTGGTTTCTTCTTTTATAAAAAATAAAATAATAATCAAATTGATTAACATGGTTTTGCAAAATGTAGAAGTTCTTCAGCAACAATAGTAATTGATACAACTGAGAGAGAGAGAGAGAAAACAGATGATGATGAAGTACCTGAGAGTGGTGCCATGGGTGGCGTGACAGAGGTGACTGGTGGAGCTTTTCTCTTACTTTTCTGTGCTGCAGTTTGAGAAAAAGTAGTGTTAGACAGAGCATGTTTCATGAAAACCCTTTTCAACTTTTCTACATCAATACCTCTGGAGGAAGCTGCAGAAGTTTTGGAGGAGGTGGAGATGACTTGAGGGCTGGTGCTATGGACTGTAGATATGTAAAGAGAGAATTTTTATATTTTTTACATTGCTGTTTTATAAAAAAGATAAGTCCATTTTTTTTTGTAATTTAACATGTGTTTACCTGTGGAGGTGGCTGTATTCAAATTGCAGGGGGCAGGGACACCAGACGAGGCTGCTATGGTGGTGTGACCAGGGGAGACGTAGGAGGCAGTTGGTCCAGAGGAGGCCGTGTTGGTGCTGACAGACGTGGTGGGGGGGGGGGGGGGTGCATCGTGGTGGTGGTGGACAAAACCGCCGATGATGGCTTGGAGGAGCTTGTGTTTGTAATGGTGGGGTTGAGGGCCCAACAATGGTGTGGCTGGGAGAGTAGGCACGTGGCCTTCTTCTGCAGCTGGGGACTCCGGCGGCTCCTACAGGTGTTGCACACTGGGAGGCACTGGCAGTGGTGATGCAGCTGTCAGGAGCAGGGGGTCCAGCAGAGGCGATGGTGTCAATGGTCTCATCCATGGCAGCCCTCTCCTGTGCCCTCTGTGATCTGAGGGCTGCCCGACGCTCTTTCTCCTCTGCCTCGGCCCTCTCCTTCTCACCCCTCTCCTGCCACTGGCGCGTGTATTCCTCCCCGGTGAGGCATGTGGCGACCACAGGGAGTCTTCTGTATCGGTCTAGCTGATATTTCAGGACAGTAAGGATGTGCCCCAGGTCCTTCGCTATCAGCCCTCCCTCTATTAGGGGGTGCTCTTCTAGAGCTGGGACTGGAGCAGGGGCTGAGGGTCCTCCTGTGGTCACTGGGGAGAAGGTGCTGATGGACGGCACAGTGCTGCTGGTTCCAGGAGAGGCGGTGGTGGGACCCGGTAGGGACCAAGACGGCATTAAACGGGACCCTTCAATGGCTGAAGGGTGAAAAGGGAAGAGGCCACACTTCTTAAACCCTTCCACCACATAGCGCATGTCCTTGCAGCGCTGGTACGGGTAGCGGAATACTCTCCCCCTGTCCAGGGTGTCCGGCCTCATGCTCAGGTTCTTGTGCCTCTTCCTGAACATTTCCCACCACCTCTTCCCAAGTGGTGGGATTGTTTCCCCTGGGTGCCGAAACCTACAATAGAATAGAATGTATAATTGTCCATCCAGGATGAAAATGTTTGTTTTGGCATCACCATACACATCCACATTTACATCACACACATTGAGAACAGTCAGTCCAGCAATCTACATACATAAACGCATAGAACACCAAATACCTGCGTATTTTGTCAGCGTATTTCATCAGCCTCTGTCTGGTGAAGGGGAACCCATGGCTGGCGCAGTAGATACAGTACTACACCAGAGAATTTTCAAGCAATGTGGGTGGTCCACTGCGACAACCATGGGTCACCCGGCCGCTCAGCCTACACCATGTACCTTGGTAGATAAGAAAATAAAACTGTTACTAGCAGATAAAATTCACATACACGTGGTAATCTCCTAAAAACAAAAGATGCCTAACCTTGGCAGCCTGGCGGATAGCCATCCCTGCCCCGCAGTCCTCCATGGTATGGAACATGTCCACCTCACTCCACTGCTTCCTCTTGACTTTCTCCATGCTGTGGTGTTAATACATGTAGCTAAATAACTTGGCATACTATACACATTTTAGACAGATAACTCAATCTGAATATGTATAAACATTTACATTTCAGAGCTAAGGCATTGAAAGGTGATGATGAAAGTTTTCACAATAACTGAAAGTGTACCCACATTTTTTGTTTGATGTTATCTGTAATGAAAATGAGTGTCCCAGTAAGTTTAATATTTACATTTTAGTCATTTAGCAGACGCTCTTATCCAGAGCGACTTACAGTTAGTGAGTGCATACATTTTTCATACTGGCCCCCCGTGGGAAACGAACCCACAACCCTGGCGTTGCAAGCGCCATGCTCTACCAACTGAGCTACAGGGGACTGATGCATACATTGTAACATTTGACTAAATACTGCCTCTATGTAGCTGTTGTAAGATGAAACATAGCCAACAGTGATAGGTGTCAAAATGTTCATGGTTCAAAATACATTTTTGCAGATCAAAGGACTCCAATTCTGAAAAGGTAAATCTTGACAACATTCAGCTGTTTTCGTGATATGTATTATCTAACGCTTACAATTTATTTCCTTTTTGCATACTTAGCAGTTCTATCAACATTTAGCAACTAAGCTAGCAACATTAGAAAATCAGTTTGCTATATTTCAGAGGTAAAAAGTTGGATATTAAATGAGGTGTGGTCTGTCGCGCAGTCGAATTTTACAATATGCAGCGTGTTCCACAAAACGTGTACATATAACTTTTTTGAAAACTCTCAAAACCGAACTTAACTTACAAAAATTGCAATGAAAATCGGTGGTCAGCTAGCTAGAAGGGTGTCGTTAGTCGCAAAACGTACAGTTATTTTCCAGTCCATTTAAATGTCGAACTCGAGGTGATTTAGTCCTCCAACCGCTAGAGAGAGTCCGAAGTTAGGGAGTGTCCGATGTGAGGGAAAATTAGCTACATCGTTACTCAACCATTGGTCAAGGTCTGCCCACCCTCATCAATGTAATACAAAGCACCTCTTCTACATTATAAAACAACATTAAAAACAATCCGCTTTTTATATTATAAACCAAACATTTCCAATCCAATCACAGAAATCAAGCAGTACAGTCGTGGTGTAAAAGTTTTAGAATGACACAAGTATTGGTCTTCACAAAGTTTGCTGCTTCAGTGTTTTTAGATATTTTTGTCAGATGTTACTATGGTATACTGAAGTATAATTACAAGCATTCCATAAGTGTCAAAGGCTTTTATTGACAATTACATTACGTTTATGCAAAGAGTCAATATTTGCAGTGTTGACCCTTCTTTTTCAAGACCTCTGCAATCCGCCCTGGCAGGCTGTCATTATTGTGGATTATTGGGAATAGTCACATGTACAGGGTTGCAGGTGGTCATTATTGAGATTAGTGTCAATAGTCACATGTACAGGGTTGCAGGTGGTCATTATTGGGGTTTATTGTGAATATTCACATGTACAGGGTTGCAGGTGGTCATTATTGGGGTTATTGTGAATATTCACATGTACAGGGTTGCAGGTGGTCATTATTGAGATTATTGTCAATAGTCACATGTACAGGGTTGCAAGTGGGGATTATTGTCAATAGTCACATGTACAGGGTTGCAGGTGGTCATTATTGGGGTATTGTGAATAGTCAGATGTACAGGGTTGCAATTATAGTCACATGTACAGGGTTGCAGGTGGTCATTATTGGGGTTTATTAATGTCACATGTATTGCATGTGGTCATAATAGTAGTCACATGTACAGGGTTGCAGGTCATTATTGGGGATTGTGTCAATAGTCACATGTACAGGGTTTGCAGGTGGTCATTATTGGGGTTTATTGTGAATAGTCACATGTACAGGGTTGCATGTGGTCATTATTGTGGATTATTGGGAATAGTCACATGTACAGGGTTGCAGGTCATTATTGGGGATTAGTGTCAATAGTCGCATGTACAGGGTTGCAGGTGGTCATTATTGGGGTTTATTGTGAATAGTCACATGTGCAGGGTTGCATGTGGTCATTATTGTGGATTTATTGGGAATAGTCACATGCAGGGGCGGCCTGTTCAATAGGGCGATATGGGCGACGCACTGCCAAACGGGAAAAGGAAGGGATTTTTTTTCTAATCAATTATATCACGGCAACAGTAGTTATCAGTGTTGTAATCTATACGTCTGATCTGCCACAGTGCCACACTGCCACTAAATGTCGAATCAGGCTAAAGTCGTGCTTCAAATGGCTCCCCCCCCCTTTTGGGGCGATTTCAGTCAGGTTGAAAATCGCCCAGAAGTCTGTCATAGACTCCCATGTAAAATCTATTTTTTTCAAATTTCAGAGCCTTCAATACAATCTCAATGGGTGTCTGTGGGCTTGCACTTACGCGCTTTCGTCATACGTTACGTAACCATGAACGTAACTGAGAAAAGAGAAGATTGTTTGAAAGAAGTTCCTTTTTGTCGGCGAACAAATGAAGATAAATTGGCAACGAAACAATTAGGACCTCCCAGACCAAATTTAATAATTCAACAGGTTTCTACTAAAGGCGGAAAGTCCTACACCCGAGGATTTTCCAAAAATTGGTACGAACGAAAAAAGACATTGCCACTCACTCAACTGGATGACGAGGGATACAGGCTAGCTGTCCGCCGCCACAACGATGAGGTTAGTGTTGATAATCACAAGTTTACTGGATAACTGAGACCAAGTAGAGACTTTGGACAGGGTGGATATGGTATAATAAAGGCAGTTTATTCAGAGGTAAAGATATCTGGAATCGCGTTCACGGACCCGTTCGTCAAACTCTTAGGGAGCTATAAATTAAGCCCCATTACTTACCATATCAGATAAGAGAAATTGCTGCAGCTACATATATTTTAGATCCTGGCCCTACATAGTTCACTATTTGCATCACTTACCAAAATATTACATGTGGTCATATATGCTTGGAAAGTGGAGATGCCATAGAACGTCAAAAAAGTAAACATTGCTGGAGACACATTGCCGTTTTGGAGAAGACATCGCGTTTGCTAGCGAAGAGATTTGTTGTGGCAAATGAACTTGGGCTGGGAATTGCCAGGAACCTCACGATAAGATATATGCATCAGCATTGCGAGTCTCATGATTCTATACGTATTGCGATTCGATACTGTGATTTTATTGCGCACCATATGTCTGTTGCAGAGGGATCAGAAAGCCATGAGAACGAGTTTTGATCAGTCATGGAAATAAAAGTGCTGAAAACAAATTGGCTCCCAATGTGAAAAGATTGAGAACAAGCTATGAAGGAACAATAATGGTGTTTTGGTGCAGGTACAGCCAACTAGCGCTAAAATATTGCGATATTGTCAATACAGTATATCGTAAAGTATCACTATGTAACTCGATTTCTTTCACCCCAATCCCTCAAATTAACGGTAAATAACTGAATTGTTTGCCCCACATTTAGCTAAGATGATTAGTTTGCCAGCTAAAATGTTTTATTTAGTTAGCAGTCACATCTACAATAGTTTACTGTCAATAACATGTCTCCAAAAATGACGTGGTGTCTCCAATTGTGTTGACATTTTACAATTGCAATGCGCATCCATGAGTATCCACTTTCTGTAGCTCAGCTGGTAGAGCATGGTGCTTGTAACGCCAAGGTAGTGGGTTCGATCCCCGGGACCACCCATACACAAAAATGTATGCACGCATGACTGTAAGTCGCTTTGGATAAAAGCGTCTGCTAAATGGCATATTATTATTATTATTATTATTATCTGAAGAGAGCCCCGAAACATTGTGTGCAGACATTTTATGCAATAAATGAAGTAGGTTGAATCTAGTAGTTCTGATCTTCTGATTGGTCCTGATGAGTTGGGCGAGGTCCTCTCCAGGCTACTGTCACTGTTGCATTGGCTCTGAGTCGGGTTCTCTGTCTTCAAATGTTCAGCCTAAGAGAGGGGATTTTTGTGTGTGTGTGTGTGTGTGTGTGTGTTTAACAGTGATGATGTGTGTGTGTGTGTGTGTGTGTGTGTGTGTTTAACAGTGATGATGTGTGTGTGTGTGTGTTTGTGTGTGTGTGTGTCCTCAGAGCAAGAACTCGTGAGTTGGAAGAACTGAGAGGCCTATGGCGTGGGTGTTGTCCTTGGCCACCTGCTGACAAGGCTGACAAGATAGGACCCTTTTGTCCATTGTTATTGGATAGGAACATAACTTATAACCAGCTCCTGACCTAAATAGATCTTAGCACAACATTTTACTCAACATATCATATTCCATATTCACTATAACAAATATATTTACTACGACATTAGCAAGAACCGCCACATCCTCAGCCGGCTAATCCAGTGTGTGAAGTTTTGCGGAGTGTTTGAGTTAGCTTTGCGAGGCAAAGATGAAACTGAGGGCTCCACCAACCCTGGTAAGCCAACACTTTTGAGATCAGTCAATAAATGCTTCTGGTATTGACTTATATGCTGCCCCTGTCTTCATGTTGTTGCTGGACATATCTTTTTTTAAATGTGTGTAGGTCACCTAAATCATCAGAAAAATTGCCCCTCCTGAGAATTTTTTCAGGAGCCGCCACTGGTCACATGTACAGGGTTGCAGGTAATTATTGGGGATTAGTGTCAATAGTCGCATGTACAGGTTGCAGGTGGTCATTATTGGGGATTATTGGTAGTCACATGTACAGGGTTGCAGGTGATCATTATTGTGAATAGTCACATGTGCAGGGTTGCAGGTGGTCATTATTGGGGATTATTGTGAATAGTCACATGTACAGGGTTGCAGGTGGTCATTATTATTGGGGATTATTGTG
Source organism: Coregonus suidteri (assembly GCA_036851935.1). Taxonomy (NCBI): domain Eukaryota; kingdom Metazoa; phylum Chordata; class Actinopteri; order Salmoniformes; family Salmonidae; genus Coregonus; species Coregonus suidteri. The sequence goes on along the minus strand of CM072244.1, from coordinate 38,018,368 downwards.
AATAGTCACATGTGCAGGGTTGCAGGTGATCATTATTGGGGATTATTGTGAATAGTCACATGTACAGGGTTGCAGGTGGTCATTATTGGGGATTATTGTGAGTAGTCACATGCTATATGTTAATATTATATTATATATTATTATAATATATGCAAATACTTATTTCCCTCATTTAAAATGCAAATCAATTTATAACATTTTTGACATGCGTTTTTTTCTGGATTTTTTTGTTGTTATTCTGTCTCTCACTGCTCAAATAAAACTACCATTAAAATTATAGACTGATCATTTCTTTGTCAGTGGGCAAACGTACAAAATCAGCAGGGGATCAAATACTTTTTTCCCTCACTGTATGTAGTTGAATCTGTTTGAAAATCAATACTTGACTGAGGGACCTTCCAGATGTTGTATGTGGGGACAGAGGAAGGGTTAGTCATTCAAAAAATCATGTTAACCGCTATTATTTACTGAGTCTATATCACTTATTATGTGATTGGTAAAGCCCAACTTTACTTATGAACTAATTTAGGCTTGCCTAAACAAAGGGGGTGAATACTTATGCAATGACTATATTTTAGTTATTTATTTGGATTTGATTGTACAAATTTGTAGAATTTTGTTTTCACTTACACATTATTTTGTTTTATTTTATGAATTACGGAAAATTATAATCAAATCTATTTCAATCCCACTTTTTAAAGCAACAAAATGTGAAAGAAGTTCTAGTGGGTGTAGACTTTCCATAGGAACTGTATAGCCTAATAATATTTAGGAAGTTAATTTCCTTGGGAAGATAACTGCCCATGCTTCTCCATCCATTCATATATAGACTACTCTATTTAATTGAGACCAAACGCTCACCTGATCTGGCACGCCCAAACTAGGAGAGGAGAAACTAGGAGAGGAGAGGTATGGCTGCTGAACTAGAAGAGAGAGGAGAGGTATGGCTGCTGAACTAGGAGAGGAGAGGAGAGGTATGGCTGCTGAACTAGAAGAGGAGAGGAGAGGTATGGCTGCTGAACTAGAAGAGGGTAGAGAACTAGGACAGAGGTATGGCTGCTGAACTAGAAGAGGAGAGGAGAGGTATGGCTGCTGAACTAGGACAGGAGAGGAGAGGTATGGCTGCTGAACTAGGAGAGGAGAGGTATGGCTGCTGAACTAGGACAGGAGAGGTATGGCTGCTGAACTAGGACAGGAGAGGTATGGCTGCTGCTGGACAGGAGAACTAACTAGGAGAGGAGAGGTATGGCTGCCCAACTAGGAGAGGAGAGGAGAGGTATGGCTGCCCAACTAGGAGAGTAGAGGTATGGCTGCTGAACTAGGAGAGAAGAGGTATGGCTGCTGAACTAGGAGAGGAGAGGAGAGGTATGGCTGCCCAACTAGGAGAGGAGAGGAGAGGTATGGCTGCCCAACTAGGAGAGGAGAGGAGAGGTATGGCTGCTGAACGAGGAGAGAAGAGGTATGGCTGCCGAACTAGGAGAGGAGAGGTATGGCTGCTGAACTAGGAGAGGAGAGGTATGGCTGCTGAACTTGAAGCAGCAAGAAAGATGAGCGGTCCGTTGCACTGTCTCTTGACCTACGTTTTGCACGTAGGATATAGCCTGTCTTTTAGGAGCGGGAATATTTTCAGTCAGAGACAAATAAATGGATAATTAATATATATGAGAAGGAGAAGACTCAACGCTCGATCCCCATGTTGCGCCTTTTGCTTTATATTGATACAGTGAATGTTAATGGTAGGTTTATTTGAACTGTGAGAGACAGAACAACAACAATACAAATCCAGAAAAAACGCATATCAAAAATGTTATAAATTGATTTGCATTTTAACAAGGGAAAATAAGTATTTGACCCTCTCTCAATCAGACAGATTTATGGCTCCCAGTTGTCTTTTATACAGGTAACGAGCTAAGATTAGGAGCACACTCTTAAAGGGACTGCTCCTAATCTCAGTTTGTTACTTGTATAGAAGACAAGACAACTGTCCACAGAAGCAATCAATCAATCAGATTCCAAACTCTCCACCCATGGCCAAGACCAAAGAGCTCTCCAAGGATGTCAGGGACAAGATTGTAGACCTACACAAGGCTGGAATGGGCTACAAGACCATCGCCAAGCAGCTTGGTGAGAAGGTGACAACAGTTGGTGCGATTATTCGCAAATGGAAGAAACACAAAATAGCTGTCAATCTCCCTCGGCCTGGGGCTTCATGCAAGATCTCACCTCGTGGAGTTGTAATGATCATGAGAACGGTGATGAATCAGCCCAGAACTGCACAGGAGGATCTTGTCAATGATGTCAAGGCAGCTGGGACCATAGTCACCAAGAAAACAACAATTGGTAATACACTACACCGTGAAGGACTGAAATCCTGCAGCGCCCGCAAGGTCCCCCTGCTTAAGAAAGCACATATACAGGGCCGTCTGAAGTTTGCCAATGAACATCTGAATGATTCAGAGGAGAACTGGGTGAAAGTGTTGTGGTCAGATGAGACCAAAATCGAGCTCTTTGTCATCAACTCAACTCGCCGTGTTTGGAGGAGGAGGAGGAATGCTGCCTATGACCCCAAGAACACCATCCCCACCGTTAAACATGGAGGTGGAAACATTATGCTTTGGGGGTGTTTTTCTGCTAAGGGGACAGGACAATTTCACCGCATCAAAGGGACTTAGGACGGGGCCATGTACATTTAATCTTGGGTGAGAACCTCCTCCTTCCCTCAGCCAGGGCATTGAAAATGGGTCGTGGATGGGTAGGCATGACAATGTCCCAAAACACACGGCCAAGGCAACAAAGGAGTGGCTCAAGAAGAAGCACATTAAGGTCCTGGAGTGGCCTAGCCAGTCTCCAGACCTTAATCCCATAGAAAATCTGTGGAGTGAGCTGAATGTTCGAGTTGTCAAACGTCAGCCTCGAAACCTTAATGACTTGGAGAAGATCTGCAAAGAGGAGTGGGACAGAATCCCTCCTGAGATGTGTGCAAACCTGATGGCCAACTACAAGCAACGTCTGACCTCTGTGATTGCCAACAAGGGTTTTGCCACCAAGTACTAAGTCATGTTTTGCAGAGGGGTCAAATAGTTATTTCCCTCATTTATAATGCAAGTCAATTTATAACATTTTTGACATGCGTTTTTCTGGATTTTTTTTGTAGTTATTCTGTATCTCAATGTTCAAATAAACCTACCATTAAAATTATAGACTGATCATGTCTTTGTCAGTGGGCAAACGTACAAAATCAGCAGGGGATCAAATACTTTTTTCCCTCACTGTAATCACATTTTGGGATTTCACCTCGACTCACATTGGTTGAACGTCCAAAACGTATTTCTATTAACACACTGTAGTAAACTATAGCCTAATTATATTTAAGTGAATTTCCTTGGAAAGATAACTGCCACGTGATTTATTCTCCCATTCATAGGTAGCCTGGTAGGCTAGTGTGTGAATAATTTGACAGAAGTGCTTTTAGTACAATAGCTAGGCTAACGCATACACAGCAGAAAGACACCGTTTCCAAATAATCTGCGGGACAAGTATATTTATCACAACGTTTTCTGTCTGACTGCCCGCAACATGAAAAATACGGACCGCGCTGCAATGATCTCTGACACACCTACTCCATTCAACGTCTTTCTTGTACCATTTGAAAGTGGAAGAAAATATACAGTTCCAGTCAAAACATCACACCTACTCATTCAAGGGTTTTTCTTATTTTTAATGATGTACATTGTAGAATAATAGTGAAACATCAAAAACATGAAATAAATATATTTTATATTTGAGATTCTTCAAATAGCCACCCTTTGCCTTGATGACAGCTTTGCACACTCTTGGCATTCTCTCAACCATCTTCATGAGGTAGTCACCTGGAATATATTTTGATTAGTTTAACACTTTGTTGGTTACAAAATGATTTCATATGTGTTATTTCATAGTTTGGATGTTATCACATTATTCTACATTTGTAGAAAAACAGTGACAAAATTTTTTTTTTCATGTTTGGATCGCAGGTGTGTAAACAAACTTTTGAACTAGTACTACAACTATTCCATTTCAAAACAGTTGTCAGCCAAAGATCAGTTCACACCCACCTGAAGATCAGTTTCAAATACCCTGAAGATCAGATCAAAAAATAGCCTGTAGATCAGATCAAGGAACGCTTTCTATACTTCCATCCCTTTTGTTATTGGCTGAACATCGCCAAAGGCCATTGACATTTTGAAATTCTCACATAGAAAAAATTGGGGTCTAATATAAAAATAAGCTAAATCAATTTGCCCTTTTTCCCGATAGGGAATGTCCTATTGGTCTGAAGTGTAAGATATTGGTTTCTCCCGTGGGAGCCCCGGGTTCATATCGTGCGTGTTACATACAGTTACAATATTTGAGCACTGCAAATCTGTGTAGCAAGCAGACTGTGTATTATTTTTAACATGCTGTGAAAGTGGTACTCTCTTTTAGGAATGGGTAATCATTTACAAGTTGCAAGCTATATCATAAACCCATCGTTGAAAACCACAATTTTCATCTTCTGTGGTTTGGTAACTTCCTGTTGTTCAACGGACCGGAATGAAGAAGCAGAGTTTAGAAAAAATGTATTTGGTGTCCCATTAAGTCTTAAACAGCAAGGGGGCATTGTTTCCACTCCGTTGTGGCCGTCCCCATTTAAATGCAAGAGCTTAGTCAAACCATTGTTGTGTGTGTTTTTACCCTCAGTGTACTAACATGAGTACTCCACCACCCTCTTTTTTTGGGATTTACAGGAAACACCTATTCCACCCCCCTCCTCCCTCTCCCTCCAACCCTCCTCCCCCCTCCCCCTCTTGGGGTCCCCAGGTCGTGCCTCTCCTGGTAACTTACTGCTGGGTCTGAAGAGGGTGTCTGTGCTGCTGGTCGACTGCAGGAAAACACCGGGACGGAGTGGGTTTATGCTCTTACATAGATTTATTTTGGGACACTCCCTAGATGTCCTTAATTACCATTAAATACAATCACTAACCTTCTTAAAATGTAGACTCATTAGAAGCACTCCTACCCCATTGGTTACATTGATGATTTTAACCCATCCAAAATGCTCAAATCTGATCACAAGAGTTTGGAAAGCTGGGCCTTGAACTAACTTCGACATAAAGAAGGAACCCTAACTGTCTGTCTTTGTTTCACAGGGGACAGCCCTAACCGTCGCTCTCTCAGTAGAAGGGGATTATCATCTGGGGAGGCTAACCAACATCATGATGCTGACGAGGCAGAGAAGAGTCTCTCCAGATCAGAACACCTCAAGAAACACCAGCAGAGACTTACAGGGAAGAAATCTCACTGCTGCTTTGACTGTGGAAAGAGTTTCCACCTCTTCAGCAAGACATAAAACACACCAGAGAATACACACAGGAGAGAAGCCTTACAGCTGTGATCAATGTGGGAAGAGATTCACTGAGTCAGGAAGCCTGGCCGGACACAAGAGAATACACACAGGAGAGAAGCCTTTTTTGGTTGTGATCAATGTGGGAAGAGATTCACTCAGTCAGGAAGCCTGGCCGGACACAAGAGAATACACACAGGAGAGAAGCCTTACAGCTGTGATCAATGTGGGAAGAGATTCACTGAGTCAGGAAGCCTGGCCGGACACAAGAGAATACACACAGGAGAGAAGCCTTTTGGTTGTGATCAGTGTGGGAAGAGATTCACTCAGTCAGGAAGCCTTGCTGGACACAAGAGAAAACACACAGGAGAGAAACCTTACAGCTGTGATCAATGTGGGAAGAGTTTTCCTAGATCAGACCAGCTTGTAATACACCAGAGAACACACAATGGAGAGAAGCCTTACCACTGCAACTGTGGGAAGAGTTTTGCTCAATCGGGAAGTCTGATAAAGCACCAGCGCATACACACAGGAGAGAAACCTTACAGCTGTGATCAATGTGGGAAGAGAGTTTTCTAGGTCAGACAAGCTGGTAATACACCAGAGAACACACACTGGAGAGAAGCCTTACCACTGTTCTGACTGTGGAATGAGCTTAGCCACTTCACAAGGACTTCTACTACACAAGAGAAAACACACTGGAGAGAAGCCTTTTGGTTGTGATCAGTGTGGGAAGAGATTCACTCATTCAGGACACCTGGCTGTACACAAGAGAATACACACAGGAGAGAAGCCTTTTGGTTGTGATCAGTGTGGGAAGAGATTCACTCAGTCAGGAAGCCTGGTTGAACACAAGAGAAAACACACAGGAGAGAAGCCTTTTGGTTGTGAACAGTGTGGGAAGAGATTCACTCAGTCAGGACACCTGGCTGGACACAAGAGAACACACACAGGAGAGAAACCTTATAGCTGTGATCAATGTGGGAAGAGATTCACTCATTCAAGAAGCCTGGCTTTACACAAGAGAATACACACAGGAGAGAAACCTTTTGGCTGTGATCAGTGTGGGAGCAGATTCACTCAGTCAGGACACCTGATTGAACACAAGAGAATACACACAGGAGAGAAACCTTACCATTGCTCAGACTGTGGAATGAGTTTAAGCACTTCAAAAGGACTTCTAATACACAAGAGAACACACACAGGAGAGAAACCTTATAGCTGTGATCAATGTGGGAGGAGATTCACTCATTCAGGAAGCCTGGCTGAACACAAGATAATACACACAGGAGAGAAGCCTTTTGGTTGTGTGATCAGTGTGGGAAGAGATTCACTCGGTCAGGACACCTGGCTGGACACAAGAGAACACACACAGGAGAGAAGCCTTACCACTGCTCAGACTGTGGAATGAGCTTAGCCACTTCACAAGGACTTCTACTACACATGAGAACACACACAGGAGAGAAGCCTTTTGGTTGTGATCAGTGTGGGAAGAGATTCACTCAGTCAGGACACCTGGCTGGACACAAGAGAAAAACACCACACTGTTGGGTAACTTTCCACTTTTGTTAGCTCAATCCAGTTAATGGTAGACTAGTGTACACACACCGGAGAGAAGCCCTACAGGGTGAGAGTTTTGCCACCTCAAGCTTTCTTAATGTGGCCTTCCTTAGTGTAATTTGATGTACTGTCAACAAGGGGTCCAACCTCTGATAACTTTAACTATCCATTATTTCAGATTTCTATTAATTGCAATGTGAGTGAAATAGTCTGTGTTGAATGGTGTGGGCGTACGTACCCCAACAACAGAATGGTGTGGGTGTTTCCCCAACAACAGGATTGGTCAGCTCAGAGAAAGCAGTGCGGTAGCTCCTCCCCCTCTCTCTGCAAGTCTATTGTTAGGGTTAAGGCAAGGGTCCGTTTAACATGCTGACTTGTTGGGATGTGGTCAGAAAAGTCCCTTAAGTCGCTGCCATTCCACAGTCTGTTGACAGATGCTACGATACCAGTTGTGTCTGTTCACGAGAGATTACAGAAATGTTGGCAGGTAGATTTCTTTGGTTTGCTTAGCGAGCAAGCTAGAGGGATCTGAAGACTGATAACAATGTCTGAGGACAATTCACCATCACCATGATCAACCCTGTCTACCATCCAACTCACCATGATCAACCCCGTCTACCCTCCAGCTCACCTTATTTTGAAATGACATGATATTGTTTGGCAGAATGAACAGTGTAGTGAATATTTTCCCAAACTGCGTTACCCACTCCAGTCAGCAGATGACGATGTGAGTCTTTAAAACGCTTTTTCAACAACAACACAGACTCATCAGCCGCCTCGGTAGCTTGCTAGCAAACAAACAAACCACAAAGTTTGCTGCTTCAGTGTTTTTAGATATTTTTCTCAGATGTTACTATGGTATACTGAAGTATAATTACAAGCATTCCATTAGTGTCAAAGGCTTTTATTGACAATTACATTAAGTTTATGCAATGAGTTAATATTTGCAGTGTTGACCCTTCTATTTCAAGACCTCTGCAATGGCATGTTGTCAATTAACTTCTGGGCCACATCCTGACTGATGGCAGCCCATTCTTGCCTAATCAATGCAAGGAGTTTGTCAGAATTGTTGGGTTTTTGTTTGTCCAACCGCCTCTTGAGGATTGACCACAAGTTCTCAATGGGATTAAGGTCTGGGGATTTTCCTGGCCATGGACCCAACATTTCAATGTTTTGTTCCCCGAGCCACTTAGTTATCACTTTTGCCTTATGGCAAGGTTCTCCATCATGCTGGAAAAGGCATTGTTTGTCACCAAACTGTTCTTGGATGGTTGGGAGAAGTTGCTCTCTGAGGATGTGTTGGTACCATTCTTTATTCATAGCTGTGTTCTTAGGCAAAATTGTGAGTGAGCCCACTCCCTTGGCTGAGAAGCAACCCCACACATGAATGGTCTCAGGATGCTTTACAGTTGGCATGACACAGGACTGATGGTAGCGCTCACCTTGTCTTCTCCGGACAAGCTTTTTTCTGTATGCAGAGGAAACAATCGGAAAGGGGATTCATCAGAGAAAATGACTTTACTTCCAGTCCTCAGCAGTTCAATCCCTGTACCTTTTGCAGAATATCAGTCTGTCCCTGATGTTTTTCCTGGAGAGTAGTGGCATCCTCGCTGCCCTTTGACACCAGGGCATCCTCCAAAAGTCTTTTTGGCCTCACTGTGCGTGCAGATGCACTCACACCTGCCTGCTGCCATTCCTGAGCAAGCTCTGCACTGGTGGTGCCCCGATCCCGCAGCTGAATCAACTTTAGGAGACGGTCTGGTGCTTGCTGGACTTCTCATTCATCAAAAACTGGGCGCTCTGAAGCCTCTTCTTGCACACAATTGAACCTCTAATTTTCATCATAGGTACACGTCAACTATGACAGACAAATGGAAGTTCTTGATGATCCGATTTGGTCACCTAAATGGTTGATTAGGTGCAATCTTACTAGCAGCAATATCCTTGCAACTCAAACAGTCACACTCCAAACTCCAAGGCCTTTTGTGCTGAATCTGCAATAGGTAAGCAGCTTGGTTTGAATAAAAATGGCAATGATGACGGCACGTGTTTCCTTGCAGGAACGGTGAACCATGGTTAAACCATGGTTAACAGAGGAAGAACACAATGATTTCAAGCACCACCCTCCTTTTAAAGCTTGCAGTCTGTTATTCTAACTCAATCAGCATGACAGGATGATCTCCAGTCTTGTCCTCGTCAACACTCTCACCTGTGTTAACGAGAGAATCACTGACATGATGTCAGCTGGTCCTTTTGTGGCAGGGCTGAAATGCAGTGGAAATGTTTTTTGGGGATTAAGTTCATTTTCATGGCAAAGAAGGGACTTTGCAATTAATTGCAATTCATCTGATCACTCTTCATAACATTCTGGAGTATATGCAAATTGCCATCATAAGAACTGAGGCAGCAGACTTTGTGAAAAATAATATTTGTGTCATTCTCAAAACTTTTGACCACGACTGTATATTAACAGCAGGGTTTTAAACACAGTCTGTGTGCTAACCAGTTATTACATTTCATATACAGTTGAAGTCGGAAGTTTACATACACTTAGGTTGGAGTCATTAAAAACTCGTTTTTCAACCACCACTCCACAAAAATTTCTTGTTAACAAACTATAGTTTTGGCAAGTCGGTTAGGATATCTACTATGTGCATGACACAAGTAATTTTTCCAACAATGTTTACAGGCAGATTATTTCACTTATAATTAACTATATCACAATTCCAGTGGGTCAGAAGTTTACATACACTAAGTTGACTGTCCCTTTAAACAGCTTGGAAAATTCCAGAAAATGATGACATGATTTTAGAAGCTTCTGATAGGCTAATTGACATAATTTGAGTCAATTGGAGGTGTACCTGTGGATGTATTTCCAGGCCTACCTTCAAACTCAGTGCCTCTTTGCTTGACATCATGGGAAAATGAAAAGAAATCAGCCAAGACCTCAGAATTTTTTTTGTAGACCTCCACAAGTCTGGTTCATCCTTAGGAGCAATTTCCAAACGCCTGAAGGTACCACGTTAATCTGTACAAACAATAGTACGCAAGTTATAAAACTATAGGGACCACGCAGCCGTCAGGACACGCTCAGGAAGGAGACGCATTCTGTCTCAAAGAGATGAACATACTTTGGTTGGTGCGAAATTTGCAACTCGGCAAGGAAGAAGCCACTGCTCCAAAACGTCATAAAAAAAACAGACTACGGTTCCAGAAACTGCACATGGGGACAAAAGATTGTACTTTTTGACAGAATCTCCTCTGATCTGATGAAACAAAAATAGAACTGTTTGGCCATAATGACCATCCATATGTTTGGAGGAAAAAGGGGGTGGGGGGGGGGTCGCTTGCAAGCCGATGAACACCATCCCAACTGTGAAGCACGGGGGGGTGGCAGCATCATGCTGTGGGGGTGATTTGCTGAAGGAGGGACTGGTGCACTTCACAAAATAGATGGCATCATGAGGAAGGAAAATGATGTGGATATATTGAAGCAACATCTCAAGACATCAGTCAGGAAGTAAAAGCTTGGTTGCAAATAGGTCTTCCAAATGGACAATGACCCCAAGCATACTACCAAAGTTGTGGCAAAATGGCTTAAGGACAACAAAGTCAAGGAATTTGAGTGGCCATCACAAAGCCCTGACCTCAATCCTATAGAACATTTGTGGGCAGAACTGAAAAAGCATTTTGTGTATATAATAATAATAATAATAATATGCCATTTAGCAGACGCTTTTATCCAAAGCGACTTAGTCATGTGCGCATACATTTTTACGTATGGGTGGTCCTGGGGATCGAACCAACTGCCCTGGCGTTACAAGCGCCATGCTCTACCAATTGAGCTACAGAGGACCACTATTAACAGCAGGGTTATAAACACACAGTCTGTGTGCTTACTAGTCATATATATATGTTGTTATTCAGCTAGCTTGTTAAGATAGCCTAGCACTGCGCTAATGCTAATTAACTAGCTAGCCAACTAACGTCCACAACCATGAGCTCAATAAGATACTCGCCCCGTACAAAAGAAGAGGTCTGCTGGTTGGAGAAAGAAGCTCTGGGGCTGAACATTGTTGTGAAAGAGGAAGAGGAGGATATCACAGTGAAAGGAGAGGAGGGGGAGATGACTGTCACAGTGAAAGGGGAGGAGGGGGAGATGACTGTCACAGTGAAAGAGGAGAAGGAGGGTGAAGAGGAGGAAGAGGAGGATATCACAGTGCAAGGGGAGGAGGGGGAGGAGGATGGATATCCGATTAACAGCAGTGAGTTTTGTCTTGGGGAGAGGCAGAAAGCTCTGATTAGAGAAAAGGCCTGCAGTGTCACTGGCCTTTTTAACTATCCCAAAGCCTAGGACCAAGAGGCATGGAGAGGCAGCCTTTAGTTACTATGCCTCCCAGCCTCTGGAATAGCCAGAGAACCTGAGGGGGAACGAAACTGTGGCATTTTAAAAAAGAGATCTTAAAACACACCTTTTTAGAGGTGCTTTTCCTCAGGGTGCTTTTTAGTCGTGCATTTTTTATTGTAATTCTTTAGTTTTTTTATCCTCTTATATTTGTGTAGTAAATATTTAGTTTTATTTGAATTGTTTTTATTAGTTTTTTCCTGTGAAGCACATTGTGTTCAATTCCATGTCTGAAATGTGCTGTATAAATAAAGCTTGATTTGATTCTCTATGGTGTTATTAGATCCCTAATATTTTAGTTAGGCCTATAAGGTAAGATAGACTGATATGATTGAAATGTACATTTACATTTTAGTCATTTAGCAGACGCTCTTATCCAGAGCGACTTAGTTTTAGTGAGTGCATACATTTTTTTATTTTTTTATCATACTGGCCTCCCGACTGATATGTTTGAAATCTCTATGGTGTTATTGAATTTAAACAAGGCACTCAACCCCGTGGATTATTGTGAACAACTAATAGCTGTTCTCTAACATGACGTGAAGAGGAGTGAATAACGCAGTACTTTGTTTGTTTAAATAAGTATAGGGATAATTTACTACAACAATAGCAGCTAAATAGCCGCTAAATACAGTATATACAGTGCCTTCAGAAAGTATTTATACCCCTTCCACTTTTTCACATTTTGTTGTTACAACCCTGAATTTAAAATGGATTAAATTGAGATTCATTTAGTCACTTGCATACACACAATACCCCAAAATGTCAAAGTGGAATCATGTTTTTCGAAACAAATTAATAAAAAATGAAAAGCTGAAATGTCTTGAGTTAATAAGAATTCAACCTATTTGTTATGACAAGCCTAAGAAAGTTCAGGAGTAAAAATCTTCTCAACAAGTCACATAATAAGTTGCATGGACTCACTCTGTGTGCAATAATAGTGTTTAACATGATTTTTGAATGACTACCTCATCTCCGTACCCCAGACATACTGTACAATTATCTGTACGGTCCCTCAGTCGAGCAGTGAATTTCAAACACAGATTCAACCACAAAGACCAGGGAAGTTTTCCAATGCCTCGCAAAGAAGGGCACCTATGGGTAGACGACATTGAATATTCCTTCATTCATTACACTTTGGATGGTGTATCAATATACCCAGCCTCTACAAAGATAGAGACATCCTTCCTAACTCAGTTGCCGGAGAGGAAGGAAACCGCTCAGGGATTTCACCATGAGGCTAATGCTGACTTTTAAACAGTTACAGAGTTTAATGGCTGTGATAGGAGAAAACTGAGAATGGATCAACAACATTGTAGTTACTCCACAATACTAACCTAAATAACAGAGTGAAAAGAAGGAAGCCTGTACATAATAAAAAATATTCCAAAACATGCATCCTGTTTGCAACAAGGAACTAAAGTAATAATACAAAAAAATGTGGCAAAGCAATTAACTTTTTGTCCTGAATACAAAGTTTATGTTAGGGCAAATCCAATCCAACACATTTCTGAGTACCACTCTTCAAATTTCCAAGCTTAGTGGTGGCTGCTCATGTTATGGGTATGCTTGTAATCGTTAAGGACTGGGGAGTTTTTCAGGATAAAAATTAATGGAATGAAGCTAAGCACAGGCAAAATCCTAGAGGAAAACCTGGTTCAGTCTGCTTCCACCAGACACTGTGAGATGCATTCACCTTTCAGCAGGACAATAACCTAAAACACAAGGCCAATTTTACGCTGGATTTGCTTACTAAGAAGGTAATGAATGTTCTTGAGTGGCCGAGTTACAGTTTTGACTTAAATCTACTTGATGATCTATGGCAAGACCTGAGAATGGTTGTCTAGCAGTGGAGGCTCCTCTGAGTAGGAAAGGAATGAGAGCATCCTCCTCAGTGAATTTCATAAAAATAGAAATGGTAAAACATTGAGAAGTTATCCTTTTTAGATAAAACTATACTAAATATTCTCACCTGTCACCAAATAATTGATTAAAACACACTGTTTTGCAATGAAGGTCTACAGTAGCCTCAACAGCACTCTGTACGATAGCACAACTCTCTTCCATAGACTTACACAGTAATTATGACAACTTCCGGAAGACATCCTCCAACCTATCAGAGCTCTTGCAGCATGAACTGACATGTTGTCCACCCAATCAAAGGATCAGAGAATTCATCTAGTACTGAAAGCACAAGCTACAGCTAGCTAGCTAGCACTGCAGTGCTAAAATGTGGTGAGTAGTTGACTCAAATAGAGAGAAAGACAATAGTTTAGCAGTTCTCAACAAAACTAAATTCAAAAATATTCAAAAATGAAGGAGAAGGAAGAGAGAGAGAATTCATAATTTCTTTAATGCAGCTGGCTAGTTTAGTTACTCAAACACCCGGCTCTAACAGAGGGATGCTATGTTAGCTAGCTGGCTAGTTTAGTTACTCAAACACCCGGCTCAAACAGAGGGATGCTATGTTAGCTAGCTGGCTAGTTTAGTTACTCAAACACCCTGCTCCAACAGAGGGATGCTATGTTAGCTAGCTGGCTAGTTTAGTTACTCAAACACCCGGCTCAAACATATAAACATATCTGAATTTGTCCATTAGAAACTCTTGTTTGCAACTGTTGGACAAATGATTACACCCTAGATAAGCTAATTGCAGGCAAGAGTGTGCAAGGCGGTATTGAATGTGTCACTGTCCGTATGTCACCTACGTTGTAAACTTTCATTCATAGACTAGGTTGTAGCAACCTCATGATGGGTATAGGGAAAATTGAGTATCATGTAGTAGCCTAAACCTATCGATGTTACATTGAACTGGGTGAATGGAATATGAATGACAGTCATCCAACATGCTGTAATAGAAATGAGGCCATGCTCATTAAAAAATAAATAATGGTCCTCCCTCATCTTAAACGGCACTTACGGCCACTGTTGTCTAGCAATGATCAACAAACAATTTGACGGAGCTTGAAGAATTTGTAAAATAACAATGGGAAAATGTTGCACAATCCAGGTTTAGAATACTCTTAGAGACTTACCCAGAAAGACTCAACTGTAACCGCTGCTAAAAGGTGCTTCTATAAAGTATTGACTCAGGTGTGAATACGTACACTACCGGTCAACATATTTAGAACACCTAATCATTTAAGGGTTTTTCTTTAATTTGACTATTTTCTACATTGTAGACTAATAGTGAAGACATCAAAACTATGAAATAACACATATGGAATCATGTAGTAACCAAAAAAGTGTTAAACAAATCAAAATATGTTTTATATTTGAGATTCTTCAAATAGCCACCCTTTGCCTTGATGACAGCTTTGCACACTCTTGTCATTCTCTCAACCAGCTTCACCTGGAGTGCAGTCTTGAAGGAGTTCCCACATATGCTGAGCACTTGTTGGCTGCTTTTCCTTCACTCTGCGGTCCGACTCATCCCAAACCATCTCAATTTGGTTGAGGTTGGGGGATTGTGGAGGCCTGGTTATCTGATGCAGCAGTTACATCACTTTCCTTGGTAAATTAGCCCTTACACAGCCTGGAAGTGGGTCATTGTCCTGTTGAAAAACAAATGATAGTCCCACTAAGTTCAAACCAGATGGGATGGTGTATTGCTGCAGAATGCTGTGGTAGCCATGTTGGTTAAGTGTGCCTTGAAATCTAAATAAATCACAGACAGTGTCACCAGTAAAGCACCCCCACACCATAACACCTCCTCCTCCATGCTTTACGGTGGGAAATACATATGCGGAGATCATCCGCCAAAGCCTATTCTCCCTCAGGAGACTGAAAATATTTGGCATGGGTCCTCAGATCCTCAAAAAATTACACAGCTGCACAATCGAGAGCATACTGACTGGTTGCATCTCAGACTGTTATGGCAACTGCTTGGCCTCCGACCGCAAGGCACGACAGAGGGTAGTGCGTACGGCCCAGTACATCACTGGGGCCAAGCTTCCTGCCATCCAGGACCTCTATACCAGGCGGGTGTCAGAGGAAGGCCCTCAAAATTGTATTTACTCTGCTCTTTTTTTTTCTCAACACTTTTTTGTTATTTTATTAATTCTACTTTTTTTAATTAAATGCACTGTGGTTAAGGGCTGTAAGTAAGCATTTCACTGTAATGTCTGCACCTGTTGTATTCGGTGCATTTGGCCAATAAGATTTGATTTGATTTGATCCAATCACCCACACTGCGTCTCACACAGACACAGCGGTTTGAACCATAAATCTCCAATTTGGACTACAGACCAAAGGACAAATTTCCACCGGTCTAATGTCCATTGCTTGTGTTTCTTGGCCCAAGCAAGTCTCTTCTTCTTATTGGTGTCCTTTAGTAGTGTGACACTCTGGCTCCGGGACTTTTGTATTTGAGCCAGGGTGTATTTTGTTATGTTGGGTATTTGGGTTTATTTCTATGTTGGTAGTTCTGTTGGGTCTATTTCTAGGTTGTGTCATTTGGTTGTTCATGTGACTCCCAATCGGAGGTAACGAGTGTCAGCTGTCGGCTCGTTATCTCTGATTGGGAGCCATATTTAAACTGTCTGTGTTCACCTTGTGTTTGTGGGTTTTTGTTCCTGTTTAGTCATTGTCACTATTGGACTTCTCATTCGTCGCTTTGGTTTGTTGTTTTTGGTTGCTTTAAGTAATAAAGTCAACATGTTTCTTGGACACGCTGCGCCTTGGTCTCCTTCACTCCTCGACGAACGTGACAGAAAAACCCACCATAAAAGGACCAAGCGGCGTGTCAAGCGGCAACAGGATCCACCTACACAGGATTTATATCCACCCATAAAGGATTCATGGACATGGGAGGAGATTCTGGATGGTAAGGGCCTTGGGCACAACCGGGAGAATATCGCCGTCCTCGTGAAGAGCTGGAGGAGGCAGCTAAAGCCGAGAGGCGGCGATATGAGGAGGCAGCACGGAGGCAAGATGGAAGCCCTGTGGGTACTACCCAAGAATTTCTTGGGGGGGGGGCTAAGAGGGAGTGTGGCGAAGTCAGGTAGGAGACCTGAGGCCTACTCCCTGGACTGACCGTGGAGAGCGAGAGTACGGGCAGACACCGTGTTACGCAGTTGAGCGCTATGGTGTCTCCTGTACGCAGGCATAGCCCGGTTCGGTTACAGTCCAGCTCCCACGTAATCGGCCGGGCTAGATGAGTGTTGAGCCGGATGTCATGAAAGCCGGTCCCACGCAGCTGGTCACCAGTGCGTCTCCTCGGGCCGGCGTACATTGCACCAGCCTTGCGCTCATGGTGTTCCCGGTTCGCCCACATAGGCCGGTGCGGGTTATTACTACCTCCCCGTACTGGTCGGGCGACGGGGAGCATCAACCCAGGGAAGGTTGGGCAGGCTCAGTGCTCAAGGGAGCCAGTACGCCTGCACGGTCCGGTATTTCCGGTACCACCTCCTCGCTCCAGCCCAGTACCACCAGTACCTACCACCACGCACCAGGTTTCCAGTGCGTCTTCAGAGCCCTGTTGTCTCCTCCACGCACTGGCTCTATGGTGCGTTGTCTCCAGCCCTTTACACCAGTGCAGACACCACGCACCAAGCCTCCTGTGTAGTCCCCAGGGCCAAGCATGCCCTGTGCTGCTTTCCCGCACTAGCCCCCTGAGATGCACCGTGTCCTCAGTCCCGCCCGTACCTCCAGTTCCAGGCACCACGCATCAGGCCTACGGTGCGTCCCCACGGGACCAAGCAGGCCCTGTTGCTGCTTCCCGCACTAGCCCTGAGATGCGTGGTCCTCAGCCAGGTACCTCCAGTTCCGGCACCACGCATCAGGCCTACGGTGCGTCCCCAGGGTCCAGCATGCCCTGTTGCTTATCCCCGCAATACCCCTGAGATGCGTGTCCTCAGCCCGGTACCTCCTGCTTCCGGCACCACGCACCAGGCCTACGATGCGCCTCAGACGGCCAGAGTCTGCCGTCCTGCCCAACGGGGCCTTGAACTGTCCGTATGCCCAACGCCCGTCTGAACTGCCCGTCTGCCCAACGGGGCCTGAACTGCCCGTCTGCCCACGGGGCCTGAACTGTCCGTCTGCCCAACGCAGTCTGACTGAACTGCCCGTCTGCCCAAACGCCGTCTGAACTGTCCGTCTGCCAAGCGCGCAGGAACTGCCCGTCTGTACTGAGCCTGCAAAGCCGCCCGTCTGCCATGAGCCTTCAGAGCCGTCCGCCAGACCGGAGCCGCTAGAGCTCTCCGCCAGACAGGAGCAGCCAGAGCCTTCCCAGCCAGCCAGAGCCTCCGCAGACAGGATCAGCCAGAGCTTCCGCCAGACAGGAGCAGCCAGAGCCTTCCGCCAGACAGGAGCAGCCAGAGCTTCCGCCAGACAGGAGCAGCCAGAGCCTTCCGCCAGACAGGATCAGCCAGAGCCTTCCGCCCAGACAGGATCAGCCAGGAGCCTTCCGCCAGACAGAAGGAGCCTTTCAGCCAGGAGCCTTCCGGCCAGACAGGATCAGCCAGAGCCTTCTGCCAGACATGATCAGCCCATGAGCCTTCCGCCAGCCAGGATCCGCCTCAGAGCCAGCCAGCCAGGATCCGACATTCAGTCGGTGATGCCCCTCAGGACGGTGCTGCCCCTAGTTCAGGGTACTGTCCCTAGTCCGGGCTTGCCCTTAGTCCGGTGCTGCACCTTAGTCCGGGTGCCGCCCCCTTAATCCAGGGGGGTGTAGTGCGGGGTGGTAGGGAGGGGGTAGGGAAGCGGGTGGTAAATAAGGTGGGGTGGGGACCACGACCGGGCCAGAACCGCCACAGGGGACGAGCCACCAGACCTCCCCAGACTGTATGTGGTGCGCCGGTTTTCGCCCTTTGGGGGGGGACTGTTCACTCTGGCCGGGACTTGTTTGACCCAGGGTGTATTTTGTTATGTGGGTTTTTGGGGTTTATTCGGTGGTAGTTTTTTGGGTCTATTTTAGGTTGGTTTTCATTGGTTTTGGTCATGTGCTCCCAATGGGGGGGGGGTAAGAGTGTCAGCGCGGCCGGACTCTATTGGGGAGCCATTTTTAAAAGTCTGGTTCACCTGTTTTTGGGGGTTTTTTTGTCCTTTTTAGTTTTTGTCAAGGATTTCCATTCGTCGCTTTGGTTTGTTTTTGGTTTGCTTTAAGTAATAAAGCAACAGTTTTGGAACCTGCGCCGGTCTCCTTCATCCCGACGAACGGAAAAGTAGTGGTTCTTTGGAATTTTCCCCAGAAGGCGTTTCACACAGTCCCCTCTGAACAGTTTTTTGGGATGTCGGGATTTTGAATTTCTGAAGCATTTTTTTGGGCTGAAATTTTCTGAGGTGGAACTCTAAGAACGATCCTCGCAGCAGAGGTAATTTGGGCTTCCATCCTGTGGCGGCCCTCATGAGAGCCATTTTCACAAGAGCTGAGGGTTTTTGCGAGCATTTTTAAGAAACTTCAAATTTCTTGAAATTTCCGGATGACTGTCTTAGTCTAAAGTAATGAGGACTGTCTTTTTCTCTTTGTTATGTGAGCGTTTTCCCATAATGGACTTTGTTTTTTACCAAATGGCTATTTCTGTTACCCCCCCCTTTCCTTGTCACAACAAAACTGATTGAATCAAAACATTAAAAGGAAAAAAATTCCAAATTAACTTTTAAAAAGGCACACCGTTTATTTAAAGCATTTCCCGGTGATTTCCCCATGAAGCTGGTTTGGGGAAGTCAAGAGGTGCAAAGTGTATCAAGGCAAAGGGGGCTTTTTGAAGAAAACCCCAAATAATGGGGGTCCCAATGAAAAAAAATTTTTTGGTTTTCAAAATGATTCCATTGTTTATTATGTTTTGATGTCTTCCATTATTTTACAATGTAGAGCATATGACAAATTAAAAAAAACCGTTTAATGAGTAGGGGTTCTAAAAAATTTTTCGGTAGTGTATAAAAGAGATTTTTTTTTATTTTTTAATAGATTTTTGCAGAACAGCGTTTTATCCAAGCTTGGAGGGGGCACGAGGAGGGTTAGTATGCAGGTTCAGTAGCAGCACAGGGAAAGGGTTTTTTATTTTTTAAAAAATTTTTAGAGCGATTGTATGAATGGGAAATTTATTTAAAAACTGCAATGTTGAATGCCAGTTTTAATTTCTGAACAATAAAAGACATTATTACCACCCGCCCGCAGGTATAAAATGCAGCATTACAACACGTGATAGTTTCGTTTAATGTTTTGGCCTGGTAGCTCAGTT
>CM072244.1:37978221-37998358 GCA_036851935.1 Coregonus suidteri | reverse complement strand
TTTTGGTACCATTCTTTATCATGGCTGTTTTTCTTAGGCCCAAAATGGTGAGTGAGCCCACTCCCTTGGCTGAGAACAACCCCATGAATGGTCTCAGGATGCCTTTACAGTTGGCATGACCACAAGGACTGATTGGGTATCAATCAATCAATCAATCAATTTTATTTTATATAAGCCCTTCTTAACATCAGCTAAATATCTTCGACAGTTCCTGTACATAAAACCCATCCTAAAACCCCCCCAAACAGTCTAGTTAATGCAGTTTGTCTGATAGAAGAAGCACGGGTGGCTAGGAAAAACTCACTAGAAAGGGCAAAACCTAGGAAGAAAACCTAGAGAGGAACCAGCTATGAGGGGTGGCCAGTCCCTCTTTCTGGCTGTGCCGGGTGTGGGCGGGAGATTTTTATAACAGGAACCATGCCAAGATGTTCAAAAAATGTTTCATAAGTGACAAGCATGGTCAAATTAAATAATCAGGAAAATAATCTCAGTTGGCTTTTCATAGCCGATCATTAGAGTTTAAAACAGCAGGTCTGGGACAGGTAGGGGTTCCATAACCGCAGGCAGAACAGTTTAAACTGGGAATAGCAGCAAGGCCAGGCGGACTGGGGATAGCAAGGAGTCACCCACGGCCGGTAGTCCCGACGTATGGGTCCTAGGGCTCAGGTCTCTCAGTTGGCTTTTTCATAGCCGATCATTTAGAGTTGAAAACAGCAGGTCCTGGGACAGGTAGGGGTTCGTAGCGCTCACCCCTTGTCCTTCTCCGGACAAGCTTTTTTCCGTATGCCCCAAACCCAAAACAATCGGAAAGGGGATTCATCAGGAGAAAAATACAAAAAAATAACCTATACCAGGTAGTCCTCAGCAGTCTTCAATCCCTGTACCTTTTGCAGAATATCAGTCCCCTGTCCCTGATGTTTTTCCTGGAGAGTAGTGGCATTCCTCGCTGCCCTTCTTGACACCAGGCCATCCTCCAAAAGTCTTTGCCTTACTGGTGCGTGCAGATGCACTCACACCTGCCTGCTGCCATTCCTGAGCAAGCTCTGCCATGTTGGTGTGCCCCGACCCGCAGTTGAATCAACTTTAGGAGACCGGTCCTGGCGCTTGCTGGACTTTCTTGGGCGCTCTGAAGCCTTCTTCACACAATTGAACCTCTCTCCTTGAAGTTCTTGATGATCCGATAAATGGTTGATTTAGGTGCAATCTTACTAGCAGCAATATCCTTGCCTGTGAAGCCATTTTTGTGCAAAGCAATGATGACGGCACGTGTTTCCTTGCAGGTAACCATGGTTAAGAGGAAGAACAAAACAATGATTTCAAGCACCACCCTCCTTTTAAATCTTCCAGTCTGTTATTCTAACTCAATCAGCATGACAGGGGGTGATCTCCAGCCTTGTCCTCGTCAACACTCTCACCTGTGTTAACGAGAGAATCACTGACATGATGTCAGCTGGTCCTTTTGTGGCAGGGCTGAAATGCAGTGGGAATGTTTTTGGGGGGATTAAGTTCATTTTCATGGCAAAGAGGGACTTTGCAATTAATTGCAATTCATCTGATCACTCTTCATAACATTCTGGAGTATATGCAAATTGCCATCATAAAAACTGAGGCAGCAGACTTTTGTGAAAATGTATATTTGTGTCATTCTCAACTTTTGACCACGACTGTATATTAACAGCAGGGTTTTAAACACACAGTCTGTGTGCTTACTAGTATTACATGTCATATACAGTTGAAGTCGGAAGTTTACATACACTTAGGTTGGAGTCATTAAAACTCGTTTTTTCAACCACTCCACAAATTTATTGTTAACAAACTATAGTTTTTGGCAAAATGGCTTAAGTACAACAAAGTCAAGGTATTTGAGTGGCCATCACAATTGCCCTGACCCTGTACCTCAATCCTATAAGTATAAACACATGTGTGGGTAGAACTGAAAAAGCATGTTCGAGCAAGGAGGCCTACACTAACTGAACTTCAGTTACAACAGCTCTGTCACGAGGATTGGCCAAATAATGACCCAATTTTAGATTGTGGGAAGCTTGTGGAAGGCTACATGTAAAGTTTTGACACCAAGTAAACATTGTAAATGCAATGCGAGGCCAAATACTAATTGAGGTGTATGTAAACTGCTGACCCACTGGGAAAATGATGAAAGAATTAAAAGCTGAAATAAATAATTCTCTCGACTCTAAGAGGTCAGCCTGACATTTCAACATTCTTAAAATAAAGTGGTGAGGCCTAACTGACCTAAAACATAGGAATTTTTACTATATGATTAATGTCAGGAATTGTGAAAAACTGAGTTTAAATGCATTTGGCTAAGGTGTATGTACTACTTCCCGACTTAAGCTGTATATGTTGTCAGTCCAGCGAGCTTGTTGTAAGGATAGCATTAGCGTAGTGCTAGGCTAGTTTTAAAACACACAAACATAAAAACCAAAACATTTGGTGCTATTTTGACCATTTTGTGTTATATTAACAGCAGGGTTATAAAACACACAGTCTGTGTGCTTACTAGTAATATATATTTGTTATTCAGCTATATTTGGTTTTTATTATTTATGAAAGGAGGGGGAGATTGACTGTCACACGTGAAAGGGGGAGCTCAATAACTATGACTGTCACAGTGAAAGGTGCTGGTTGGAGATGGGGAGATGACTGTCACAGTGGAGTGAAGAGGAGAAGGAGGGGGAGATGACTGTCACAGTGAAAGGGGAGAGCAGGAGGGGAGATGACTGTCACAGTGAAAGGAGAGGAGGGGGAGATGACTGTCACAGTGAAAGGGGAGGAGGGGGAGATGACTGTCACAGTGAAAGGAGAGGAGGAGGGGAGGATGACTGTCACAGTGAAAGGGGAGGAGGGGGAGATGACTGTCCAACAGTGAAAGGAGGAGGAGGAGGATGGATGGATATCTGATTAACAGCAGTGAGTTTTGTCTTGGGGAGAGTCAGAAAGCTCTGATTAGAGAAAAATAAGCCTTTTTGGCCTTTTTAACTATCCCAAAGCCTAGGACCAAGAGGCATGGAGAGGCAGCCTTTAGTTACTATGCCTCCCAGCCTCTGGAATAGCCAGAGAACCTGAGGGGGAACGAAACTGTGGCATTTTAAAAAAGAGATCTTAAAACACACCTTTTTAGTGGTGCTTTTCCTCAGGGTGCTTTTTAGTCGTGCATTTTTTATTGTAATTCTTTAGTTTTTTATCCTCTTATATTTGTGTAGTAAATATTTAGTTTATTTTTAATTGTTTTTATTAGTTTTTTTTTCCTGTGAAGCACATTGTGTTCCATTCCATGTCTGAAATGTGCTGTATAAATAAAGCTTGATTTGATTCTCTATGGTGTTATTAGATCCCTAATATTGAGTTAGGCCTATAAGGTAAGATAGACTGATATGATTGAAATCTCTATGGTGTTATTGAATTTAAACAACAAGGCACTCAACCCCGTGGATTATTGTGAACAACTAAGAGCTGTTCTCTAACATGACGTGAAGAGCGAATAACACAACTAAGAGCTGTTTGTATTGGAGATGTTTAGTTAACTACTTAGACAACGTAACAAACCAATTATATGATTTATACAGTTTTGTAGAATGAAACGCCTTTATGCCTATATGCCTATGATTTAAGAACCAATTAAAGGGTTTAAAAAGAGCCATGATGAAATGGCTCTATAGGTATTTTTTCCATTACATATATTATAATATGCTTAGCAATAGTAGAGACATTTCTTTAGTGCAAATGCTGTGCTTCTGATAAATGATGGTTCCCTCTAGCTCCCTGCATCTGGTCTGGGCCTGTAGTCAAGGACATGGGATGTAGATAAACTTCAGGAACAGATACACCTGTATTGTAGTAACGGAACTAACGTTATCACTTGTTTGTGCGCTATGACCCGATACACATAGCCACAAGAAGAAACCATAGTGGCTCAAGGTCAAGGGAGGGTGGCTGTTTGGATAAAGAGGGGGTTCCGATATGATATGAAAAGGAGACCAAGCAGACATGGGGATAGACAGGAAAGAAGCTAGACAAAGAAACCATAGTGGCTCCGATATGATATGAAAAGATGAAGCTGTATAAAAAGAGAGCTCCAAGTCTGGGACGGCAGTTGCTCTGCAGACCAGCTCGGCTCTATTGCTTGTGTAATAAAGTCTATCTTGATTCTACAAAAACTCTGAAAGTACTTTGTTTGTTTAATATAGTATAGGGATAATTTACTACAACAATAGCAGCTAAATAGCCGCTAAATACTGTATATACAGTGCCTTCAGAAAGTATTTATACCCCTTCCACTTTTTCACATTTTGTTGTTACAACCCTGAATTTAAAATGGATTAAATTGAGATTAATTTTGTCACTGGCATACACACAATACCCCAAAATGTCAAAGTGGAATCATGTTTTTCGAACAAATTAATTAAAAATAAAAAGCTGAAATGTCTTGAGTTAATAAGAATTCAACCTATTTGTTATGACAAGCCTAAGAAAGTTCAGGAGTAAAAATCTTCTCAACAAGTCACATAATAAGTTGCATGGACTCACTCTGTGTGCAATAATAGTGTTTAACATGATTTTTGAATGACTACCTCATCTCCGTACCCCAGACATACTGTAAAATTATCTGTACGGTCCCTCAGTCGAGCAGTGAATTTCAAACACAGATTCAACCACAAAGACCAGGGAAGTTTTCCAATGCCTCGCAAAGAAGGACACCTATGGGTAGACGACATTGAATATTCCTTCATTCATTACACTTTGGATGGTGTATCAATATACCCAGCCTCTACAAAGATAGAGACATCCTTCCTAACTCAGTTGCCGGAGAGGAAGGAAACCGCTCAGGATTTCACCATGAGGCTAATGCTGACTTTTAAACAGTTAGAGAGTTTATTGGCTGTGATAGGAGAAAACTGAGAATGGATCAACAACATTGTAGTTACTCCACAATACTAACCTAAATGACAGAGTGAAAAGAAGGAAGCCTGTACATAATAAAACATATTCCAAAAACATGCATCCTGTTTGCAACAAGGAACTAAAGTAATAATGCAAAAAAATGTGGCAAAGCAATTAACTTTTTGTCCTGAATACAAAGTGTTATGTTAGGGCAAATCCAATCCAACACATTTCTGAGTACCACTCTTGAAATGTCCAAGCTTAGCTGTGGCTGCATCATGTTATGGGTATGCTTGTAATCGTTAAGGACTGGGGAGTTTTTCAGGATAAAAATTAATGGAATGAAGCTAAGCACAGGCAAAATCCTAGAGGAAAACCTGGTTCAGTCTGCTTCCACCAGACACTGTGAGATGCATTCACCTTTCAGCAGGACAATAACCTAAAACACAAGGCCAAATTTACGCTGGAGTTGCTTACTAAGAAGGTAATGAATGTTCTTGAGTGGCCGAGTTACAGTTTTGACTTAAATCTACTTGATAATCTATGGCAAGACCTGAGAATGGTTTGTCTAGCAGTGGAGGCTCCTCTGAGTAGGAAAGGAATGAGAGCATCCTCCTCAGTGAATTTCATAAAAATAAAAATGGTAAAACATTGAAAAGTTATCCTTTTTAGATAAAACTATACTAAATATTCTCACCTGTCACCAAATAATTGATTAAAACACACTGTTTTGCATGAAGGTCTACAGTAGCCTCAACAGCACTCTGTACGATAGCACAACTCCCTTACATAGACTACACAGTAATTATGACAACTTCCGGAGGACGTCCTCCAACCTATCAGAGCTCTTGCAGCATGAACTGACATGTTGTCCACCCAATCAAAGGATCAGAGAATTCATCTAGTACTGAAAGCACAAGCTACAGCTAGCTAGCTAGCACTGCAGTGCCATAAAATGTGGTGAGTAGTTGACTCAAAGAGAGAGAAAGACAATAGTTTTAGCAGTTCTTCAACAACTAATTTATTCAAAAATGAAGGAGAAGGGAAGAGAGAGAGACGAGAATTCATCATTTCTTTTCAACTTTCAGAGTCACTTACTTAGCTAGCAAATGCAGCTGGCTAGTTTAGTTTACTCAAACACCCTGCTCAAACAGAGTGATGCTATGTTAGCTAGCTGGCTAGTTTAGTTACTCAAACACCCCTGCTCAAACAGAGGGATGCTATGTTAGCTAGCTGGCTAGTTTAGTTACTCAAACACACCGGGCTCAAACAGCTCAAACATATAAACATATCTGAATTTGTCCATTAGAAACTCTTGTTTGCAACTGTTGGACAAATGATTACACCCTAGATAAGCTAATTGCAGGCAAGAGTGTGCAAGGCGGTATTGAATGTGTCACTGTCCGTATGTCACCTACGTTGTAAACTTTCATTCATAGACTAGGTTTGTAGCAAACCTCATGATGGGAATAGGGAACATTTGAGTATCATGTAGTAGCCTAAACCTATCGATGTTACATTGAACTGGGTGAATGGAATATATGAATGACCAGTCCGCATCCAACATGCTGTCAAATCAAAACTTTGAAATAACCACATGGAATCATGTAGTAACAAAAAAAAAGTGTTAAACAATTCAAAACATGTTTTATATTTTGAGATTCTTCAAAATAGCCACCCCCTTTGGGTTCCTTGATGACAGCTTTGCACTTCACTCTTTGCCATTCTCTCTACCAGCTTCACCTGGAATGCTTTTCCAACAGTCCTTGAAGGAGTTCCCACATATGCTGAGCACTTGTTGGCTGGCTTTTCCTTCACTCTGCGTCCAACTCATTCAAAACCATCTAAATTTGTTTAGGTTGGGGGATTTGTGGAGAGCCCCGGTCATCGATCCAGCACTACATCACTCTCCTTCTTTGGTAATATAGCCCTTAAATAGCTTGGAGGTGTGTTGGGTCATTTACATTTCAGTTCATTTTAGCAGACGCTCTTATCCAGAGCGACTTACAGTTAAGTGAGTGCATACAATGTTAAAATGTTTTAGTATTATTTCTTCATAAAATAAAAAAATGTATTTATTATTATTTTTTTTCTGCCGGCATTCCCTCCCCTACCCTGGAACGATGCTGGGCCAATTGTGCGCCATCTCTCTCATGGGTCTCCCGGTTCGTGGCCGGACTACGACAGAGCCTGGATTCGAACCAGAATCTCTAGTGGCACTGCTAGCACTTAGACCACTGCGCCACTCGGGAGACCTCCTTCTTGGAGAGACTCCTCGTTTGTTAAAAGTCTAATGACACTGCTGGTCCTGCTCACGACTGCCTACCCTATGCTGCAACTTGTGACTACAGGCCGCCAACAACCTGCCCGCCCCGCCCTGGGGTAGCTTGACCCCATCCCCTCCTCTCTTCTCCAGACCATCTCGGTGACCTTATTTTTTTAACATTTTAATTTATTTCACATTTTATTTACCAGGTAAGCCGTTGAGAACAGGTTCTCATTTACAACTGCGACCTGGCCAAAGATAAAGCAAAGCAGTGCAATAAGAGAAAACAACACAGTTACATATGGGGTAAAAAACTATAGAAAGTCAAAAAATACAACAGAAAATATATATAATACAGTGTGGGCAATTGTAGCAAGTTATGGAGGTGAGGCATAAATAGGCTATAGTGCAGAATAATTACAATAGTATTAACACTGGAGAGAATGCTAGATTGTGCAAGAGATTATGTGCAAAATATGAGATACGGGGGGTGCAAAAGAAGCAAATATAAATCAACATTAAGGGGATGAGGTAGTTGGATGGGATAATTTCAGATGGGCTGTGTACAGGTGCAGTGATCGTAAGGTGCTCAGACAACTGATGCTAAGTTCTTTGAGGGAGATAAGAGTCTCCCGAGCTTCAGAGATTTTTGCAATTTGGTTCCAGTCCATTGGCAGCAGAGAACTGAAGGACTGGCGGCCAAAGGAGGGTATTGGCTTTGGGAATAATGACCAGTGAGATATACCTGCTGGAGCGCAGACTACGTACGGTGGGTGCTGCTATGGTGACCAATGAGAGCTAAATATAAGGCGGGATTTGCCTAGCAGTGATTTATAGATGGCCTGTGAGCCAGTGGAGGTTTTGACGACGAACATGTAGTGAGGACACAGCCAACAAGAGCGTACAGGTCACCAGTGGTGGGTAGTGTATGGGCTTTAGGGAAGACAAAACGGATGACACTGTGATAGACTACATCATCAATTTGCTGAGTAGTAGTTGTTGGAGGCTATTTTGTACAATGACATCTCCCCCCTACCTCACCTCGCTGATCCACTCATCCTTGACCGCTGGCTAATGTCCCTTCCGTCTTCAAGAGAGCGAGAGTTGCACCCCTTCTCAAAAAAAACCTAACACTTGATCCCTCTGATGTCAACAACTACAGACCAGTATCCCTTCTTTCTTTTTCTTTGCCAAAACTATTGAGCGTGCCCGCCTTTAGCCAACTCTCTTGCTATCTCTCTCAGAATGAACTTCTTGATCCAAACCAGTCCAGAGTTTCAGGACTGGTCATGTCAACTGAGACTGCTCCTTCTCTGTGTCACGGGAGGCTCTCCGCACAGCTAAAGCCTACTCTCTCTTCCTCTGCTCTTGTCCTTACCTAGACCTGTCTGCTGCCTTTGATATTGTGAACCATCAGAGTCCTCCCTCTCCACCCTCTCCGAGCTGGCATCTCTGGCGCGCGGCTCCTTGACTTGGATTGCGTCCTACCTGGACCGGTCGCTCCTACAAATGTGGCGTGGCGAGAAGCTGTCTCCGCACCACGTGCTCTCACCACTGGTGTCCCCCAGGGCTCAGTCTAGGCCCTCTCCTATTCTGCTATATACACCAAGGATCACTTGGCTCTGTCATATCCTCACATGGCCTCCTCCTATCATTGCTACGCTGACGATACACACCTAATCTTCTCCTTTTCCCCCTTCTGATAACCAGGTGGCGAATCGCATCTCTGCATGTTCTGGCAGACATATCAGTAGTGGATGACGGATCATCACCACTCAAAGCATGAACCTTGGCAAGACGGAGTGCGTGCTCTTTCCCTCCGGAGAAGGACTGCCCGTTCCATGATTCTCGCCATCACGGTTGACAACTCCGTTGTGTCCTCTCCCAGAGTGGCGAAGAAGCTCCTTGCGTGACCCTGGACAACACCATGTCGTTGTCCGCTAACATCAAGGCGGTGACCCGATCCTGCAAGTTCATGCTCTACAACATTCGTAGAGTACGACCCTGCCTTACACAGGAAGCGGCACAGGTCCTAATCCAGGCACTTGTCATCTCCCGTCTGGATTACTGCAACTCGCTGTTGGCTGGGCTCCCTGCCTGTGCCATTAAACCCCTACAAATCATAAGAATGTGCCGCAGACCCGTCTGGGTGTGTTCAACCTTCCCAAGTTCTCTCACGTCAACCCTCTTCCTCCTCACACTCCCTGGCTTCCAGTTGAAGCTCGTGGCATCTGTTTACAAGTCCATGGTGCGTGGGGGCCCCCCCCCCCCCCTTTTTTTGGAAGGGGGGGGCCTGTGGAGGGAAGGCACCTCCGTAATCTTCAGCTTCTGATCATCTCCCTACACTCCAAAACGAGGGTGCAGTTGCTTTCATGCCACCTCTGGGCCTGCTGGCTCCCCTTCCTCTGCGGAAGCATAGTTCCCGATCAGCCCAGTCAAAACTGGTTCGCTGCTCTGGCACCCCAATGGTGGAACAAGCTCCCATCACGACGCCGAGGACAGCGGAAGTCATCACCACCTTCCGAGACATATTTGACACGCCACACCTCTTTAAGGAATACCTGGGAATGGATACAAGTACATCCTTCTACCCCCCCCCCCCTCACAATTTAAAAAAATATAATAATAATAGAGTAAAAAAATAAAAAATATACCATTGTAAAGGTTGTTACCCACTGGCTGATAGGGGTGAATGCA
This sequence comes from Coregonus suidteri, assembly GCA_036851935.1. Lineage (NCBI taxonomy): Eukaryota > Metazoa > Chordata > Actinopteri > Salmoniformes > Salmonidae > Coregonus > Coregonus suidteri. Next base: position 37,988,496 of record CM072244.1, on the reverse strand, counting down.
TACCAATTTGTAAGTCGCATCGATCTGGATAAGAGACGTCTGCTAAATTACGTAGAATGTACATGACATGTAAATGGTAACATAGCACCGTTAGCGATAGCCTGGAGGTGTGTTTGTGTCCATTGTGCCTGATTGTAAAAACAAAGGATAGTCGCCCTAGCCCCAAATCCAGATGGGATTGCGTAGCACTGCAGAATGCTGTGGTATGCCATTCTGGTTCAAGTGTGCCTTGAATTTCTAAATAAATTCAAAGATTTGTAGCCAGCAAGCACCCCCAACAAACCCCCCCACACCATAACTCCTCGCTCCAATTCTTTATCGGTGGGAAATACACAGGCGATCATCCCGTTCACCCACACCGCCGTCTCACAAGGACATGGCGGCTGGAACCAAAATCATCCAGACCAAAGGACAAATTTCCCCGTTGTCCACCATTGCCTGTGTTTTCTTTCTTTGGCCCAAGCAAGTCTAATTCTTTCTTATATTGGTGGTCCTTTAGTAGTGGGGTTCTAATGGCAGTATTCCCGAACATGAAGGACTGATTCACACAGGTCCCCTCATGAACACATGTGATGTTAGAGAAGTGTGTCTAGTGACTTCACTAACCTGAAGCTTCATTTGGGCTGCAATTTATGAGGCGGGGTACCTTCTAATGACTTGTGTCCTCTGCAGCAGAGTAAAACTTGGTCCTTCCATTCCTGTGGCGGTCCCTCTTGAGAGTCCAGTTTCATCATAGCGCTTGATGGTTTTTTGCGCCTGCACTTTAAGAAACTTTCACAAATCCCAGAAATCACATTGTAGGATTTTTAATGAATTTATTTGCAAAGTGATGGTTGGAAAAATAAGTATTTGGTCAATAAAAAAAGTTTTCTCAATATTGTTGTTATATACCCTTTGTTGTCATTGACAGAGGTCGAAAAAAACGTTTTTCTGTAAGTCTTCACAATGTTTTTTCACACACTGTTGCTGTAATATTTTGGCCCATCCTTTCCATGTAAGATTGCCTCTAGAGCCGTGATGTTTTTGGGGCTGTTGCTGGGCAAGCCACGGAATTTCAACTCCCTCCAAATGATTTTCTATGGGGTTTGATAGCTGTAGCACTGGCTCGGCCATCCCACTTCCAGGACCCTTGATATGCTGTCTGTAAGAGCAGCGCCTGGTTCGTTGCTCGGGAAAGTCGGTGTGTTTGGGATCATTTGTCATGCTGAAGACCACCCATCCGACGTTTTCATCTTCAATGCCCTTGCTGATGGAGGAGAGGTTTTTTCCACTCAAGAATCGGCACGATACATGGCCCATTTCATTCTTTCCTTTACCACCCGAAAAAAAATCAAAGGTTTTTTACCCCCCACCCCCCAGTTTTTTTTTCCCTGGTCCCTTGCGAGAACAACAGCCCCAAAGCTTGATGTTCCACCCCATGCTTCACAGTAGGTATGGGTGTTCTTTGGATGCAACTCAGCAAATTCTTTCTTTGTCCTCCAAACAGAACGACGAGTTGAGGTTTTTACCAAAAGTTTATATTTTGGTTTCATCCTTGACCATATGAAACTATTGTCTCCACAATCCTGCTTCTGGATCCATCCACATGCCACTCGAGCAAACTTCAGACGGGCCTGGACGATTTACTGGCTATAAAGCGGGGGGACCACGTCTGGCACTTAGCAGGATTTGAGTCCCTGGGCAGCGTGTGTGTGTTACTGAATGGTAGGGCTTTTTGTTACGTCATGGTCCCCAGCTCTCTGCAGTTCCATTCATTTGGTCCCCCGCCGTGTGGTTCTGGATTTTTGCCTCGACGGTGTCTGGTGATCATTTTGACACCACGTGGTGTGAGTATCTTGGCCCGTGGAGCCCCAGAATCGAGGGAGATTTATCAGTGGTCATTGTATGTCTGGCCATTTCCTAATACTTGCTCCCAGAGTTGGATTTCTTCAAACCCAGCTGCTTACCTATTGCGATTCAGTCTTCCCAGCCTGGTGGCAGGTCCCTACACAACTTGGTTTCTTGGTGTCCTTTGACAGCTCTTTGTCCGTTGGCCATAAGTGGAGTTTGGGAGTAGTGACTGTTTTGACTGTTGTGGCCAGGGTGTCTTTTATACTGATAACAGTTCAAAAACAGGTGCCATTAATACAGGTAACTAGTGGAGGACAGAGGAGCCTCTTAATGAAGAAGTTATACACAGGTCTTGTGAAGCCAGAAATCTTGCTTTTTTTGTAGGTGACCAAATACTTATTTTTCCACCATAATTTGCAAATACCTTCATTTAAAATCGTGTGCAATGGGATTTTTCCTGGATTGTTTTTTTCTCAATTTGTCCTGTCATTATTTGACGTTGTACCTATGATGTAAAATTACAGCCTCTCATCATCTTTTTTAGTTGGCGTGTGTGATGCACAAATTGGTGGCTTGATCCTGCAATACTTTTTTTCCCCCACTGTGTTCAGTGCAGTTTGTCTATATATTTAAAACATCAGTTGGTACTGATTAGTATTGCATCGGAGCAATTTAATGTTAAAATCTGCAATGTTCTGAATGTACAGTTTTAATTACTGCATTCAGATACTGAGCATTATTACCGACCCACCATGCAGGCTATAAAATTGCTAGCATTACGACACCGTGTATTAGAGTTCGTGCAATGTTAGTCACTGTGTTTGCCTCAAGTTTCATAGAGCATAGGCCATTTGCACACGGCCGGCTGTGGGTTCGATTCTCACGGGGGCCCCAGTAAATGAAAAAATATATATATGCACTCACTAACCTGTAAGTCGCTCTGGATAAGAGCTGTCTGCTAATGACTAAAATGTAAGAAATGACGACCAAATGAGAGGCCTCACCATAGAACCTTTATCCATTAGCCTAACTAGCACAGCTTTACATGCTCCCTTGCACCACAGGAACCCTATCTTCGATTATTAGTGCCACGCAGCCGCATAGACCTGGTCTCTATTTCAGCATCGATGTACAGTGATCCGGTTTTGAGTTGGCTGTCTGAGCTTAAACATTTCAATTTTATTTTATATTAAGGAGAGGCCCCAAAGTCCAATGTTGTTGGGTTTCCAGAGAAACTAGCGTTAACTTTAGAAAATGGAGTTTACTAAAAACAGAAGGCTTCCCTACGACTGGAGGTAAAGTACATTTCTTCTCAATCTTAAATAAGTATAACCCCATTCAAAAACTACAGAACTAAGACCAGATATAGCCCCTGGTTCTCCTAAGACTTGACTGCACTTGACCAGCACAAAATCAATCCTAGTGGCGTACCGCCATTTGCATCAAATCACCCCCCCCGATAATGCACCTTCTTTCACTCGGTAAGTTAGGAACCAGTTTACACAAGCAGTTAGGAAAGCAAAGGCAAGCTTATTCAACAGACATGTGGCATCCTGTAGCGCTAACTCCACAGGTATTTGGGTACACTGGGGCGACAACGTCCATGGAGAATAAAGAAGCACCTCCTCCCAGCTGCCACCTACACTGAGCTAGGAAAAACACCATCACCACCGATAAATCTAACAATAATCAGATTTTCAACAAGCATGTTGCTATGGCTGGCGCATGTTTTCCAATCCTGTGCTACCACTAACCCCGGCCAACAGCTCTGCCCCCTTCGCTGCGAGACTTGCCCATGCCCCCGGCCGCTTCTCCTTCACACAAATTCGGACATCTGATGTTTCTGAAAAGAGATGCAAATCTCTGGGACAACCCTGACAAAATCATCTGGGAGAGACAATCCTGGACCCTTTCTTTTCTAAAATTAGCCGCCCGACATTGTCCGCAATGCAACCCCATTACTAAGCGCTGTTCAACCTCTCTTTGCTTTCGTAACGTCCCTGAGATCCACACAGAGTTGGAAAGCTGCCCATCTTGAAAGGGGTGACACGCTAGATCCAAACTGTTTTACCTGTACCTATATCCATCCTGCCCTGCCTTTCGAAAGTTTTTGAAAGCCAAGAGTCACAAAGACAGATCACTCGACCATTTTAGAATCCCACCGTACCTTCTCCGCTATGCAAGTCCGTCCTCCAATCTGGTTCATGGGTGCACCTTAAGCCACGCTCAAGTTCTAAAACAATATTAATACGCGCCCCTGGATCGATTAATAGACAGTACTGTGCAGATGCAGCCGTCTTCTCGACCTGGCCAAGGCTTTCGACTCGGTCACCCACCGCATTCTTATTGGCAGACCTAATTAAAGCCTTGAATTTCTCAAATGACTGTCCTCGCCTGGTTTCACCCAACTACTTCTCAGATAGATTTTCAATGTGTCAAATCGGATGGCCTTTTTGTCTGGACTATGGCAGTCCTTCTATGGGGTGGTGCCACAGGGTCAGTTTTCTTGGGCCGACTCTTTTCTCCTGTGTATATCAATTGATTTCGCTCTTGCGTGCCTCTAAGATCCACCTCTACACAGACCCGACACCATGTGTTATATTACATCTGGCCCGTTCACATGTGTGGACACTGGTGTTAACAAACCCTCCAACAGCACTTCAATTGCCATACATCACCTCCTTCCAGTATCCTCCAACTGCTCTTAACAACTAGTGAAAACTAAATGCATGCTCTTCATTCGACGCTCGCTTGGCACCACCCGCGCTCCACAGTCGCTAGAATCACTACTCTCGAGTCGGGTCCTAGACCTAGAGTATGTGGCACATTCTACAAATACATAGGGTGTTCCTGGTTATACGGTAACTCTCCTTCCATACTCACATTAAACATCTCCAATCCAAAAGTTAAATCTATAAACGGCTTCCCTATTTCGCAACAAAAGCCTCCTTCACTCATGCTGCCAAAACAGCCCTGCGTTAAACTGACTATCCTGACCGGCCCTTGACTTCTGCCATGTCATTTACAAAATAGCCTCCAACACGCTTCTCAGCAAATTGGATGTAGTCCAATCACAGTGCCATCCCCGTATTTTCACGCCAAGACCCCATATACTACCCCACCACTGTGACCTGTCCGCTCTTGTCGGCTGGTCCTCACTACACTATTCTTCGCCAAACCCACTGGGCTCCAGCCAATCTATAAATCGCTGCTAGGCAAATCCCCGCCTTATCTTAGCTCATTGGTTCACCATAAGCACACCCACCCGTATCTGGCGCTAATCCAGCAGAGTATATCTCACTGGTCATGAAGTAAGTTCCCTCAATCCACTCCTCCTTGGAGTGAAAAGAACCGCATTCCTTCCAATTCTCTGCTTCACAATGATCTGAAACAAATTGCAAAAATCTCTGAAGGCTGGAGACTCCTTATCTCCCCGTCACTAACTTTAGACATCAGTTTGTCAGAGTCACCTTACCGATCACTTCAACCTTGTTAGCACAGCCATCTGAAATTAGCCCCTCAACTACCTTCATTCCCATATTGGTTAGTTTTATTGTGCTCAATTGGCACCCCAGTATCTCTATTGCATTGACACATCATCTTCTTGGCACATCGTATCAGTCCGGTGTTAAATACTTAATTGTAATTATTTTGCATTATGTCCTATTTATTGCCTACCTCCATAGACTTTCTACATTTGGCACACACTGTAATAATATTTTCTGTGTATGTTTTTGACTTATGTTTTTGTTTTACCCCATATGTAACTCCGTGTTAATGTTTTTTAGCGTCACTGGCTTTGCGTTTATCTTGGCCCAGTCGCAGTTGTAAATGCGAACTTTGTGCTCAATTGGCTTACCTGATTTAAATAAACGTTAGAATGAAAATAAAAATAAAATGGATTTGTAATGTTGGCCGAATCCAAAAACGTTTTCCGCTGAATGGAAGTCGGAGGCCGGAGCCTGGCTCTTTTCTCTTGTGACTTTTACGCCCCGTGCAGAGTAGAACAACCAGACACCTGGATTGAAACAAAGGAGGAACTGTCTAATGGATATCGTACGGTCACTTTTGAAGAATGACTAAAAACAAAAGCCTACAGTCTGGAGTATTATTTGTATGTTTAGATCCGTAAGTCCTATTTTTCAGTCGAACTGGGAGTGGAGATTGGACGTCACATGTTTCTCTATTCTCCATTTGGTCTTGTGACACTTACGGCAGAGAGTCCACATTTTGAAATATAACGTCGTCGTCCCTCTAACTCCCTGACTTCTAAAAGGTCCCTAGACTAGAGAATAAACACCTCAGTTAACTTCGCCTGAATTCTGGCAATCGACTATAAACACCACACGTTTTCTACATATGAATCAGGTGAGTTTAGATTAATTGAAATAATTTTTATTATAACGGGTCCCGTTTGTAGCCTGCTTCATGGCTTTTACAACAACTGCGCGGCGATTTAATGGTCCTTGACTTTTTTGGAAATATGTTGGTGTAGTTTTAGCTGGGGTACTCGTAGCCAGTGCTGCGGCGTCATTATTAACTCGGCAAGGGGGGCATCAGAAATGACTAAGTGTGGGCACAACTATTTTCCGTCTTGGCTGATAACACAGGATAAATAATATCGATAGTACAATTCACACCAATTAGTTGTCAGCAAGCAACGTCTTTCGTGGCAGCAAGAATACAGGCTAATGCAGCACAGGCTTTACACACATGGACAATTTCCATAAATGCGCAGTCACATAGAAACGTGCTACAACCGATTACATTCCGAATGACCCAACAACACCCAGTCATTTTTGCCTAATTACCGTAATGAACACTCGCTCATGCCAATAAACATGGATTTCCAATCGCGGAAAGCAAACAATAATTGCACTACCAATGACTTATCGGTACAAATTCAGCTAGTTGTAGCTTACCTAGTTTGGGCTGTAGGCTACTCCACTAGCAGCTTACCAGTTGGCTGTAGGTCGACTCCACTAGGCGGCTACCAGTTGCTGGAGGCGACTCCCTAGCGGCTATGCCAGTTGGCTGTAGGCTACTCCACTAGCGGCTTTGCCAGTTGGCTGTTAGCTACTCCCACTAGAGCTTTGCCAGTTTGCTGTAGGCTACTCTCCCACTAGCAGCTTGGCCAGTTGGCTTGTAATGCTAGCTCTACTATGAGCTTTGCCAGTTGCTGTAGGCTACTCCACAGCAGCTTGCCAGTTTGCTGTAGGCTACTCCACTAGCGAGCTTGCCAGTATGCTTGTAGGCTGCTCTACTAGGCAGCTTCCAGTTTGCTGTAGGCTCTCCACTAGCAGCTGCGCCAGTTTGCTGTAGGCGTGTGTGTCCACTAGCAGCTTACCAGGTTGCTGGTAGGCTACTCTACTATCAGCTTGCCAAGTTTGCTGTAGGCTACTCCACTAGCAGCTTGCCATTGGCTGTAGGCTAGTCCACTAGCAGGGGTACTCCCCCTTTTGCACTTACCTGTTGTCCCTTTGGCTAAACCCCCTAGCAAACTTACCGTTGGCTGTAGGCTACTTTCCCTTAGCGCTTACCCCGTTGGTGTAGGTACTTTCCCCTAGCCTTACCAGTTGGCTTTTAGGCTACTCCCCTACAGCTTGCCAGTTGGGCTGTGGCTACTCCCTAGCGCTTGCCGTTTTTGGGTGTGGGTACTCCACTAGCCAGCTTTTCCTGTTGGCTGTAAGGGGTACCCCCACTAGCACTTAAAAAGTTGGCTGTAGGCACTCCATTAGCAACTTACCAAAATTTTCCCGTAGGCTACTCCACTAACACGTAACCCCGTTGGCTTTTTTTAGGCTAAATCCCTTAGCACTTCCCAATTTTGGGGTTTGGCCCACTCCCCTGCACTTACCATTTTTTTTTGGTGCAACTTTAGGGGGTTTTTTGGGGGGTTTTTGGGGAATTCAATGACTTCTGATCAAGGGTTTTAGAATGCCCCGGGGGGGGTTTTTTGAGTTTTGTGAAAAGTACTTCTTGCTTTTTTTTGGGGGTTTTTGCTCTTTTAATTAACAAAGGGGGGTTCCCAAAAAAAAAAAGGAACCCTTTTTTTTCCCAAAAACAAAGTTTTTTTTAAACCCCAAATTTGGACATTTTTTTACCTCGGGGTTTTTTTTTGGTTTTTTGATTTGTTTTAAAAATTTTCCTTTTTTTTTAATTTCACATTTTTTTAAATTTTTTAAAAAAATTTTTTAATTTTCCCCCCCCCCTTTTTTTAAAAAAATTTGGGAAAAATTTATGGGGGAGTTTTTCCCAGAATGTTACCTTTTAAAAAAAAAACCTTTGGGAAGAAAACCCCCCCCATCCTTCTTTAATTTTAAAAAAATTTCCACTCTTTTTTGGCCTCCTCCCGAGGCCCCCCCCAAAAGGGAAATTTTAGTCTTGTTTTTTTCCCCGGGGGGGGAAAAAAAAGAGCATCCCAAAAATTGGGGTTTGTGTTTTCAAAAAAAGGGGAAAAGGGGCTACAGGAAAAAAGACTGACCCTCTTTCTCATCGGGGCTGGTCCCTTTTAATTTTTTTTCCCATCACCCACCTGGGGTCCCCCCAAAAACCTTAACCCCCCCCCCTTTTTCCCCCTCCGGGGAAACTAAAAGTTAAATCCCTGTCCTAAAAAAAAAGCGCACCTCGGACCCCAGGTTTCCCAACCCAAACCCCCCCCGGGAGGAAATGCTTGGCCTCTGCCGCGGCCTTCGGGGGAGTTTTGGGGGGCCCAGTACTCAAAAAGTCCCGCTCCCCCCCCTTTTTGGGGGTCAAAAGGCCCAAAAGAAAGACCCCACCAAACCCCAAGTTTTTTTCCCCCACCCAAAGGAACGGACCCGGATAAATCTGGAAAAAACCCAAAAAATTTAAAAAAAAAAAAAACCCCTTTAAAGTAAATGGTACCCGGCTATTGTCCCCCCCCCCTTTTTTAGCTCTGCTATCTTTTAATTTTTTTATGATGTTTAACTTTCCCCCCCAAAATACCCAAAAACCGTTAAAAAAATTTTAAAACCCCCTTATTCCCTCCCAGAAATTTTTTTTTCTGTGTAAATCCCTTATGCCCTTTTATTTTTATTCTTTTTTTTTCCAACCTTTTTTTTTTTTTCTTCTTTTTTTTTTTAAAATAATCACTTTGGTTAACAAAACTTTCACAAGCTCCCCTTTTTTTGTACCCAAAACCTCAATTTTTTTTAAAAAAAAATTTTTAAATGGCTTTGCTGGAAAGGAGACTTTTAAAAAAGGATTTTTCCCTGGGAAGGGGATGCCCGGGAAACAAAAGGGGTTTCTGGGGAAAATTTTTAGTCCCCCATTTGAGTTTTTAAAAAAAGTGGACCCGGGAAATTTTTTTACCCCAAAAAAAAATGGAAAAAAAATCCGCCTTTTGAGGTTTTTAATCTTTTAAATTTTGGGGGAAAAATAATTTTAACAAAAAAAAATTTTGGTTAAGATTAATTTTTTTAAAAGGTTTTTTTTTTCTTATTTTAATCCCTTTTTGTTGATCAGAAAAACCCCTTTAACCTCAAAACCCACCCCCCCGGGAAAAACCAAGAGTTAAAAACCAAAAATTGGCCTCCCGGGGGAAAAATTTCAATTCAGGGAAGTCAGGGGGGTTTATTGGAAAGGGAAAGCATGCCCTTAATTCCCTCGACCCCCGGGCTCCCCGGGTGGGTAAATTACCCAAAAAGGGGGACTTCCAAAACCCCGGGGGAAAGTAATTGCAGAACTGGGAAAAAATAAAAAACCTAACAAAAAAAACCCCCCGGCCCCTAAACCCAGCCCAAAAGTTCCCCCTGCTTAAAAGAACCCCCGGCCCCTGAAGTTTTTTGGGTTAACCCAAAGGGGTTAAAGTTATGGTTTTCCTGAACCAAATAATCTTTTTAAAACTCAATCCGGGTTTTGAGGCGAATGTATTGCTAAAACCCCTCGGGAAAAAGGGGGGGGAAAACTAGCGGGGGTGTTTTTTTGAAAGGGGGCCGGAAATGGGGGGGGCCCTAATGGCCCCTTTGTCGTTTTGGGAAAAACCCCTCCTTTCCCCAGGGGGGGACCCGGGGGGTTTTTGGGCTCTTTCCCAAACAAACCCCCCAAAAGAGGTTTTTTAAAAAATTTTCCTATGGTGCCCCCAGCTGCCTTTTTGAGGGGTTAAATGTTTTCCCAAAACCCGCCCCCATATGTTTTGGGGAGAGGGGAAGGGCCAAATCCCAAACATTTTAAAAACGGTTTTACAGAAAACTTTTACCGGCTTTAAAAACTTTAAAAAATTTGCTTTTGTTTTGACCAAATACTTTTTTCCCACCAAAATTTTAAAAATTCATTAAAATCCTCAATGTGTTTTTCCGGAAAAAGTTCTCATTTTGTCTGTCATAGTTGGTGTCCTGATAAAATTACAGGCCTCTTCATCTTTTTTAAGTGGAGGAAAAGACTTTGTGCTGACAAAATTTTTTTTTCCCAATGTTTTCAGGAGAT
>CM072244.1:37952152-37977721 GCA_036851935.1 Coregonus suidteri | reverse complement strand
TTTGTTCTACTCCCCCCCGGGGAACAAACCCACACCCGGGCGTTGCAAACGCCATGCTCTCCCAAACTGAACTACAGGGGGTCAAACGTTAAAAAAATCTTCAGGGGTTTCATAATGCTGAAAATTTTTTTTAGATGCTGCTGTGGAAATAAATGCCATTTTTTTTTTTTTTTTATTTATTTCCCCTTTTATTTAACCGGGTAAGTCATTAAACGGGTTTCTCTTTTACAACTGCGCCGGGCCCCGAACAAAGAAAAGTATGCAAAAAAAAACAAACAGAGTTACATAGGGGGTAAAAAAAACATAAAGTCAGAGATAAAACAAAAATATATATACAGTGTGTGCAAGTAGCAAGTTATGGAGGAAAGGGGCAAAAAAAGGCATATCAAATAATTAAATAGTTTTAACACTGGAATGCTAGATGTGAAAAAGAGATTATTGAAAATAGAGTCGGGGGTAAAAAGGCAAAAAAATAACAATATGGGGATAGGTAGTTGGGGGGGCAAATTTAAGGGGCTGTTACAGGGCAGTGTGGGAAAGTCTCTGAAACTGAAGTTTAAAAAGTTTTTGGGAAAAAAGAGTCTCCACTTCAGAATTTTTGCAATTTTTCCCAGTCATTGGCAGCAGGAACGGGAAAGGAATGGCGGCCAAAGGGAGGTTTTTGCTTTGGGAATGCCCTGGGGAATACCGCTGGAGCGCAGACTACGGGGGGGTCTGCTATGGTGACCAATGGCTAAGAAAGGCGGGGTTTCCCTAGCATGATTTATAGATGGCCTGGAGCCAGGGGTTTTTGACGACAACATTTGGGACCACCCAACAAGAGCGACGGTCCAGTGGGGGGGTAGTTTGGGGTTGGGACAAACGGAGGGGCACTGTGATAGACTAACCCAAATTTGCTGAGTAAGTGTTGGAGGCTATTTTAAAATACACGCCAAAGTAAAGGGTCGTAGGATTCTTTTTTAGGGGGGCATGTTTGGCGCATAGTGAAGGGGGTTTTTTCGAAAGGAAGCCGATTCAGATTTAACTTTGGTTGGAGTTCTTTATGTGAGCTGGAAGTTTATTTACATTTTAACCAACACTGATATTTGTAGTTGTCCACATAATCAGTAACCCCCGGAAATGGTGATTCTAGTCGGGGGGGGGTGCTAGCAGCTTTCGATTGAAAGCATGCTTTTATTTTACTATTTTTTAAGCAGTTGAAGGCTATGAAGGATTGTTGTAGGGCATTAAAAGCTGTTTGGGGGTTTTTTAAACACAGTGCCCAAAGAAGGCCAGTGTATAAAAAAATGGTGTCGTTGCGAAGGTGGATCGAGAGTCACCAGCGCAAGAGCGCATCATTGAATACACAGAAAAGTGTCGGCCCAAAAATTTAAACCCCTGTCAACCCCCATAAGACTCCCATGGGTCCAGCAACAGGCCCTCCGATTTGACACACTAAACTCTATTGAGAAGTATTTTGGTGACCAGGCGAGGCGTCTTTTGAGAAACCAAGGCTTTTTGTCTGCCAAAAGATGCGGGGGTTTAACAGAGTCAAAAAGCCTTGGCCAGGTCGATGAAGACTCTGCACAGTACTGTCTATTATAACGCGGTTATAATATCTTTTGGGGACCTTGACGTGGCTAAGGCCCCTACCACTGGGAAACCAATTGCATAGCGGAAAAGGGTTTGGGGGGTATTCAAAAGCGATGATTGTTTATTAACGGGGCTTTCAATACTTTCAAAGGCGGGGGGATGGAAAAGGGTCTGTAGCATTTGGATCTAGAGGGGTCACCCCCTTTGAAGAGGGGATCCCGCGGCGTTTTCCCAACTCGGGGGATCCAGACGTTATAAAAGAGAGGTGAACAGACTAGTAATGGGGGTTGCGACATTTGGGGCGGCTAGTTTTAGAAAAAAGGGGGTCCAGTTGTCTACCCAAAGCTGTTTGTAGGGGTCCTTTTGCAGCGTTATTTTTCATAAAATTAAGCGGGAAATTTAAACATTGCATTTTTAAAAAAAATTATCCTGCAACTAAAGCTACCAATTTATTTTAAAATTAACCTTCCTGTAGGCTACCCGAACCCCCATGACATGAACCCCCCTCGTGCCTTCCCACTTGGATAGAACGCGTTGTCATAAAAACCGTCTATTAAAGCCCCAAAAATCTGTCCACCCCCTCGAAACATTACTTATAGGATTGTTTAAAAAAAATTCGGTACTATCTTTCTACTGTCCTTTGAATTGGGCCTTTGTAGTTTTAGGGTAGAGACGGGCTTGAAGCCAGGGTATTGGTTCGTCCCCCGGGGCCACCCATACACAAAAAATGTTGGATAAAATGGCATATTAATATTTTTTTTATTTTATTTCGAATGGATTCATACCCCAGACTTTCTCCACTTTGTTGTTTTTACGCCTGATTCAAAATGAATTTAATTATTTTTTCCACACAAACGTACACAATACCCCATGATGCTAAGTGAAACACTTTGTTAAAAATGCAAATCTATTGAATACGAAATATCTAATTTACATACACATACCTGGTTAAATGTGGTTTAGAAACACCTACTCATTCAAGGGTTTTTTTCCCTCTCATTTTTACTATGGTTCTACTTGTAGAATAATAGTGGAAGCATCGAACTATGAAATTACACAGATGAATCATGTAGTAACAATCAAATAAATGTTGTATTTGTATTTAGTAGGATTCCATTACTGCTGCCACTCTTCCTAGGGGGCTCCAAAAGATCGAACGAATCAAAATATATTTTCTATTTGAGATTGCTTCAAATAGCCACGCCTTTGCCTTGATGACGCTTTGCACACTCTTGGCATTCTCTCAACTCAACCAGCTTCATGGGTAGTCACCTGGAATAGCATTTCAATTACCAGGTGTGCATTCTAAAAGTTAATTTGTGGAATTTCTTTTCCTTCCTTAATGAAGTTTGAGCCAATCAGTGTGGTTGTGACAAGGTAAGACAAAGAGAAACTACAGTCTCATCAGTACTTTTAAGACAATTAAGGTAAGTCACTCTCTCTCTGAAAAATTTTCAAGAACTTTAAAAGTTTCTCAAGTGCATTTGCAAAACCATCAGCGCTATATGAAACTGGCTCTCACTGAACGACCAACACAGAGAATGGATGACCGAGTTACCTCTGGATGTAAGATAAGTTACATTAAGTTACCACCTCAGAATTGCAGCCCTAAATAAATGCTTCACAGAGTTCGAATTAAACAGACCATCTCAACATCACTGTCAGAGAAGAACTTTGTGAATTCAGTCGTCATGGTTGAATGCTGCAAAGTCACCACTACTAAAGGACACAATAAGGAAGAAGAGACTTGCTTGGGCCAGAACACAAGCATGGCGATTAGACGGTGGAATGTGTCCTTTGGTCTGATCCAATTGGAGATATTTGGTATCCAACCGCCATGTCTTTGTGAGATGCGGTGTGGGTGAAACAGATGATCGCAATGTGATTTCCCACCGTAAAGCATGGAGGAGTAGTGTTATGGTGTGGGGGTGCTTGCTGGTGACAATGTCTGTGATTTATTTAGAATTCAAGGCACACTTAACCAGCATGGCTACCACAGAGATTCTGCAGCGACACGCCATCCCATCTGGGGTTTTGGGCTTAGTGGGACTATCATTTGTTTTTCAACAGGACAATGACCCAACCACCTCCAGGCTATGTAAGGGCTATGTACCAAGAGAAGATTGATGTAGTGCTGCATCAGATGACCTGGCCTCCACAATCCCCCGACCTCAACCAAATTGAGATGGTTTGGGATGAGTCGAACCGCAGAGTGAAGGAAAGCAGCCAACAAGTTCTCAGCATATGTGGGAAAACTCCTTCAAGACTGTTGGAAAAGCTGAGCCGCGGGTTTGTGGGGGCCGTTCAAAAGTCCTGAGAGTAGAATCAACGAGGTCACTTATAGGTTATCCTTCCCCTCTGATTAGCGTATTAACCCCTCGTTTCATGTGTCTCTCCTCAGGCAGTGGTGGTTGGTCCACTCCAGGAGTCTGAGGTGGCGGGAGGTTCCTCCACCTCCTCTGGACATTCGAGGGGGGGCCCGGCGTACTCTGTCCGTTCCATCCTGGATTCAAGGTGTCGGGTGGGGGGCCTTCAGTACCTCGTGGAGTGGGGAGGGGTACGGTCCAGAGGAAAGGTGCTGGGTCCCGGTGAGGGATATCCTCGATCCCTCCCTGTTGCGGGATTTCCACCGTCGGCATCGGCTCGCCCTGCTCCGCGTCCTCCTGGCCGTCCCAGGCCGGGGTCGGCGTGCTGTTGGAGCTGCACGTTAAGGGGGGGGGGGGGGGTACTGTCACGACTTCCGCCGAGGCTGCCTCCCATCCTTGTTCGGGCAGGCTTCGGCGTTCGTCGTCACCGGCTTACTAGCCACTGCCGCTCCATATATCATCATTCCATTTGTCTTGTCAATTACACACACCTGGTTCTTTTCCCCTCATTAGTCCGTGTATAAGTTGTTCCCCCTCTGCCTCCCTTGTCCTTGTGGGTGATTGTTTATTGTGAGAGAGTAGTGTAGCTCGTGGAGCTACTCACCCTTTGTATTGCCGGGGTAGATATTTCCCCTGTGCCTGTAATTTGTTGGAGTATCCTGTACCGTGTATTGCCAGGGTAGAAAGTTTCCACTGTGCCTGTTTTCGTGTGTCGCTATCCTATCCAGCACAATTGTGTACGACGGAATAAACTCTGTATTCGGTGATTTACCCTCCTGCGCCTGACTCCTTCTATCACACTCATCACATTCTCTCTCTTTGAGTCAACTACTCACCACATTTTATGCACTGCAGTGATAGCTAGCTAGCTGTACCTTGTGCTTTCAGTACTAGAGGAATTCTCTGATCCTTTGATTGGGTGGACAACATGTCAGTTCATGCTGCAAGAGCTCTGATAGGTTGGAGGACTTCCTCCAGAAGTAATTACTGTGTAAGTCTATGGAAGGGGCTGAGAACCAAGAGCCTCCTAGGTTTTGTATTGAAGTCAATGTATCAAGAGGAGGACGGAAGCTAGCTGTCCTCCAGCTACACGATGGTACTACCCTACAGAGTGCTGTTGAGGCGACTGTAGACCTTCATTGCAAAACAGTGTGTTTTAATCAATTATTTGGTGACGTGAATATATTTAGTATAGTTTTATCTAAAAAGGATAACTTTTTCAATGTTTTACAATTTTATATTTTATGAAATTCTCTGAGGATGGTTCTCATCCCTTTCCTACTCAGAGGAGCCTCCACTGCTAGACACACTCATTTTCAGGTCTTGCCATTGATTTATAAGTAGATTTAAATCAAACCTGTAACTCGGGCCACTCAGGAAACATTCACTATCTTCTTGGGAAGCAACTCCAGCGTAGATTTGGCCTTGTGTTTTAGGTTATTGTTCTGCTGAAAGGTGAATGCATCTCCCAGTGTCTGATGGAAAGCAGACTGAAACATGTTTTCCTCTAGGATTTTGCCTGTGCTTAGCACCATTCCATTAATTTTTATCCTGAAAAACTCCCCAGTCCTTAATGATTACAAGCATACCCATAACATGATGCAGCCACCACTAAGCTTGAACATTTGAAGAGTGGTACTCAGTAATGTGTTGGATTGGATTTGCCCCTAACATAACACTTTGTATTCAGGACAAAAAGTTAATTGCTTTGCCATTTTTTTTTTGGCATTATTACTTTAGGTCCTTGTTGCAAACAGGATGCATGTTTTGGAATATTTGTATTCTGTACAGGCTTCCTTCTTTTCACTCTGTCATTTAGGTTAGTATTGTGGAATAACTACAATGTTGTTGATCCCTGAGCGGTTTCCTTCCTCTCCGGCAACTGAGTTAGGAAGGATGCCTGTATCTTTGTAGTGGCTGGGTATATTGATACACCATTCAAACTGTAATGAATGAAGGGATATTCAGTGTTGTTTATTTTTTTTTACCCATCTACCAATAGGTGCCCTTCCTTGCGAGGCATTGGAAAACTTCCCTGGTCTTTGTGGTTGAATCTGTGGTTGAAATTCACTGCTCGACTGAGAGACCTTACAGATAATTGTACCGTTTGTCTGAATGAGGTAGTCATTCAAAAATCATGTTAAACACTATTATTTCACACAGAGTGAGTCCATGCAACTTATGTGACTTGTTGAGCAAATCTTTACTCCTGAACTTACTTAAGCTTGTCATAACAAATGGGTTGAATACTTATTAACTCAAGACATTTCAACCTTTCATTTTTAATTCATTTGTAAAAACTTCGAAAAACATGATTCCCCTCGACATTTTGGGGTATTGTGTGTATGCAAGTGACAAAATAAATCTCAATTTAATCCATTTTAAATTCAGGGTTGTAACAACAAAATGTGAAAAAGTGGAAGGGGTATGAATACTTTCTGAAGGCACTGTATATACTGTATTTAGCGGATATTTAGCTGCTATTGTTGTAGATAACTATCCCTATGCTTATTTAAACAAACAAAGTACTTTGAGTTTTTGTAGAATCAAGAGACTTTATTACACAAGCAATAGAGCCGAGCTGGTCTGCAGAGCAAACTGCCGTCCCAGACTTGGAGCCTCTCTCTTTATACAGCTTCATCATTTCATATCATATCGGAGCCACTATGGTTTCTTTGTCTAGCTTCTTTCCTGTCTATCCCCATGTCTGCTTGGTCTCCTTTTCATATCATATCGGAACCCCCTCTTTATCCAAACAGCCACCCTCCCTTGGCCTTGAGCCACTATGGTTTCTTCTTGTGGCTATGTGTATTGGGTCATAGCGCACAAACAAGTGATAACGTTAGTTCCGTTACTACAATACAGGTGTATCTGTTCCTGAAGTTGATCTACATCCCATGTCCTTGACTACAGGCCCAGACCAGATGCAGGGGAGCTAGAGGGAACCATCATTTATCAGAAGCACAGCATTTGCACTAAAGAAATGTCTCTACTATTGCTAAGCATATTATAATATATGTAATGGAAAAAATACCTATAGAGCCATTTCATCATGGCTCTTTTTAAACCCTTTAATTGGTTCTTAATCCATAGGCATATAGGCGTTTAATTCTACAACATTTTATAAATCATATAATTGGTTTGTTACATTGTCTAAGTAGTTAACTAAAAATCTCCAATACAAACAGCTCTTAGTTGTGTTATTCGCTCTTCACGTAATGTTAGAGAACAGCTCTTAGTTGTTCACAATAATCCACGGGGTTGAAAGCCTTGTTGTTTAAATTCAATAACACCATAGAGATTTCAATCATATCAGTCTATCTTACCTTACAGACCTAACTCAAAATTAGGGACCTAATAACGCCATAGAGAATCAAATCAAGCTTTATTTATACAGCACATTTCAGACATGGAATGGAACACAATGTGCTTCACAGGAAAAAAACTAATAAAAACAATTAAAATAAAACAACATATTTATTACACTAATATATAAGAGGATAAAAAACTAAAGAATTACAATAAAAAATGCACGACTAAAAAGCACCCTGAGGAAAAGCACCTCTAAAAAGGTGTGTTTTAAGATCTCTTTTTAAAAATGCCACAGTTTCCTTCCCCCTCAGGTTCTCTGGCTATTCCAGAGGCTGGGAGGCATAGTAACTAAAGGCTGCCTCTCCATGCCTCTTGGTCATAGGCTTTGGGATAGTTAAAACTCACTTTTGTTAATCCTCCTCTTCACCCTCCTTCTCCTCTTTCACTGTGACAGTCATCTCCCCCTCCTCTCCTTTCACTGTGACAGTCATCTCCCCCTTCTCCTCTTTCACTGTGACAGTCATCTCCCCCTCCTCCCCTTTCACTGTGACAGTCATCTCCCCCTCCTTTCACCGTGACAGTCATCTCACCCTCCTTCTCCTCTTTCACTGTGACAGTCATCTCCCCCTCCTCCCCCTTTCACTGTGACAGTCATCTCCTCCTCCCCCCTTTCACTGTGACAGTCATCTCCCCTCCTCCCCTTTCACTGTGACAGTCATCTCCCCCTCCTCCCCTTTCACTGTGACAGTCATCTACCCCTCCTCCCCTTTCACTGTGATATCCTCCTCTTCCTCTTTCACGACAATGTTCAGCCCCAGAGCTTCTTTCTCCGACCAGCAGACCTCTTCTTTTGTACGGGGCGAGTAGCTTATTGAGCTCATGGTTGTGGACGTTAGTTGGCTAGCTAGTTAATTAGCATTAGCATAGTGCTAGGCTATCTTAACAAGCTAGCTGTATAACAACATATATATGACTAGTAAAAAACAGACTGTGTGTTTATAACTCTGCTGTTAATATACACAAAATGGTCAAAATAGCGCCAATGTTTTGGTTTGTATGTTTGTTGTGTTTAAAACTAGCTTAGCACTACGCTAATGCTATCGTAACAAGCTAGCTGACTGACAACATATACAGTTTAAGTCGGATGTTTAAATACACCTTAGCCCAATGCATTTAAACTCAGTTTTTCACAATTCCTGACATTTAATCCTAGTAGAAATTCCCTGTCTTAGATCAGTTAGGATCACCACTTTAATTTAAGAATGTGAAATGTCAGAATAATAGTAGAGAGAATGATTTATTTCAGCTTTTATTTCTTTCATCACATTCCCAGTGGGCCAGAAGTTTACATACACTCAATTAGTATTTGGTAGCATTGCCTTTAAATTGTTTAACTTGGGTCAAACTTTACATGTAGCCTTCCACAAGCTTCCCACAATAAGTTGGGTGAATTTTGGCCCAATCCTCCTGACAGAGCTGGTGTAACTGAGTTAGGTTTGTAGGCCTCCTTGCTCGAAAATGCTTTTTCAGTTCTGCCCACAAATGTTCTATAGGATTGAGGTCAGGGCTTTGTGATGGCCACTCCAATACCTTGACTCTGTTGTCCTTAAGCCATTTTACCACAACTTTGGTAGTATGCTTGGAGTCATTGTCCATTTGGAAGACCTATTTGCGACCAAGCTTTAAAACTTCCTGACTGATGTCTTGAGATGTTGCTTCAATATACCCACATACTTTTCCTTCCTCATGATGCCATCTATTTTGTGAAGTGCACCAGTCCCTCCTGCAGCAAAGCACCCCCACAGCATGATGCTTCCATCGCCGTGCTTCACGGTTGGGATGGTGTTCTTCGGCTTGCAAGCAACCCCCCACCTCCTTTGTCCTCCAAACATAACGATGGTCATTATGGCCAAACATTTCTATTTTTGTTTCATCAGAGCAGAGGACATTTCTCCAAAAAGTACGATCTTTGTCCCCATGTGCAGTTACAAACCGTAGTCTGGCTTTTTCATGGAGGTTTTGGAGCAGTGGCTTCTTCCTTGCTGAGTGGCCTTTCAGGTTATGTTGATATAGGACTCGTTTTACTGTGGATATAGATACTTTTGTATCTGTCCAGCATCTTCACAAGGTCCTTTGCTGTTTTTCTGGGATTTATTTGCACTTTTCGCACCAAAGTATGTTCATCTCTAGGAGACAGAACGCGTCTCCTTCCTGAGCGGTATGACGGCTGCGTGGTCCCATGGTGTTTATACTTGCGTACTATTGTTTGTACAGATGAATGTGGTACTTTCAGGTGTTTGTAAATTGCTCCTAAGGATGAACCAGACTTGTGGAGGTCTACAATTTTTTTTCTGAGGTCTTGGCTGATTTATTTTCATTTTCCCATGATGTCAAGCAAAGAGGCACTGAGTCTGAAGGTAGGCCTGGAAATACATCCACAGGTACACCTCCAATTGACTCAAATGATGTACATTAGCCTGTCAGAAGCTTCTAAAGCCATGACATCATTTTCTGGAATTTTCCAAGCTGTTTAAAGGCACAGTCAACTAAGTGTATGTACACTTCTGACCCACTGGAATTGTGATATAGTGAATTATAAGTGAAAAATTATGTTTGTAAAGAATTGTTGTCATGCACAAAGTAGATGTCCTAACCGACTTGTCAAAACTAAAGTTTGTTAACAAGAAATTTGTGGAGTGGTTGAAAAAACGACTTTTATTGACTCCAAACTAAGTGTATGTAAACTTCCGACTTCAACTGTATATGACATGTAATAACTAGTAAGCACACAGACTGGTTTTAAAACCCTGCTGTTAATATACAGTCTTGGTCAAAGGTTTTGACAATGACACAAATATAATAAGTTTCACAAAGTCTGCTGCCTCAGTTTTTATGATGGCAATTTGCACAGTGGGGAAAAAAAGTATTTAGTCAGCCACCAATTGTGAGAAAAAAAACCCATCAGGGACAGACTGATATTCTGCAAAAGGTACAGGGATTGAACTGCTGAGGACTGGGGTAAAGTCATTTTCTCTGATGAATCCCCTTTCCGATTGTTTGGGGCATCCGGAAAAAAGCTTGTCCGGAGAAGACAAGGTGAGCGCTACCATCAGTCCTGTGTCATGCCAACAGTAAAGCATCCTGAGACCATTCATGTGTGGGGTTGCTTCTCAGCCAAGGGAGTGGGCTCACTCACAATTTTGCCTAAGAACACAGCCATGAATTAAGAATGGTACCAACACATCCTCAGAGAGCAACTTCTCCCAACCATCCAATAACAGTTTGGTGACGAACAATGCCTTTTCCAGCATGATGGAGCACCTTGCCATAAGGCAAAAGTGATAACTATGTGGCTCCGGGAACAAAACATCGAAATGTTGGGTCCATGGGCCAGGAAACTCCCCAGACCTTAATCCCATTGAGAACTTGTGGTCAATCCTCAAGAGGCGGGTGGACAAACAAAAACCCACCAATTCTGACAAATTCCAAGCATTGAATAAACAAGAATGGGCTGCCATCAGTCAGGATGTGGCCCAGAAGTTAATTGACAGCATGCCATTGCAGAGGTCTTGAAATAGAAGGGTCAACACTGCAAATATTGACTCTTTGCATAAACAATGTAATTGTCAATAAAAGCCTTTGATACTTATGGAATGCTTGTAATTATACTTCAGTATACCATAGTAACATCTGACAAAAATATCTAAAAACACTGAAGCAGCAAACTTTGTGAAGACCAATACTTGTGTTATTCTCAAAACCTTTGACCACGACTGTACATGAAATGGTCAAAAGAGCACCGATGTTTTGGTTTCTATGTTTGCTAGCAAGCTACCGAGGAGGCTGATGAGTCTGTGTTGTTGTTGAAAAAGCTTCCTGTCCACTGGACTATACGTCACGCAAGAAACAGCTCTTGAAAGACTCACATCGTCATCTGCTGACTGGAGTGGGTAACGCAGTTTGGGAAAATATCCACTATACTGTGTTCATTCTGCCAAATAATATCATGTCATTTCAAAATATGGTGAGCTGGATGGTAGACGCGGTTGATCATGGTGATGCTGAATTGGATGGTAGACAGGGTTGATCATGGTGAGTTGGATGGTAGACAGGGTTGATCATGGTGAGTTGGATGGTAGACAGGGTTGATCATGGTGAGTTGGATGGTAGACAGGGTTGATCATGGTGAATTGGATGGTAGACAGGGTTGATCATGGTGAGTTGGATGGTAGACAGGGTTGATCATGGTGATGGTGAGTTGCCTGGTAGTCAGGGTTCATCATGGTGAGTTGGATGGTAGACAGGGTTGATCATGGTGAGTTGGATGGTAGACAGGGTTGATCATGGTGATGGTGAATTGTCCTCAGACATTGTTATCAGTCTTCAGATCCCTCTAGCTTGCTCGCTAAGCAAACCAAAGAAATCTACCTGCCAACATTTCTGTAATCTCTGGTGAACAGACTTAACTGGTATCATAATATCTGTCAACAGACTGTGGGACGGCAGCGACTTAAGGGACTGTTCTGACCACATCCCAACTAGTCAACATGTTAAACGGACCCTTACCTTAACCCTAACGATAGACTTGCAGAGAGACGGGGAGGAGCTACCGCCCTGCTTTCTCTGAGCTGACCAATCCTGTTGTTGGGAAACACCCACACCATTCAGTTGTTGGGGTACATACGCCCACACCATTCAAACACAGACTATTTCACTCACATTGCAATTAATAGAAATCAGGAAATAATGGATAGTTAAAGTTATCAGAGGGTGGACCCCTTGTTGACAGTACATCAAATTACACTAAGGAAGGCCACATTAAGAAAGCGTGAGGTGGCAAAACTCACCCTGTAGGGCTTCTCTCCGGTGTATGTACACTAGTCTACCATTAACTGGATTAAGCTAACCAAAGTGGAAAGGTTACCCAACTGTGTGGAGTTTTCTCTTGTGTAAAGCCAGGCTTCCTGACTGAGTGAATCTCTTCCCACACTGATCACAACCAAAAGGCTTCTCTCCTGTGTGTGTTCTCTGGTGTAATACAAGTCTGTTTGAAGTGGTAAAGCTCATTCCACAGTCTGAGCAGTGGTAAGGCTTCTCTCCTGTGTGTATTCTCTTGTGTCCAGCCAGGTTTCCTGAGTGAGTGAATCTCTTCCCACACTGATCACAACCAAAAGGCTTCTCTCCTGTGTGTGTTCTCTGGTGTAATACAAGTCCGTTTGAAGTGGTGAAGCTCATTCCACAGACTGAGCAGTGGTAAGGCTTCTCTCCTGTGTGTGTTATCTGGTGTACTACAAGTCCATTTGAATTGGTGAAGCTCATTCCACAGTCTGAGCAGTGGTAAGGCTTCTCTCCTGTGTGTATTCTCTGGTGTATTACCAGATGGTCTGATCTAGGAAAACTCTTCCCACATTGATCACAGCTGTAAGGTTTCTCTCCTGTGTGTATTCTCTTGTGTAAAACCAGGCTTCCAGACCGAGTGAATCTCTTCCCACATTGATTACAGCTATAAGATTTATCTCCTGTGTGTGTTCTCTGGTGTAATACAAGTCTGTTTGAAGTGGTTAAGCTCATTCCACAGTCTGAGCAGTGGTAAGGCTTCTCTCTTGTGTGTATTCTCTTGTGTACTAGAAGTCTGTTTGAAGTGGTGTAGCTCATTCCACAGTCTGAGCAGTGGTAAGGCTTCTCTCCTGTGTGTGTTCTCTGGTGTACTAGAAGTCCACCTGAAGTGGTTAAGCTCATTCCACAGTCTGAGCAGTGGTAAGGTTTCTCTCCTGTGTGTATTCTCTTGTGTTCAACCAGGCTTCTTGACCGAGTGAATCTCTTCCCACACTGATCACAACCAAAAGGCTTATCTCCTGTCTGTATTCTCTTGTGTTCGACCAGGCTTCCTGACTGAGTGAATCTCTTCCCACACTGATCACAACAAAAAGGCTTCTCTCCTGTGTGTATTCTCTGGTGTGTTTTAAGTCTTGCTGAAGAGGTGAAACTCTTTCCACAGTCAAAGCAGCGGTGAGGTTTCTTCCCTGTAAGTCTCTGCTGGTGTTTCTTGAGGTGTTCTGATCTGGAGAGACTCTTCTCTGCCTCGTCAGCATCATGATGTTGGTTAGCCTCCCCAGATGATAAGCCCCTTCTACTGAGAGAGCGACGGTTAGGGCTGTCCCCTGTGAAACAAAGACAGACAGTTAGGTTTCCTTCTTCATATCGAAGTTAGTTCAAGGCCCAACTTTCCAAACTCTTGTGATCAGATTTGAGCATTTTGGATGGGTTGAAATCATCAATGTAACCAATGGGGTAGGAGTGCTTCTAATGATTCTACATTTTAAGAAGGTTAGTGATTGTATTTAATGGTAATTAAGGACATCTAGGGAGTGTCCCAAAATAAATGTATGTAAGAGCATAAACCCACTCCGTCCCGGTGTTTTCCTGCAGTCGACCAGCAGCACAGACACCCTCTTCAGACACAGCAGTAAGTTACCAGGAGAGGCACGACCTGGGGACCCCAAGAGGGGGAGGGGGGAGGAGGGTTGGAGGGAGAGGGAGGAGGGGGGTGGGATAGGTGTTTCCTGTAAATCCCCAAAAGAGGGTAGTGGAGTACTCATGTTAGTACACTGAGGGTAAAACAACACAACAATGGTCTGTCGAGGTCTTGCATTTAAATGGGGACGGCCACAACGGAGTGGAAACAATGCCCCCTTGCTGTTTAAGACTTAATGGACACCAAATACATTTTTTCCAAACTCTGCTTCTTCATTCTGGTCCGTTGAACAACAGGAGTTACCAAACCACAGAAAATGAAAAATGTGGTTTTCAACTATGGGTTTATGATATAGTTTGCAACTTGTAAACGATTACCCATTCCTAAAAGTGAATACTACTTTCACAGCATGTTAAAAATAATACACATTGTCTGTTTGCATGCTACGCAGATTTGCAGCACTCACATATTGTAACTGTATGTAACACGCACGATATGAACCCGGGGCTCCCACGGGAGAAACCAATATCTTACACTTCAGACCGATAGGACAGATCGGGAAAAATGGCAATTGTAATTTTTCTAATTTCAAAATGTCAATGTGGCTTTGTATAGTTGGATAGTTGATGCTACATTGGAAAGCTTTATGTTTATGACAGTTTGCGATAGAACACATGAAAAAAAGGGCGGGTGTCATGTTTTGGCTGACAAATGTACTAAAATGTAATAACATACAGTACCAGTCAAAAGTTTGGACACCTACTCATTCAAGGGTTTTATTTTATTTGTACTATTTTCTACATTGTAGAATAATACTGAAGACATCAAAACTAAGAAATAACACATATGGAATCATGTAGTAACCAACAAAGTGTTAAACTAATCAAAATATATTCCAGGTGACTACCTCATGAAGATGGTTGAGAGAATGCCAAGAGTGTGCAAAGCTTTCATCAAGGCAAAGGGTGGCTATTGAAGAATCTCAAATATAACATGTTTTTGATTTGTTTAACACTTTTTTGGTTACTACACGATTCCGTCGGTGTTATTTCATAGCTATGATGTCTTCAATACTATTCTACAATCGGGAAAAAGGGCAAATTGATTTAGCTTATTTTATTACATTTACATTTTAGTCATTTAGCAGACTCTTTTATCCAGAGCGACTTACAGTGCATATATTGTTTGCATACTGGCCCCCCGTGGGAATCGAACCCACAACCCTGGCGTTGCAAACGCCATGCTCTACAGTACCAGTCAAAAGTTTGGACACCTACTCATTCCAGGGTTTTTCCCTATCTTTACTATTTTCTACATTGTAGAATAATAGTGAAGACATCAAAACTATGAAATAACACATATGGAATTATGTAGTCCCCAAAAAAGTGTTAAACAAATCCAAATATATTTTATATTTGAGATTCTTCAAATAGCCACCCTTTGCCTTGATGACAGCTTTGCACACTCTTGCCATTCTCTCAACCAGCCTCACCTGGAATGCTTTTCCAACAGTCTTGAAGGAGTTCCCACATATGCTGAGCACTTGTTGGCTGCTTTTCCTTCACTCTGCGGTCCGAATCATCCCAAACCATCTCAATTGGGTTGAGGTCAGGGGATTGTGGAGGCCAGGTCATCTGATGCAGCACTCAATCACTCTCCTTCTTGGTCAAATAGCCCTTACACAGCCTGGAGGTGTGTTGGGTCATTGTCCTGTTGAAAAACAAATGGTAGTCCCACTAAGCCCAAACCAGATGGGATGGCATATCGCTGTAGAATGATGTGGTGGCCATTCTGGTTAAGTGTGCCTTGAATTCTAAATAAATCAGACAGTGTCACCAGCAAAGAACCCCACACTATAACACCTCCTCCTCCATGCTTTACGGTGGGAAATACACATGCGGAGATCATCCGTTCACCCACACCGCGTCTCACAAGGACATGGTGGTTGGAACCAAACATTTCCAATTTGGACTCCAGACCAAAGGACACATTTCCACCGGTCTAATGTCCATTGCTCGTGTTTCTTGGCCCAAGCAGGTCTCTTCTTCTTACTGGTGTCCTTTAGTAGTAGTTTATTTGCAGCAATTCGACCATGAAGGCCTGATTCACACAGTCTCCTCTGAACAGTTGTTGAGATGTGTCTGTTACTTGAACTCTGTGAAGCATTTATTTGGGCTGCAATTTCTGAGGCTGGTAACTCTAATGAACTTATCCTCTGCAGCAGAGGCAACTCTGGGTCTTCCTTTCCTGTGGCGGTCCTCATGAGTGCCAGTTTCATCATAGCCCTTGATGGTTTTTGCGACTGCACTTGAAGAAACTTTCAAAGTTCTTGAAATGTTCCGTATTGACTGACCTTCATGTCTTAAAGTAATGATGGACTGTTGTTTCTCTTTGCTTATTTGAGCTGTTCTTGCCATAATATGGACTTGGTCTTTTACCAAATAGGGCTATCTTCTGTATACCCCCCTACCTTGTCACAGCACAACTGATTGGCTCAAACGCATTAAGAAGGAAAGAAATTCCACAAATTAACTTTTAAGAAGGCACACCTGTTAATTGAAATGCATTCCAGGTGACTATCTCATGAAGCTAGTTGACAGAATGCCAAGAGTGTGCAAAGCCATCAAGGCAAAAGGTGACTTTTCCTGCAGCATTGAAGGTCCCCAAGAACACAGTGGCCTCCATCATTCTTAAATGGAAGAAGTTTGGAACCAACCGAGACTCTTGGTTACTGCATGATTCCATACGTGCCACCTCACAGCCTTGATGTCCCCACTATTATTCTACAATGCAAAAAAAGACAACAAACAAAGAAAAACCCCTGAATGAGTAGGTGTGTCCATATATATATATACACACACACACACACATACTACCAGTCAAAAGTTTGGACACTTATTTTTTTACATTGTAGAATAATATACATTTGGTGGATTGGATACCAGCCCTTAACAACAGTGTAATTTTATTTAAAAAGTGAATAATAAGAACAAAGTGTTGAGCGAAAAAAAAGCAGAAGTAAAATCAAATCATAGTAGGGAGGCTTTAATACATGGGGGTACATGGTGCAGAAGTCAATGTGCTGGGGCACCGGCGAGTTGAGGAGTTGAAGTAATATTTACATGTGGGTAGCAGTTTAAAGTGAACTAATGCATACATATTAACAGAGTAGCACAGCGTAACCGTGGGGTGGGGGGCAGTCGTGCAATCAGTTCGGGTACCCTGATTAGCTATTGCAGGAGTCTTATTGGTGATGGGGGTAGAAGCCTGTGAGAAGTCTTTTGGACGCTACTTCTTGGCCACTAAACCGGACCGCTTGCCGTGCGGTAGCCAAAGAACAGTCTATGACTAGGGTTGCTGGGTCCTTGAGTGTAACAGTGCGTTTTGGTGCAATCGTGGCCTTCCCTGACACCGCCTGGTATAAGGTCCTGATGGCCAGGAAGCTTGGCCCCAGTGATGTCTGGGTGGGCCGATACGCACTACTCTCTGTTGCGCCTTTCGGTCCGCCAGGCCAGCAGGGTTGCCATAAGTTCTGTGGATTCAACCAGTCCGGTATGCGCTCGATGGTGCAGCTGTATATATTTTTGTGAGGATCTGAGGACCCATGCCAAATATTTTCAGTCTTCTGAGGGGAATAGGCTTTGGCGGTGACTCTCCGCATGTAAATTGTCCCCACCGTAAACATGGAGTGGGAGGTGTTATTGTGTGGGGGTGCTTTGCTGGTAACACTGTGATTTATTTAGAATTCAAGGCACACTTAACCAGTCCATGCTACCACAGCATTCTGCAGCGATACACCACCATCTGGTTTTTAAACTTAGTGGGACCATCATTTGTTTTTCACAAACAGGCAAATTGACCCACTTCAGCTGTGGAAGGGCTATTTACCAAGGAAGTGATGTACCGTGTCTGAGCATCAGATAACCATGCCTCCACAATCCCCCAACCTCAACAAATTAGATGGTTTGGGATGAGTCGGACCGCAGAGTGGAAAGGAAAAGCGCCACAGTGCTCAGCATATGTGGGAACTCCTTCAAGAACTGTTGGAAAAGCATTCCAGGTGAAAGCCTGGTTGAGAGAATGACAAGAGTTTGCAAAGCTGTAATCAAGGCAAAGGGTTGGCTATTTGAGAATCTGAAATTATAAAACATTTTTTGATTTGTTTAACACTTTTTTTGGTTACTACATGATTCCATATGTGTTATTTCATAGTTTAGATGTCTGATCGACTAATTAGTCTACAATGTAGAAAATAGTCCAAATTAAAGAAAAACCCTTGATGAGTAGGTGTTCTAAAACTTTGACCGTAGTGTAAAGTATTTCACGACCCGAGTCAATACGTTATAGAAGGCAGCGTCGTGTAACAGCAGCGGTTACAGCTGAGTCTTTCTGGGTAGTCTCTAAGAGCTTTCTAAACCAATTGGATGTTGTCCTATCACAGTGCTACCGTTTTGTCTCCAAAGCTCCCATATAATACCCACCCTGGTGACCTGGTACGCTCTCGTTTGCTGGTCACTCACATAACATATCGTCGTAGCCAAAAACCCACTGGCTCCAGGTCATCTAATAAATCACTGCGAGGCAAATCCCCATCTTATCTTAGCTCACTGGTCAACAATAGCAAACAACACTTTTTTTTAACCCGTAGTCTGCGCTCCAGCAGGTATAATCTCACTGGTCATCCCCAAAGCCAACACCTTCCATTTGGCCAGCATTTCCTTCCAGTTCTCTGCTGCCAATGGATGGAACGACCTGGAAAAAAATCTCTGAAGCTGGAGGACTCTTATCTCCATCACTAAACTTAAAGCGTCAGTTCTGTCAGAACCAGCTCACCGATCACTGCCACCTGTACACAAGGCCCATTCTGCGAAAAAATTAGCCCACCCAACTCTACCTCATTCCCTATATTGTTATTGGATTGTGCTTCATTTGGCACCCCAGCGATCTCTAATTGCACATCAGCTCTTTGCACATTCTATCCTTCCAGTGCGTGCAAGATCTAATTGCTTAACTATTTGGGCACCATGGCCGATTTATATTGCATTTTCTCCAAAAAACGTGCTTAACATTTCCACACACTGTATATATATATGTATTTTCTGTTGATATTTTTTACTTTGTTTTGTTTTCCCCCGTATGTAACTCTGTGTTGTTGTTTGATAGCACTGCTATTTGCCTTTATCTTGGCCAGGTCGCAGTTCGTAAATGAGAACTTGTTCCAAAAATGGTTAACCCTGGTTAAATAAAGGTGAAATAAAAAAATAAAAAAAAAATGATAAAAAAGAGCTTTATAAACCTGGATTGTGAAACATTCACCCCATTGTTTTATGTACAAAATCTTCAAGCTCCTCAAATTCGGGTGTTGATCATTGCTAGAAAACAGTGGCCGTAAATGCCGTTTTAAGATTGAGGGAGCAGGACCATTATTAATTTTTTTATGAGCATGGGGCCTCATTGAATTACAGCATGTGGATATGACGCACATTCATATTCCATTCACTTCCAAGTTCACTGTACATCATAGGTTTAGGCTACTATTGAATTACTCCAAATTTCCCCCTATAACCCATCATGGTTGCTACCACCTATCTAATTACTGAAAGTTTACAACGTAGGTGAATACGGACAGTGACCATTCAATACCGCCTTGCACACTCTTGCCTGCAATTAGCTTATAATAGGGTGTAATCTTTGTCCAACAGTTTGCAAACAAGAGTTTCTAATGGACAAATTCAGATAGTTTTATATGTTGAGCCGGGTGTTTGAGTAACTAACTAGCAGCCTACTACATAGCATCCCTCTGTTTGAGGCAGTGGTGTTTGAGTACTAAACTCCAGCTACTAACATATCATCCGCTCTGTTGGAGCAGGGTGTTTCAGTAAGCTAACTAGCCATCTAGCTTAACCTAGCATCCCTCCTGTTTGAGGCTCGTGTGTTTGATAACTAAACTAGCCAGCTAGCTATATAGCATCCGTCGGTTTGAGCCGGGTGTTTGAGTAACTAACTAGCCAGCTAGCTAAATAGCATCTTCTCTGTTGGAGCGGGGTGGTTGAGTACGCTAACTAGCCAGCTTGCATTTGCTAGCTAAGTTAAGTGATTCTAAATGAAAAGAAATGATGACTTCTCTCTCTCTTCCTTCTCCTTCATTTTTGCATAATTAGTTTGTTGAAGTAACTGCTAACTATTGTCTTCTCTCTCTTGAGTCAACTACTCACACCACATTTTATGCACTGCAAGTGCTAGCTAGACGAGCTGTAGCTTGTGCTTTCAGTACTCAGATGTGAATTATCTGATCCTTTGATTGGGTGACAGGTGAATATATTTATATAGTTTTATCTACAAAGGTGACTTTTTTCAACTTTTTACCATTTTTATGAAATTCACATGAGGAGGATGGTTCTCATCCCTTTC
Organism: Coregonus suidteri; assembly: GCA_036851935.1. Classification (NCBI taxonomy): domain Eukaryota; kingdom Metazoa; phylum Chordata; class Actinopteri; order Salmoniformes; family Salmonidae; genus Coregonus; species Coregonus suidteri. The sequence continues at coordinate 37,957,585 of CM072244.1, read as the reverse complement.
CTACTCGAGGGCCTCCCTGCTAGACAACCATTTCAGGTCTGATAGACCATATATGTTCAAGTATAATTTGAGTCAAAACTGTAACCTCGGCCACTCAGGAACATTCATTATCTTCTTGGTAAGCAAATCCAGCGTAGATTTTGGCCTTGTGTTTTAAGTTTATTGTCCTTCTGACGGTGGAATGCATCTCCCAGTGTCTTGTGGAAGCAGACTGGAACCTGGTTTTTCCTCTTTGGATTTTGCCTGTACTTACACCATTCTATTAATTTTTAGATCCTGAAAAACCCCAGTCTTTAATGATTACGAAGCATACCCATAACATGATGCAGGCCACCACTAAGCTTGAACATTTGAAGAGTTGAAGTCAGTAATGTGTTTTCATTGGAATTGCTCCTAACTACCTTTTATTCAAGACAAAAAGTTAATTGCTTTGCCACATTTTTTTGCATTATACTTAGTTCCTTGTTGCAAACACGGATGCATGTTTTGGAAAAGCTTTATGTGCTGTGTACAGGCTTCCCCTTCTTTTCACCTCTGTCATTTAGGTTTAGTATTGTGGAGTAACTACAATGTTGTTGATCCAATTTCCTTCCAGTTTTCTCCTATCACAAAGCCATTAACTCTGTAACTGTTTTTAAAAGTCAGCATTAGACTCAATTGGGGGGGGGGTGAAATCCTGAGCGGTTTTCCTTCCTCTTCCCCTCTCCCGGTAACTGAAGTTAGGAAGGATGTCTCTATCTTTGTAGAGGCTGGGTATATTGATACACCATCCAAAATGTAATGAATAAGGGATATTCCAATGTTGTCTACCCATAGTGCCCTTCTTTGCGAGGCATTGGAAAACTTTCCCTGGTCTTTGTGGTTGATCTGTGTTTGAAATTCACTGCTCGCTGAGAGACATTACAGATATTGTACGTATTTCTTGGGGTACGAGATAGGTAGTCATTTAAAAATCATGTAACACTATTATTGCACCAAGATGAGTTCATGCACTTATTATGTGACTTGTTGAGAGATTTTCTTAGCTTGTAATAAAATATGTTGAATTCTTATTACTCAGACATTCGCTTTTCATTTTAATTAATTTGTTTTGAAAACATATTCCACTTTGACATTTTGGGTTATATATGTGTGTAATGCCAGTGACAAAATTATCTCGAATTTAATCCATTTTAAATTCGGGTTGTAACAAAAAAAATTGACAAAGTGGAAGGGGTATAAATACTTTCTTTCTGAAGGCACTGTATAACATATTTATGGCGGCTATTTAGCTGCTATTGGTTATAGTCATTCTCCCTACAACAAAGTACTTTCAGATTTTTTGTCAGAATCAGATAGTCGTTTTTTCACAAGCAATAGAGCCGAGCTGGGTCTGGCAGAGCAACTACTGCCGTCCCAGACTTGGACTCTCTTTATACAGCTTCATCATTTTCTATCATATCGGAGCCACATGGTTTCGTTTGTCTAGCTTCTTTCCTGTCTATCCCCATGCTGCTTGGTCTCCTATTTCATATCATCGGAAAACCCCCCCTCTTTATCCAAACAGCCACCCTCCTTTGGCTTGAGCCCTATGGTTCTTCTTGTGGCATGTGTATTGGGTCATAAGCGCCAAACAATGATAACGTTAGTTCCGTACTACAATACCGGTGTGTGTGAACTCTGTTCCTGAAGTTTATCTACATCCATGTCCTTGACTAACAGGCCCAACCATATGCAGGTAGCTAGAGGGAACCCAGCAGTTATCGAAGCACAGCATTTGCACTAAGAAATGTCTTACTATTGCTAAGCATATTATAATACTGTAATGGAAAAAATACTTACCTATAGACCATTTCATCATGGCCTTTTTAAACCCTTTAATTGTTCTTACATACCATCGGCATATAGGGCATATAGGTGTTTTCATTCTACAACATTTTATAAATCTATAATTGGTTTTGGTTACTTTCTAAATTAGTTAACTAAAACTGTCTGCGAGTCTCGCAAACAGTGCTCTTAGTTGTGGTTATTCACAACTTTTCCACATCATGTTAGACAACAGCTCTAGTTTGTTCACAATATCCACGGGTTGGAGTGCCTTGTTGTTTAAATTCATAACACCATAGAGATTTCATCATATCATTCTATCTACCTTAATATTCCTACTAACATATTGGATTTAATAACACCATAGAGAATCAAATCAAGCTTTACATTATACCAGCACATTCCAACTGGAATGGAACCATGTGCTTCACATGAAAAACGAATAACAACAATTAAAATAAAACCTAATATTTACTACACAATATAAGAGGATAAAACTAAAAAATTACAATAAAAACAAATGCACGACTAAAAGCACCGGAGGAAAAGCACAACTAACAGCTGTGTTTTAAGATCTCGTTTAAAATGCCCAGCAGTTGTCGTTCCCCTGCAGATTCTCTTGGCTATTCTGAGAGTGCTGGAGGCATAGTACTAAAGGCGCCAATCTCTTCGCCATGCTCTTGGTCCTAGGCTTTGGGATAGTTATAAAGGGCCAGTGACACTGCAGGCCTTTTCTCTATCAGAGCTTTCTTCTGCCTCTCACCAAGACAACCTCACTTGCATTAATCAGATTTCCATCCTCCTCCTCCTCCTTGTCACCCTCCTTCGCCTCTTTCCTGGACAGTCATCTCCCCCTTCTCCTCTTGCACTGTTGACAGTCCTCTCCCCCTCCCTCCCCTTTCATGTGACCGTCATCTCCCCTCCTCCCTTTCACTGTGATATCCTCCTCTTCATCTTTCCGACAATGTTCAGTTAGTTCACGTTGTTGCTAGCTAGTTAATAAGCATTCGCGTAGTGCTTAGGCTATATTAACAAGCTAGCTGAAAACATATGATACATTGGGGGAGACAAGTATTGGTGTGATAAACTGCCGTTTGCAGTTTTTCCTACTTAAAAGATGTAGAAGGTCTGTAATTTATATCATAGGTACACTTCAACTGTGAGAGACGGAATTCTAAAACAAAATCCAGAAATCCATTGTAATGATTTTTAAGTAATTATTTGCATTTTATGGCATGAACATAATTAATTTGATATCATCAGAAAAGCAGAACTTAATATTTGGTACAACGGCGCTGACGTGTGTACTCTGTGTGCACCATTACAGAGATCATAACTTTTCCTGTAGGTCTTGACCAGGTTTGCACACACTCGTAGGGATTTTTGGCCCACTACTCCATTCGACCTTCTCCAATCCTTCCGGTTTCGGGGCTGTCGCTGGCAATACGGACGTTCCGCTCCCTCCAAAGAATGTTCTATTGGGTTTCCAGGTCTGTAGACTGGCTAGCCACTCAGGGACGCTTGAGATGCTTCTTACGGAGCCACTCCTTAGTTGCCCTGCTGTGTGTTTCGGGTCGTTGTCATCTGAAAGACCCACCACGACCCATCTTCATGCTCTTACTGAGGAAAGGGGTTGTTGCCAGATCTCGCGATAAACATGGCCCATCCATCCTCCGCCTCATACGGTGCAGTCGTCCTGTCCCCTTTGCAGAAAAGCATCCCAAAGAATGATGTTTCCTTTCCACATCCTGCTTTCACACGGTTGGGATGGTGTTCTTGGGTTTGTACTCATCCTTCTCTTCCTCCACAACGGCGAGTGGAGTTTCGGCACACGAAGCGCTCTAATTTTTGTCTCATCAGACCACTGACCTTCTTCCCACCCTCCTCTGGATCATCCCAGTATGGTCATTGCAAACGTCAGAAGTACGGCCTGACATCGGCTGGCTTCGCAGGGGGACCTTGCGTGCGCTGCGGATTTTAATCCAGTGTTGCGTGCACTGTAAGTGTGTTACTAATGGTTTTCTTTGAGACTGTGGTCCCAGCTCTCTTCAGGTCATGACCAGGTCCTGCCGTGTAGTTCTGGGCTGATCCCTCACCCTTCCTCATGATCATTGATGCCGGACCACGGGTGAATTTTGCCTGGAGCCCCAGACTCGAGGGTGATTACTGTCATCTTGAACGTCTCATGTTTTCTAATAATTGCGCCAACGTTGTTGCCCTATCTCACAAGCTGCTGCCTTATTGGTCCTATAGCCCATCCAGCCTTGTGCAGGTCTACAATTTTATCCCTATGTCCTTACACAGCTCTCGTCTGGCCATTGGGAGGTTGGAGTCTGTTTTGGAGTGTGTGGAAAGGTGTCTTTTATATAGGTAACGTCGTTCAAACAGGTGCAGTTATACAGGTATTATGAGTGGAGAACAGTAAGGCTTCTTAAATAAAAACTACGAGGTCTGTGTGGATGAGCTGGAATTCTTACTGGTTGCTAGGTGATCAAATAACTTATGTCCCGGCAATAAAATGCAATATTAAAAAAAATTTAAAAATCATACACACACATGTGATTTTCTTGATTTTTTGTTTTTAGATTCCGTCTCTCACAGTTGTAAGTGTACCTATGATAACATACAGACCGCTACATAGCTTTGTAAGTAGAAAACCTGCAAAATCCGGCAGTGTATAAATACTTGTTCCTCCCCCACTTGTATATGTTGTTATTCAGCTAGCTTGTTAAGTAGCTTAGCGATGCTAGGCTAATTAACTAGCTACCAACTAACATCCACAACCAGGAGATCATAAGCTACTCCGCATCCCCGTACAAAAGAAGAGGTCTGGCTGGTGTGGGAAGAAGGCTCTGGGGGCTGAAACATTGTCGTGAATAGAGGAAGAGGATATCCCGTGAAAGGGGAGGAGGGGTAGAACGACTGTCACAGTGAAAGGGGAGGATGGGGATGACTCAGTGACAGTGAAAGGGGAGGAGGGGCTGGATGACTTGTCAGCAGTGAAAGGGGAGGAGGGGAGATGACTGTCGCAGTGAAAGAGAAGGCGGGTGAGGAGGAGGAGAATGAGCTGCTTTTACAGCAGTGATTATTATCTTAAAAACAGGGGACCCAAACTTTGCATTGTTAAAACTTCCGACTTTCAACTGTATATGAAATGTAATAACTAGTAAGTACACACAGACTGTGTGTTTTATAACCCTGCTGTTAATATCAACAAATGTCTAAAATAGCGCCAATGTTTTGGTTTGTGTTGTTGTGTTTAAAACTAGCCTAGCACTACGCTAATGCTATCTTAACAATCTAGCTAGACTTGACAAAATATACAGTTGAAGTCGGAAGTTTACTACCCTTAGCCAAATGCCTTTAAACTCAGTTTTTCACAATTCCTGACATTTAATCTAGTAAAAATTCCCTGTCTAGGTTCGTTTAGGGATCACACTTATTTTAAGAATGTGAAATGTCAGAATATAGTAAGAGAAGTTATTGATTTGGCGCGTGCATTTATTTCTTTCATCACTTCCCGATGGGTCGAGTTTTACATACACTATTTATTTGCTAGCATTGCCTTAATTTGTTTTAACTTTGGTCCAAAACATTACGGTAGCCCTTCCACAGCTTACCTCCCCC
>CM072244.1:37932125-37951652 GCA_036851935.1 Coregonus suidteri | reverse complement strand
AAAAAAATCCCACTAAGACAAGAAGGTGAACAGGTTTTTAGACTTGGCTGAAACTGGGAGAAATGTCAGCAAGATTTAATGAACCGAAACAGCCAACTCGTGAGGGGCCTGTGTGCCTTGCACCCAGAGATATGAAACATTGATGGATGTGGAAAAAGTGGAAACCACTGCTGTACTTAATCTCAGGAGATTTTGTGGAAGCTGAGTTTACTGTCTCACACCAGTTTCTACAGACTGAAATCGCCCGATCTGGAGACGCAGAGCATTTTGGAGAGATACTCCGGGCCTCTAACAGCAAAGTCTACTGTGATGATGGCATTGAAGCGGGATTAACATTTGGAGAATCCACAGCAACTTGCGAGAACTCTTTTCAACAGTGAAAAACGTATTCAGTGAGCACAGACGGAGCATGTTGCACAGGAGGAAAAGCGCAGCTGATTCAACTGGCATTTGATCAATGGTTGAGTAACGATGTAGCTATAGTGTTGCCCCGTGTAGCTCAATTGGTAGGGCATGGAGCTTGCAACGCCAGTGATGTGGGTTCGATTCCCACGGGGGGGGCACTATGAAAAAATGTATGCACTCACTAACTGTTACAGTCACTCTGGATAAGAGCATCTCTTACTAAATGACTAAAAAAAATGTTTTATAAACTCGTAGCTATGGAATAGTAATTTTCTGTTATCATATGCAGCATAGTATGGCACTCTAGTGGGAAGACAGCTTGGGTACCGTTAAGTCGTGGTAGTGTATTGTAAATTTGTTTGTTTGCTTTCCGCGATTGGAAATGCATTTTATTGGCATGAGGAAGTGTTATTACGGTAATTAGCAACTGTTTTGCATTGGATTGTTGGGTATTGTGCATGTAGTGTGTAGCGTTGTCATGACTTGCTATTTATGAATTGTCCATGTTTGTAAAAGCGGTGCAGTAGCCTGTATTCTTGCTGCAAGACAGCCGTGCGTGGCTGCAAATACATTGTGGGTAAATGTACTATCGATTATTATCCATCCTGTGTTATCAGCAAGCAAAAATAGTTGTGCCCCCTTAGTTTAATTTCTGATACAGACCTCTTACCGAGTTCATCCTGCCGCCGTGCCTTGCTACGAGTAACCAGCGTTGCAAACTACCAACACAATTGATTTTCCAAAAAGTCAAGGACCATTAAATGCGTGCAGTGTAAAAGCATGAAGCAGGCTACAAAGACCCGTTATAAAAAAGGATTAAAATTAATCAAAACTCACCTGATTCATTGTAGAAAAGTGGTTTTATGGTCGATTGCAGAATTCAGGCGAAGTTAACTAGATGTTTATCTCTAGTCTACGGACCTTTTAGATCAGGGAGGTAGAGGACCGAGACGTTATATTTCAACATGTGACTCTCTGCCTAAAGTCACAAGACAAAATGGAGAATAGAGAACATGTGACTCCACCTTCACTTCCGTTCGACTGAAAAATAGGACTTCCGCTAACATACAAATAATACTCCAGCAGTAGGCTTCTGTTTAGCTCATTTTCAAAAGTTACCGTCCGATATCATTTTAACATTCCTCCTTTGTTCAATCATGTTGTCTGGTGTTCTACTCTGCACGGAGCGTAAAGTCACAAGAGAAAAGAGCCAGGCTCCGCCTTCACTTCCGTTCAACTGAAACGTTGGGATTCGGCCAACATACAAATCATTTTTATTTTTTTATTTTATTTAACATTTATTTAACCAGGTAAGCCAGTTGAGAACAAGTTCTCATTTACAACTGCGACCTGGCCAAGATAAAGCAAAGCAGTGCGATAAAAACAACAACACAGAGTTACATATTGTTGGGATTTAATTTGTTTGTTGAAATACAAGAGTTTAACCTTTGGACAGAAACTGTTGGTTTCTCAATATCAGATACACAGGGTGTAGATACTCTGCTTAAGGAAGCGGTGGGTGTGACTAACTGTCAGTGGAGTTATCAGCTGTCAAATCACGATAGGCCGTATCTCTGTGGTTTTACTAAGAGAACAGAACAAGAAGTAAAGTTGCTATGAAACAGGGTTGATTAAGGACATCAATTTGAGGACATCTGCCAGAGACAGAACTACGCCTGGCAACTCAGCGCCTAGGGGTTGGGACCAACCCGCGCGCCAACGAACAGGCGGCACGTCTAAACCACGCCCCCAGCCTCTACTCAGACAGGCCTGTTCAGAAACAGGAACTATCTCTGTCAATGGTATTTAAGGAAGAACATGTAAGACAGCCGCCAGTTCTCTGACCTCCCTGCGTGGTGCATCAGTGAGCCCGTATACGAACCCTCATACTTATCATTTATACATTTGCATTAATAAACTTAGCTTGATTTGCAATAACTTCAATGATGTCTTTCATTCCAATACCAGATTTGAATTGATTGCACTCTTACAATATGGGGTAAAACAAAACATAAAGTCAAAAATACAACAGAAAATATATATACAGTGTGTGCAAATGTAGCAAGTTATGGAGGGTAAGGCAATAAATAGGCTATAGTGCAAAATAATTACAATTAGTATTAACACTGGAATGATAGATGTGCAAGAGATGATGTGCAAAATAGAGATACTGGGGTGCAAATTAGCAAAATAAATAACAATATAGGGATGAGGTAGTTGGGCGGGCTAATTTCAGATGGGCTGTGTACAGGTGCAGTGATTGGTAAGGTGCTCTGACAACTTATGCTTAAAGTTAGTGAGGGAGATAAGAGTCTCCAGCTTCAGAGATTTTTGCAGTTCGTTCCAGTCATTGGCAGCAAAGAACTGGAAGGAATGGCGGCCAAAGGAGGTGTGGCTTTGGGGATGACCAGTGTGATATACCTGCTGGAGCGCATACTACGGATGGGTGTTGCTATGGTGACCAATGAGCTAAGATAAGGCAGGGATTTGCCTAGCAGTGATTTACAGATGGCCTGGAGCCAGTGGGTTTGGCGACGAATATGTAGTGAGGTCCAGCCAACAAGAGCGTACAGGTCACAGTGGTGGGTAGTATATGGGGCTTTGGTGAAAAAAAACGGATGGCACTGGTGATAGACTACATCCAATTTGCTGAGAAGAGTGTTGGAGGCTATTTTGTAAAATGACATGGCCGAAGTCAAGGGTCGGTAGGATAGTCAGTTTTACGAGGGCATGTTTGGCAGCATGAGTGAAGGAGCGAAATAGGAAGCCGATTCTAGATTTAACTTTGGATTGGCGATGCTTAATGTGAGTCTGGAAGGAGAGTTTACAGTCTAACCAGACACCTAGGTATTTGTAGTTGTCCACACGTCAGACCTGTCGAGAGTAGTGATTCTACTCGGTGTGGGCGGTGCCAGCAGCGTTCGATTGAAGAGCATGCATTTAGTTTTACTAGAGTTTAAGAGCAGTTGGAGGGCCACGGAAGGAGTGTTGTATGGCATTGAAGCTCGTTTGGAGATTGGTTAACACAGTGTCCAATGAAGGGCCAGATGTATACAAAATGGTATTGTCTGCGTAGAGGTGGATCTGAGAGTCACCAGCAGCAAGAGCGACATCATTGATATACACAGAGAAAAGAGTCGGCCCAAGAATTGAACCCTGTGGCACCCCCATAGAGACTGCCATAGGTCCAGACAACAGGCCCTCAGATTTGACACATTGAACTCTATCTGAGAAGTAGTTGGTGAACCAGGCAAGGCAGTCATTTGAGAAACCAAGGCTATTTAGTCTGCCAATAAGAATGTGGTGGTTGACAGAGTCGAAAGCCTTGGCCAGGTCGATGAAGACGGCTGCACAGTACTGTCTATTATCGATCGCGGTGGTATGGTGGAAAATAAGTATTTGGTCACCTACAAACAAGCAAGATTTCTGGCTCTCACAGACCTGTAACTTCTTCTTTAAGAGGCTCCTCTGTCCTCCACTCGTTACCTGTATTAATGGCACCTGTTTGAACTTGTTATCAGTATAAAAGACACCTGTCCACAACCTCAAACAGTCACACTCCAAACTCCACTATGGCCAAGACCAAAGAGCTGTCAAAGGACACCAGAAACAAAATTGTAGACCTGCACCAGGCTGGGAAGACTGAATCTGCAATAGGTAAGCAGCTTGGTTTGAAGAAATCAACTGTGGGAGCAATTATTAGGAAATGGAAGACATACAAGACCACTGATAATCTCCCTCGATCTGGGGCTCCACGCAAGATCTCACCCCGTGGGGTCAAAATGATCACAAGAAAGGTGAGCAAAAATCACAGAACCACACGGGGGGACCTAGTGAATGACCTGAAGAGAGCTGGGACCAAAGTAACAAAGCCTACCATCAGTAACACACTACGCCGCCAGGGACTCAAATCCTGCAGTGCCAGACGTGTCCCCCTGCTTAAGCCAGTACATGTCCAGGCCCGTCTGTTGAAGTTTGCTAGAGTCCATTTTGGATGATCCAGAAGAGGATTTGGAGAATGTCATATGGTCAGATGAAACCAAAATAGAACTTTTTGGTAAAAAATCTCAACTTGTCGTGTTTGGAGGACAAAGAATGCTGAGTTGCATCCAAAGAACACATTTTACATTTACATTTTAGTCATTTAGCAGACGCTCTTATCCAGAGCGACTTACAGTTAGTGAGTGCATACATCATTTATTTGTATTTTTCATACCCCCGTGGGAAACGAACCCACAACCCTGGCGTTGCAAACGCCATGCTCTACCAACTGAGCTACATCCCTGCCAGCCATTCCCTCCCCTACCCTGGACGACGCTTGGCCAATTGTGCACCGCCCCATGGGTCTACCTACTGTGAAGCATGGGGGTGGAAACATCATGCTTCGGGGCTGTTTTTCTGCAAAAGGGACCAGGACGACTGATCCGTGTAAAGGAAAGAATGGAATGGGGCCATGTATTGTGAGATTTGAAAACCTCCTTCCATCAGCAAGGGCATTGAAGATGAAAACGTGGCTGGGTCTTTCAGCATGGACAATGATCCCAAAACACACCGCCGAGCAACGAAGGGCATATCAAGGTCCTGGAGTGGCCTAGCCAGTCTCCAGATCTCAACCCCATAGAAAATCTTTGGAGGGAGTTGAAAGTCCGTGTTGCCCAGCGACAGCCCCAAAACATCACTGCTCTAGAGGAGATCTGCATGGAGGAATGGGCCAAAATACCAGCAACAGTGTGTGAAAACCTTGTGAAGACTTACAGAAAACGTTTGACCTGTGTCATTGCCAACAAAGGGTATATAACAAAATATTGAGAAACTTTTGTTATTGACCAAATAGTTATTTTTCACCATAATTTGCAAAATACATTCATTAAAAAATCCTACGATGTGATTTTCTCTGGATTTTTTTTCTCATTTTGTCTGTCATAGTTGACGTGTGCCTATGATGAAAAATTACATGCCTCTCTCATCTTTTTAAGTGGGAGAACTTGCACAATTGGTGGCTGACTAAATACTTTTTTTCCCTACTGTATGGCTGCTGATTACTGTATGGCTGCTGGGGGGGGTGTTACAGAAGACAGCCATATTTGATAAAAGAGAGCAAGTCCATATTATGGCAAGAACAGCTCACATAAAGCAACAAAACGACAGTCCATCATTACTTTAAGACATGAAGATCAGTCAACGTTTCTTAAAGTGCAGTCGCAAAAAACCATCAAGCTCTTATGATGAAACTGGCTCTCATGAGGACCCGCCACAGGAATGGAAGACCCAGTTACGCTGCTGCAGAGGATAAGTTCATTAGAGTTACCAGCCTCAGAAATTGCAGCCCAAATGAATGCTTCAGAGTTCAAGTCACAGACGCATCTCCAACATCAACTGTTCAGAGGGGACTGTGTGAATCAGTCCTTCATGGTCGAACTGCTGCAAGAAACCACTACTTAAAGGACACCAATAAGAAGAAGAGACTTGCTTGGGCCAAGAAAACACAAAGCAATGGGGGAAAACGGCGGAAATTTGTCCCTTTGGTCTGGAGTCCAAATTGGAGATTTTTGGTTCCAGCCGCCGTGTCTTTGTGAGACGCGGTGGGGGTGAACGGATGATCGCATGTGTATTTCCACCGTAAAGCATGGAGGAGGAGTTATGGTGTGGGGGTGCTTTTGCTGGTGGACACAGTCTGTGATTTATTTAGAATTTCAAGGCAACACTTAACCAGCATGGCTACCACAGCATTCTGCAGTCATACGCCATCCCATCTGGATTTGGCTTAGTGGGGACTATCATTTGTTTCAACAGGAGGACAATGACCCAACACACCTCCAAGGCTATGTAAGGGCTATGTTACCAAGAAGGAGTCTCCCGAGTGGCGCAGTGGTCTAAGTGCTAGCAGTGCCACTAGGGATCGGGTTCGAATCCAGGCCATGTCGTAGCCGGCCGCGATGGGGAGGGACCCATGAGATGGCGCACAATTGGTCCAGGGTAGCGGAGGGAATGGACACGGCAGAAAAAAAAAAAAAAAAAAAAAAAAAAAAAATTTTAAAGAAGAAAAAATATAAAAATAAAAACATTTAAAAAATAAATACCCCTAAAACAAGGAGAGGGATGTAGTTGCTGCATCAGATGACCTGACTCCACAATCCCTCGACCTAAACCAAATTGAGATGGTTTTGGATGGAGTCGGACCGCAGAGTGAAGAGAAAAGCAGCCAACAAGTGCTCAGCATATGTGGAAACTCCTTCAAGACTGTGGAAAAAAGCAATTCCAGGTGAAAGCTGGGTAGAGAGAATGGCAAGAGTGTGCCAAAGCTGTCATGAAGGCCAAAGGGTGGCTTACTTTGAAGAATCTCAAATATAAACATGTTTGAATGTTTAACATTTCTTGGTTACTACATGATAATATGTGTTATTTCAAGTTTTGATTCGACAGCATGTGGATGACTGTCATTCATATTCCATTCACCAGTTCAATGTAACATCGATAGGTTTAGGTATACATGATACTCAAAAATTTTCCCCCTACCCATCATGAGGTTGCTAAAAACCTTTGTCTATGAATGAAAGTTTTCAAAAGTAAAGGTTTACATACGGACAGTGGGCAAAATTTTAATACCGCCTTGCACACTCTTTCCTGCAATTAGGGATTTTAGGGGTTGTAATATTTTCCAACAGTTGCAAAAAAGTTTCTAAAGGGGCAAATTTCCCGATTGTTTATATTTTTTGAGCCGGGGTTTTTTGGAACTAAATAGCCAGCTAGCAAAATTGCATCCCCCTGTTTGAGCCGGGGTTTGAGTAACTAAACTGCCAGCTAGCTCTTGTGTTTTCTTGAGGTGTTCTGTCTGGAGAGACTCCTTCCTCTGTCTCATCGGCATCATGATGTTGGTTAGCCTGCCCAGATGATAAGCCCCTTCTACTGAAGAGGCGACGGTTTAGGGCCTGTTCCCCTTGTGAAACAAAGACGCCAGTTGTAAAGGTTCCTTCTTCATATCGAAGTTAGTTCAAGGCCCGCGTTCCAACTCTTGATCAGATTTTGGGATGGGTTCAAATCATCAATGTAACCAATGGGGTATGGAGTGCTTCTAATGATTCTACATTTTATGAAGGTTAGTGATTGTATTTAATGGTAATTAGGACATCTAGGGAGTGTCCCAAAATAAATGTATGTAAGAGCATAAACCCACTCCGTCCCGGTGTTTTCCTGCAGTCGACCAGCAGCACAGACACCCTCTTCAGACCCAGCAGTAAGTTACCAGGAGAGGCATGACCTGGGGACCCCAAGAGGGGGAGGGGGGAGGAGGGTTTGAGGGAGAGGGAGGGGGGGGGTGGGATAGGTGTTTCCTGTAAATCCCAAAAAGAGGGTAGTGGAGTTCAAGTTAGTACACTAAGGGTAAAACAACACAACAATGGTATGATGAGGTCTTGCATTTAAATGGGGACAGCCACAACGGAGTGGAAACAATGCCCCCTTGCTGTTTAAGACTTAATGGACACCAAATACATTTTTTCCAAACTCTGCTTCTTCATTCCGGTCTGTTGAACAACAGGAGTTACCAAACCACAGAAAATGAAAAATGTGTTTTTCAACGATGGGTTTATGATATAGCTTGTAACTTGTAAACGATTACCCATTCCTAAAAGTGAGTACTACTTTCACAGCATGTTAAAAATAATACAGGCTTCAGGCTATTTGAACTGATCTACAGGCCATTTGAACTGATCTTCAGGCTATTTGATCTGATCTTCAGGCTATTTGATCTGATCTTCAGGCTATTTGATCTGATCTACAGGATATGCATCAGACTATTTTGAAATGTTAACCTAAAATAATACATTGCATTTAGAACGTCTGCACTCCCCTTGAACCTTTTTCACATTTTGTTACGTTACAATGTGGGATTTAAATATATTCAAATGAATTTTTTTTGTAATCGATGTGCTAATTTCTTAATTGTCAAATGTGGCTTTGATTGGATAGTTGATGTTACGTTGGAAAGCTTTATGTTTATGACAGTTTTGCGATAGAAACACATGAAAAAAAGGGTGGGTTTCATGTTTTGGCTGACAAATGTACTAAAATGTAATAACATCCAGTACCAGTCAAAAGTTTGGACACCTACACATTCAAGGTTTTTTTTTAATACTATTTTTCTACATTGTAGAATAATAATGAAGACATCAAAACTATGAAATAAACACATATGGAATCATGTTTGTAACCAACAAAGTGTTAAACAAATCAGAATATATTACAGGTGACTACCTCAAGAAGATGGTTGAGAGAATGCCAAGAGTGTGCAAAGCTGTCATCAAGGCAAAGGGTGGCTACTTTGAAGAATCTCAAAATATTAAATATAATTTGATTTGTTTATCCACTTTCTTGTTTACTAAATCATTCCCATATGTGTTATTTCATAGTTTTGATGTCTTCACAATTATTCTACAATGTAAAAATAAAGAAAAACCCTTGAATGAGTAGGTGTGTCCAAACTTTTGACTGGAACTGTATATATTTCTTTCCACTTTCAAATGGTACAACAAAGATGTTTGGAGGTAGAGGGCTGCGGGCTCCGACAGAGCCTATAATAATAATAATAATAATAATAATAATAATAATAATAATAATAATATGCCATTTAGCAGACGCTTTTATCAAAAGCGATTTACAGTCATGCGTGCATACATTTTTGTATATGGGTGGTCCCGGGGATTGAACCCACTACCCTGGCGTTACACGCGCCGTGCCCTACCAACTGAGCTACAGAGGATCACGATCATTGCAGCGCGGTCCGTATTTTTCATGTTGAGGGCGGTCAGACAGAAAACGTTGTGATAAATATACTTGTCCCGCAGATTATTTGGAAACGGTGTCTTTCTGCTGGGTATGCGTTAGCCTAGCTATTGTACTAAAAGCACCTCTGTCAAATTATTCACACACTAGCCTACCTATGAATGGGCGAATAAATCACATGGCAGTTATCTTTCCAAGGAAATTCACTTAAATATAATTAGGCTATAGTTTACTACAGTGTCTGTTAATAGAAAGAAGTTGGGGACGCTCAACCAACGTGAGTCGAGGTGAAATCCCAAAATGTGATTATCAATATAAAGCAAAAGGCACAACATGGGGATCGAGCGTTGAGTCTTCTCCTTCTCAATATATATTAATTATCCATTTATTTGTCTCTGACTGAAAATATTCCCGCTCCTAAAAGACAGGCTATATCCTATGTGCAAAACGCAGGTCAAGAGAAAGTGCAACGGACCGCTCATCTTTCTTGCTGTTTCAAGTTCAGCAGCCATACCTCTCCTCTCCTCTCCTAGTTCAGCAGCCATACCTCTCCTAGTTCAGCAGCCATACCTCTCCTCTCCTGTCCTAGTTCAGCAGCCATACCTCTCCTCTCCTAGTTCGGCAGCCATACCTCTCCTCTCCTAGTTCAGCAGCCATACCTCTCCTCTCCTAGTTCAGCAGCCATACCTCTCCTATCCTAGTTTGGCGTGCTAGATTAGGTGAGCGTTTGGTCTCAATTAAATACAGTAGTCTATATATGAATGGATGGAGAAGTACGGGCAGTTATCTTCCCAAGGAAATTAACTTCCTAAATATTATTAGGCTATACAGTTCCTATGGAAAGTCTACACCCACTATAACTTTTTTCACATTTTGTTGCTTTAAAAAGTGGGATTGAAATAGATTTGATTATAATTTTTCGTAATTCATCTACACAAAATAATGTGAAAGTAAAAACAAAATTCTACAAATGTGTACAAACAAATACAAAACAATAACTAAAATAGTCAGTAAAGTTGGTGTTAAGAAATCACATAATAAGTGATATGGACTGTAAACTAATAGCGGGTAACATGATTTTTTTTTGAATGACTAACCCTTCCTCTGTTAATAATGATGTTGTGTATGGTGTATTAAGCCACCCAGACACGTCAAAGATGTTCACAATAATCCCCAATAATGACCTGCAACCCTGTACATGTGACTCGTTTTTCATACTGGCCCCCCATGGGAATCGAACCCACAACCCTGCCGTTGCAAACGACATGCTCTACCAACTGAGCTACATCCCTGCCGGCCATTCCCTCCCCTACCCTGGACGACGTTGTGCAGTGCAGTGCGATGCAGTGCCTTAGACCACAGTGACCACCTGCAACCCTGTACATGTGACTATTCACAAAAATCCACAATAATGACCTAAATGACAGAGTGAAAGGAGAATATAAATATTCCAGATCTTGTTTGCAACAAGGCACTAAAGTAATACTGCTAAAGAATTAACAGGGCAAATGAATTCACTTTTTGGGCCTAAATGCAAAACCTTAAGTTTGGGTCAAATCCAACATAATATCACTGAGTAACTGCCTCCTTATTTCCAAGCATGGTGATGGCTGCATCATGGTAAGGAAATGCTTGACATCGTCAAAGACTGGGGAGTTTTACAGGATGAAAAGAAACAGGATTTCCTAGAGGAAAGACTGCTTCAGTCTGCTTTACACTAGACACTGGGAGAGGAATTCACCTTTCAGCAAGACCGTAACCTACAACACTAAGCCACATCTAAATCTGTGGGAAGCTAAAAGGCTAGCTTGCTTACAGTTTTTAGCAAGCTGCTAGTGGAGTAGCCTACAGCCAACTGGCAAGCTGCTAGTGGAGTAGCCTACAGCCAACTGGTAAGCTGCTAGTGGAGTAGCCTACAGCCAACTGGCAAGCTGCTAGTGGAGTAGCCTACAGCCAACTGGTAAGCTGCTAGTGGAGTAAGCCTATAGCCAACTGGCAAGCTGCTAGTGAGTAGCCTACAGCCAACTGGCAAGCTGCTAGTGGAGTAGCCTACAGCCAACTGGCAAGCTGCTAGTGGAGTAGCCTACAGCCAACTGGCAAGCTGCTAGTGGAGTAGCCTACAGCCAACTGGCAAGATGCTAGTGGAGTAGCCTACAGCCAACTGGCAAGCTGCTAATGGAGTAGCCTACAGCCAACTGGCAAGCTCCAACTAGCTGCATTGTACCGATAAGTCATTGGTAGTGCATTATTGTTTGCTTTCCGCGATTGGAAATGCATTGTATTGGCATGAGGAAGTGTTATTACGGTAATTAGCAACTGTTTTGCATTGGATTGTTGGGTATTGTGCATGTAGCTGTGTAGCGTTGTCAAGACTTGCTATTTATGGATTGACTTGCTATTTATGGATTGTCCATGTTTGTAAAGCGGTGCAGTAGCCTGTATTCTTGCTGCAAGACAGCCGTGTGTGGCTGCAAATACATTGTGTGTAATTGTACTATCGGTTATTATCGATCCTGTGTTATCAGCAAGCGAAAATAGTTGTGCCCCCTTAGTCATTTCTGATGCCCCCTTGCCGAGTTCATCCTGCCCGCCGGGCATGGCTACGAGTAACCAGCTAAACTACAACAAATGATTTTCCAAAAGTCAAGGACCATTAAATGCGCGCAGTGTAAAAGCAGGAAGTAGGCCACAAAGACCCGTTATAAAAATGATTAAATTAATCTAAACTCACCTGATTCATTGTAGAAACGTGTGTTTATGGTCGATTGCAGAGTTCAGGCGAAGTTAACTAGATGTTTATCTCTAGTCTACGGACCTTTTAGATCAGGGAGGTAGAGGACCGAGACGTTATATTTCAACATGCGACTCTGCCTAAAGACAAAATGGAGAATAGAGAACATGTAACTCCACCTTCACTTCCGTTCGATGAAAAATAGGACTTCCGCAAACATACAAATAATACAGCAGTAGTCTGCTTAGCTCATTTTCAAAAGTTACAGTCCGATATCATTTTAACATTCCTCCTTTGTTCAATCATGTTGTCTGGTGTTCTACTCTGCACGGAGCATAAAGTCACAAGAGAAAAGATCCAGGCTCCGCCTTCATTTCCGTTCAACTTAAACGTTGGGATTCGGCCAACATACAAATAATACTCCCAGTCGTATGGAGCCTTCTGCTTTTAGTAACTCATTTTCTAAGTTAACGCAGTTTCTCTGGACCCAGCAAGGTTGGACTTTGGGCCTCTATATATAAAATAACATTGAATGTTTCAGCCAGATATCCACTCACAAACCGATCGCTGTACATCGTGCTGAAATAGAGACATGTCTATGCGGCTGCATGCCTAATTAATCGATAATAGTGTTCCTGTGGTGCAAGAGAATGTAAAGCTTTGCTTTAACTAATGGATAAAGGTTTATTGGTAGGCCTCTATTTGGTCGTCATTTTCTCATGTTGAACATTTTAGTCATTTAGCAGACGCTATTTATTTTTTCATACTGGCCCCCGTGGGAATCGAACCCACAACCCTGGTGTTGCAAACGCCATGCTCTACCAACTGTGCTACACGGGGCCTAACATTTCACGAAATCTATACACGGTGTCGTAATGCTGCAATTTTATAGCCTGCTGGCTGGTGGTAATAATGTCATTTATTGTTCAGTAATTAAAACTGGACATTCAAACATTGCAGATTTTAAAATAAATTATCCATGCATACTAATCAGCTACCAATTGATGTTTAAAATAATATACAACTGTCCTGTAGCTGCTACCTGAACCTGCATGACATGAACCCTCCTCGTGCTCTCTCCAAGCTTGGATAGAATGCTGTTGTGCATAAATCTATTTTAATTAAATAAAGAAAAATCTCATTTACATACACTACCGGTCAAAAGTTTTAGAACACCTACTCATTCAAGGGTTTTTCTTAATTTTGAATATGCTCTACATTGTAGAATAATAGTGAAGACAACAAAACTATGAAATAACACATATGGAATCAATGTATGGAATTCATTAGGGATCCCCATTAGCTGCTCCCAAGGCAGCAGCTACTCTTCCTGGGGTCTAAAAAATATTTGTGATTCTTCAAATAGCCACCCTTTGCCTTGATGACAGCTTTGCACACTCTTGACATTCTCTCAACCAGCTTCATGAGGTAGTCACCTGGAATGCATTTCAATAAACCGGTGTGCCTTCTTCAAAGTTAATTTGTGGAATTTCTTTCCTTCTTAATGCGTTTGATTCAATCAGTTTTTTTTGTGACAAGGTAGGGGGGGTACACAGAAGATAGCCATATTTGGTAAAAGACCAGTCCATATTATGGCAAGAACAGCTCACATAAGCAAAGAGAAACGACAGTCCATCATTACTTTAAGACATGAAGATCAGTCACTCAGACCCAGAGTTACCTCTGCTGCAGAGGATAAGTTCATTAGAGTTACCAGCCTCAGAAATTGCAGCCCAAATAAATGCTTCAGAGTTCAAGTCACAGACACACCTCAACATCAACTGTTCAGAGGGGACTGTGTGAATCAGTCCTTCATGGTCGAACTGCTGCAAAGAAACCACTACTAAAGGACACCAATAAGAAGAAGAGACTTGCTTGGGCCAAGAAACACAAGCAATGGACATTAGACCGGTGGAAATTTGTCCTTTGGTCTGTAGTCCAAATTGGAGATTTTTGGTTCAAACCGCTGTGTCTGTGTGAGACGCAGTGTGGGTGAACGGATCAAATCCAATCAAATCTTATTGGCCAAATGCACCGAATACAACAGGTGCAGACATTACAGTGAAATGCTTACTTACAGCCCTTAACCAACAGTGCATTTAATTTAAAAAAAAGGTAGAATAAATAAAATAACAAAAAAGTGTTTGAGAAAAAAAGGAAGGAAAAAAAAGGCAGAAGTAAAAAATAATAAATAATAGTAGGGAGGCTTTATATACAAGGGGGGTACAGGTACAGAGTCAATGTGCTGGGGCACCGGCTAGTTGAGGTAGTTGAAGTAATATGTACATATGGGTAGAGTTAAAGTGACTATGCATAAATAATTACAGAGTAGCAGCAGCGTAAAAAGCTGGGTGGGGGGGTCAGTGCAAATAGTCCTGGGTAGCCATGATTAGCTGTTCAGGAGTCTTTATGGCTTGGGGTAGAAGCTTTTGAGAAGTATTTTGACCTAGACTTGGCACTCCGGTACCGCTTGCCGTGCGGTAGCAGAGAGAACAGTCTATGACTAGGGTGGCTGGAGTCTTTGACCATTTTGAGGGCCTTTCCTCCTCTGACACCGCCTGGTATAGAGGTCCTGGATGGCAGGAAGCTTGTGCCCCAGTGATGTACTGGGCCGTACGCACTACCCTCTGTCGTGCCTTGCGGTCGGAGGCCAAGCAGTTGCCATACAGTCTGAGATGCAACCAGTCAGTATGCTCTCGATTGG
Organism: Coregonus suidteri; assembly: GCA_036851935.1. NCBI lineage: Eukaryota > Metazoa > Chordata > Actinopteri > Salmoniformes > Salmonidae > Coregonus > Coregonus suidteri. The sequence continues at coordinate 37,937,031 of CM072244.1, read as the reverse complement.
TGCAGCTGTGTAAGTTTTTGAGGATCTGAGGACCCATGCCAAATATTTTCAGACTCCCTGAGGGAGAAATAGGCTTTGGCGGATGATCTCCGCATATGTTATTTCCCACCGTAAAGCATGGAGGAGGAGGTGTTATGGTGTGGGGGTGCTTTGCTGGTGACACTGTCTGTGATTTATTTAAATTCAAGGCACACTTTACCCAGCATGGCTACCACAGCATTCTAGCAGCAATACACCATCCCATCTGGTTTGAAACTTAGTTGGACTATCATTTGTTTTTCAACAGGACAAGGACCCACTTCCAGGCTGTGTAAGGGCTAATTTACCAAGGAAAGTGATGTAACTGCTGCATCAGATAACCAGGCCTCCACAATCCCCAACCTCAACCAAATTGAGATGGTTTTGGGATGAGTCGGACCGCAGAGTGAAGGAAAAGCAGCCAACAAGTGCTCAGCAATATGTGGGAACTCCTTCAAGACTGTTGGAAAGCATTCCAGGTGAAGCTGGTTGAGAGAATGACAAGAGTGTGCAAAGCTGTCATCAAGGCAAAGGTGGCTATTTGAAGAATCTCAAATATAAAACATATTTTGATTTGTTTTAAACACTTTTTTGGTTACTACATGATTCCATATGTGTTATTTCATAGTTTTGATGTCTTCACTATTAGTCTACAATGTGAAAAATAGTCAAATTAAAGAAAAACCCTTAAATGATTAGGTGTTCTAAAATATGTTGACCGAGTATAGTGTAAGTATTCACACCCGAGTCAACCTTTCTGCTGCAACTTGCCCATGTGCCCCCCCCCCCGCTTCTCCTTTCACACAAATTCAGAACAGCTGATGTTTTGAAAGCGCTGCAAAATCTGGACCCCTACAAATCAGCAGGGCTAGACAATCTGGACCTTTCTTTCTTCCTAAAACTAGCCGCCCGAAATTGTCGCAACCCCTATTACTAGTCTGTTCAACCTCTCTTTCATAACGTCTGAGATCCCCCAGAGATTGGAAAGCTGCCGCGGTCATCCCCCTCTTCAAAGGGGGGGACACTCTAGATCCAAACTGCTACAGACCTATATCCATCCTGCCCTGCCTTTCGAAAGTATTTCGAAGCCAAGTTTAATAAACAGATCATAGACCATTTTCGAATACCACCGTACCTTCTCCGCTATGCAATCTGGTTTCAATCCTCCGAGCTGGTCCACGGGGTGCATTCAGCCACGCTCAAGGTCCTAAACGATATTATAATAACCGCGATTGATAATAGACAGTACTGTGCAAGCCGTCTTCATCGACCTGGCCAAGGCTTTCGACTCTGTCAACCACCGCATTCTTATTGGCAGACTAAATAGCCTTGGGTTTCTCAAATGACTGCCCTCGCCTGGTTCACCAACTACTTCTCAGATAGAGTTCAGTGTGTCAAATCGGAGGGCCTGTTGTCTGGACCTATGGCAGTCTCTATGGGGGTGCCACAGGGTTCAATTCTTGGGCGACACTTTTTCCTCCGTGTATATCAATGATGTCGCTCTTGCTGCTGCTGGTGACTCTCAGATGCCACCTCTACGCAGAAACGACACCATTTTGTATACATCTGGCCCTTCATTGGACACTGTGTTAACAAACCTCCAAACGAGCTTCAATGCCATAACAACAATCCTTCAGTATTCCTTCAACTGCTCTTAAACACTAGTAAAACTAAATGCATGCTTTTCAATCGAACGGCTGCTAGCACCCTGCCCACCGACGGTAGAATCACCACTCTCGACGGGTCTGACCTAGAGTATGGTGGACAACTACAAAATCTAGGTGTCTGGTTAGACTGTAAACTCAACTTCCAGACTCACATAAAGAATCTCCAATCCAAAGTTAAATCTAGAATCGGCTTCCTATTTTCGCAACAAAGCCTCCTTCACTCATGCTGCCAAACATGCCCTCGTAAAACTGACTATCCTACCGATCCCTTGACTTCGGCGATGTCATTTAAAAATAGCCTCCAACACTCTACTCAGCAAATTGATGTAGTCTATCACAGTGCCATCCGTTTTGTCTCCAAAGCACCGATACACTAATACCACCACTGTGACCTGTACGCTCTTGTTGGCTGGTCCTCACTACATGTTCGTCGTCAAACCCACTGGCTCCAGGCCATCTATAAATCACTGCTAGGCAAATCCCGCCTTATCTTAGCTCATGGTCACCATAGCAGGCACCCACCCGGTAGTCTGCGCTCCAGCAGGTATATCTCACTGGTCATTCCCAAAGCCAACACCTCCTTTGGCCGCCATTCCTTCAGTTCTCTGCTGACAATGACGGAAACGAATTGCAAAAATCTCTGAAGCTGGAGACTCTTATCTCCCTCAAAAACTTTAAGCATCAGTTGTCAGAGCACCTTACCGATCACTGCACCTGTACACAGCCCATCTGAAATTAGCCCACCCAACTACCTCATCCCTATATTGTTATTTAATTTGCTCTTTTGGCACACCCCAGTAATCTCTATTGTGCACATAATCTCTTGCACATCTAGCATTCCAGTGTTAATACTTTTGTAATTATTCTGCACTATAGCCTTTTATTGCCTTACCTCCATAACTTGCTACATTTGCACACACTGTATATATATTTTCTGTTGTATCTCTGACTTTATGTTTTTTTTTACCCCATATGTAACTCTGTGTTTGTTTTTGTTGCAGCTACTTTGCTTTGTCTTGGCCAGTCGCAGTTGTAAATGAGAACCTGTTTCTCAACTGGCTTTACCTGTTAAATAAAGGTGAAATAAATAAAATAAATTAAAAAACAAACACTTTATAGAAGCACCTTTTAGCAGCGGTTACAGTTGAGTCTTTCTGGGTAAGTCTCTAAGAATGCTTTCTAAACCTGGATTGTGCAACATTTCCCCATTATTATTTTACAACTTCTTCACGCTCCGTCAAATTGGTTGTTGATCATTGCTAGACACAACAGTGGCCGTAAATGCCGTTTAAGATGAGGGAGGACCATTATTTATTTTTTAATGAGCATGGCCTTTATTTCTATTACAGCATGTTGGATGACTGTCATTCATATTCCATTCACCCAGTTCAATGTAACATCGATAGGTTTTAGGGTACGACATGATACTCAGCATTTCCCAATACCCATCATGAGGTTGCTACAACCTAGTCTATGAATGAAAGTTTACACGTAGGTGACATACGGACAGTGACTCAATACCGCCCTTTGCACACTCTTGCCTGCAAATAGCTTATCTAGGGTGTAATAATTTGTCCAACAGTTGGCAAACAAGAGTTTCTAAGTTGTCAAATTCAGATATGTTTATATATGTTTGAGCCGGGTGTTTGAGTAAATAAACTAGCCAGCTAGCTAACATAGCATCCCTCTGTTTGAGCCGGGTGTTTGAGTAACTAAAACTAGCCAGCTAGCTAACATAGCATCCCTCTGTTTGAGCCGGTGTTTGAGTAACTAAACTAGCCAGCTAGCTAACATAGCATCCCTCTGTTTGAGGCTGGTGTTTCAGTAACTAAACTAGCCAGCTAGCTAACATAGCATCCCTCTGTTGGAGCCGGGTGTTTGAGTAACTAAACTAGCCAGCTAGCTAACATAGCATCCCTCTGTTTGAGCCGGGTGTTTGAGTACTAAACTAGCCAGCTAAGCTAACATAGCCATCCCTCTGTGTTGGAGCAGGGTGTTTGAGTAACTAAACCTAGCCAAGCTAGCTAACATTTGCATCACTCTGTTGGAGCAGGGTGTTTGAGTAACTAAACTACCAGCTAGCTAACCATAGCATCCCTCTGTTGGAGCAGGGGTGTTTGAGTAACTAAACTAGCCAGCTAGCTAACATTGCGGCATCACTCTGTTGGAGGGCAGCATGTTTGAGTACCTAAACTAGCCAGCTACGCTTGATGGGAGTTTGTGGCTATCATACACAGTGCTGTTGAGGCTACTGGAGACCTTCATTGCAAAACAGTGTGTTTTAATCAATTATTTGGTGACAGGTGGAAATATATTTAGTATAAGTTTTTATCTATAAGGTTGACTTTTTTCAATGTTTTAAAACCATTTTTATGAAATTCACTGAGGAGGATGGTTCTCATCCCTTCCCTACTCAGAGAGGAGCCTCCACTGCTGAAGACACACCATTTTCAGGCCTGCCAATCGATTTTTCAAGTAGATTTAAGTCCAAAATTGTACTCGGCCACTCAGGAAACATTCATTTCTCTCTGGTAGGCACTCCCATAGATTTTGGCCTTGTGTTTTAGGTTATATGTCCTGCTGAAAGGTGAATGCCAAAATGCTCCCGTGGTCTGGTGGCAGCAGACCTGAACCAGGTTTTCCCTCTATTGTTTTTGCTGGGCTTTAGCACCATTCCATTCTATTTTTATCATGAAAACTCCCCATTCCTTAATGAATTACAAGAAACCCTAAAATGATGCAGCCACCACTAAACTTGAAAATTTTAAAAATGGTACAGTAATGTGTTTGATTGATTTGCCCCTAAATAACCTTTTTTTTCAGGCAAAAAGTTTAATTTTTTGCCAATTTTTTTTTTCATTATTACTTTTTTTTCCTTGTGCAAACAGGATGCATGTTTTGGAAAATTTTTATTTTGTACAGGCTTCCTTTCTTTTCACTCTGTCATTTAGGGTTTGTATGTGGGGTAACACAATGTTGTTGATCCTTCTCAGTTTTCCTATCACAGCCATTTAAACTCTGTAACTGTTTAAAAAATCGCATTAGTGTCCGGGGCTGTGTTGGGTGTGGTGTAGAATCAGGGCCCGGCAGCAGAGGGTAAGTCCAACAAGACTTTTTTGAGCCGAAAAAAATCCAAAAACCCCCCAAAAAGACGCACACAGGCTAAATACAACGCACACAAGGGGCGTAAAACCTCCCACACAACAAGGAAAGGGAAACTC
>CM072244.1:37898239-37931625 GCA_036851935.1 Coregonus suidteri | reverse complement strand
ACAAAATTTATCTTTTAATCATACGCCGGGGCTTAGATCACTCTTGTGGGAAACAGCTTGGTACTGCGCCCAAGCTGCAGGGGGTACCGATATTTCGTTTGGTATGCATTGTACTTTTATTGTTTGCTTTCCTCGATTGGAAATGCATTGAAATGGAAATGAGGACGTGTTTTACGGTAATTACCCAACTGTTTTTGCTTGGTTTTTTTGGGTATTTGGCAGAGCTGTGTAGCGTTGTCATAACTTGCTTTTTAAAGGGGTTTTTGTCCTGTTTGTAAAGGGGTTGAGTACCTTTATTTTTTCTGCAAGACGCCGTGCGGGGGCCTGAAAAATACTTTGTTCTTTTTGGGTCTATCGATTATTTTTAATCTTGTGTTATCGAAAGGGAAAAAATTTTGGGGCCCCCTTTCTTTTTCCTGAGGGCCCCCTTCCCGGGGTTTCATCCTCCCGGCAGGCCTGGCTACGATTAACCAGCTAAACTCACAAATGATTTTCCAAAATCAAGGACCATTAAATGCCGCAGTGTAAAAGAAATGAGGCGGGGCTACAAAAAACCCTTTATAAAAATGATTAAATTAATCAAACTCCCCTGATTCTTTGTAGAAACGTGTGTTTATGGTCGTTTCCCGATTTCAGGCGAAGTTAACTAGATTTTTATCTCTAGCCCTAGGGACCTTTTAGATCGGGGAGGTAAAAGGACCGAGACGTTTTTTTATTTAAACATGACAAGCCCAAAATGGAAAATTAGAAACTTTTACCCCACCCTTAAATTTCCCCTTTTCGGGGGGAAAAAAATGGACCTCCCCCAAATACAAAATAATACAGCATAGGCTTCTTGCTCATTTTCAAAGTTCAGTCCGATACCCTTTTTAAATTCCCCCCTTTTTTTAAAATAAGGGTTTTTTTGGTTTGTTCTACCTCGGGCAGGGAGCGAAAATTTCACAAGAAAAAAAGACCCCGGGCTCCCCCTTAAATTTTCTTTTCCAACATACAAATAAATTCAACTTTCCCAAAATAAATCCCAAAAAATACTGCCCGCACCCCCCTCGAAAATTAGCTTACTGGGGTTTGGGTTTCATTTTTTCAGTGTCTATCTATGTTTCTGTGCCTTCAATGGACCCCTTCCCCCCCCTTGACCTTATTCCACATTTTTTTTTGTGTCTCCCCCAACTTGGATAGAACCCTGTTTTTGCAAAAATTTATTGTAGCCCTCCAGTACAGGCATGGGGAAGGGGGCCCCTTGTTTTGAATACGGGGCTTTAATGCGGGTTAAACCCCGTGAAAAAACGGGTTTTAAAGAAAAAAAATCTTAACAAAAAAATGCCAAAAGGGCATGTCCCCCACACATCTGGCTTTATAATCAAGCTCTACAGCTAGACATTTTAAATGTATTTTTACCCCAAAAAAAGGGAACGCCCGTAAACCAAACCCCTCATAGCAAAAAAAATAGTCCCCAAACCTCATTGTTTGCTTATCACACAGAGGTCTAAACACCCTTTTAAAATTGCCCGTTATCTTCTTCTGTATACTTTCCTTTTTAAGTATGCACTTAACACGATACAAGTGGAAAAATAATTCGCTTTTTGCGGTAAGTTTTCATCGGTGCGTCGCTAAAGGTCACTCGTGTTGACAACACTCGCGGAACCAATAATTGTTCCGTCTGCTGTAAACGTAACAATTCAGAAGGAAATAAATAAGAAAAAAGTGCAAATACATGAATAAACTAAAGTGCTTCATACATGAAAATAAACTGGCGACAGGAGGCAGTTACACTCACACCAAATCACAAGTGCTTTCTTAAAACTTGAAGAAAAACCTACTGCATGAATAAATTAAATGATAACTCTGTCCTAATAAAAACAACTAATAAACTGTGTTGTTAGTGTATGCTAGAACCATCAGTCTGCTTCTTTAGCAATGTAACGTGTTCCTGAATGGGTCTCTCCAGGTAAACAGGTTGGGCTGTAACGCTATCCTCTTCCATCCAGGGGCGAGTCACTGATTATGGAGTAACTTGAGTCTCCTCACTCTTTGCATCACGTCACGACGAGACCTCGATGACTTCCTTTCTAGCTTTCTATTGGTATTCGTGGTGTGGCAGCATATTGTAGCAGAACAATGTCACCGACCTTTGCATGTTCTGCGATCTTTGGTACACTCTCTCATGATAGTGCTTGACGGAGCAATGCAGAAAACATGACGTCTCTAGGACGTACTGCTGTATGCCTCACATGTGGATGCTAGGGCAGCATTAGCTAAGCGGCCTCCTACTCTGATTACACCTTGATCATCCAGAACGGACATAGTTTGTGCAACCTGGTTTGCTTTGTCTTTGACCATTTGCCCTCCTTATGATTGTCTAAGGCGTTGAATTTATTGAGAGAGAGTTGCTTCCCGGAACATCTTGATTATGGTCAGCTCCGCCTCTTTCCTTTCCTCCAAGTTCCGAGGCCTCACAGGACTTTGGCTTGAGACCTTTGATTTTCTTAGCACGGCGCTTGAGTCTGGCAACAGCCTTCACCATTCTTGCCCAGTCTGAGAACTGTGTAGATGATCTAAATTGTTTTTGCTTGTCTTCTGCCTGAGTGTCAATGAACCTGAGCTTTTCTTGACCTCTGGGTCACTGCTCTCGATCTCTCCCACCATGACAACTCCAGTTGGTAGCTCTTTTTGCCAAAGAGGTCTGGACCTGGTCTGGATAGTATCTTTGGATTCTCACACCAGCCAAGTTTTTAGATCTTTGCAACCAAGACTCCCACAGGGGTCGAAGGTCATCAGGGCAAAGGATCATCCCAACTGAGCTTGTCACGACACATCTGCTGCAGATCTGCTTTCCTACCAGGATGAAGGGTGCCACAAATCCAAGTGGGTCGTACACCCGAGGCAAACTGTGGGACAAGACCCCTCTGCGGGTAAGTGGATTTTTCTTTGACAACCACGCTGAACTGCAGCTCATCAGAACTCACATACACACTGTACTCCCTAGTGCTCTTTCCATGTGTGGTTCTCCCAACATCATGGTCAGGTCCTTGACGGCTTTAGCACACTCTTCCTCAGGAATTGTGGCTAAGATTGCTTTGCTGTTGGAGATGAACTTGTGCAATCAAAGTTTGCCTGTGCGACAAAGCTCTTCTTGCTTCCTCCACTAGTTGGATTGCTTGGTTTTCAGATTCTACACTTGCCAATCCATCATCGACGTAGAAGTTCTTCTGGATGAAACCTGATGGTTTCTTCTCTAAAGCGTCCTTGTCCTTGAGCGGGCAAGTGCTTTAGGCCAATAGTTAGCACATCCAGGTGGATGAAGCTGCACCGAACAAGTGGACCTTCATTCGATAGATGGAGGGCTGGGCTTAAGATCTCCAACCTTCCACACAAGAATCTGAGGTAATCTTGTCATCTTCTGGCTTAACATGGAACTGGTGGAACATACGTTTCTATGTCACACATAACTGCCACACGACCCTTTCTGAACCGACACAAAAACTCCCCCAAGGTGTTTGTTAACTCTGGGCCAGTCAGGAGATGGTTCATTCAAGCGTGTCCCTTGAAACCTTACCAGAGCAGTCAAAAATGACAAACGGATCTTACCGGGCTTTTGGGGATGATACACCCCATGGTGGGGGGGATGCACCACTCTGGGGTCTTGCTAACATCCTCTCAGGGACAAGCTCGGCGTCTCCACAAGCTATTGGTCTCATCCGGTAAAGGCCCAACAAACCTGCCCGCTTGACCCCATCCCCTCCTCTCTTCTCCAGACCATCTCCGGTGACCTTCTCCCCCTACCTCACCTCGCTGACAACTCAATCCTTGACCGCTGGCCATGTCCCTTGTGTCAGTCTCAAGAGAGCGAGAGTTGCTCCCCTTCTCAAACAAAACCAACACTCGATCCCACTGATTTCAACAACTACAGACCAGTATCCCTTCTGTTTTCTTCCCCCCCTTGTTTTTTTCACAAAACCATATAGACGTGCCCGTCTTTAGCAACTCTCTCTTGCTATCTCTCTCAGAATGACCTTCTTGATCCAAACCAGTCAGGTTTCAGGACTGGTCATGTCACACTGAGACTGCTCTTCTCTGTGTCACGGAGGCTCTCCGCACTGGCTAAAGCTAAACTCTCTTCTCCTCTGCTCTGTCCTTCTAGACCTGTCTGCTGCCTTTCATACTGTGAACCATCAGATCCTCCTCTCCACCCTCTCCGAGCTGGGCATCTCCGGCGCGGCTCACTCCTGGATGCGTCCTACCTGACCGGTCGGCTCCTACCAAGTGGCGTGGCGAGAAGCTTTGTCTCCGCACCACCGTGCTCTCACCACTGGTGTCCCCCAGGGCTCAGTTCTAGGCCCTCTCCTTTTCTCCCTATACACCAAGTCACTTGGCTCTGTCATATCCTCACATGGCCTCTCCTATCATTGCTACGCTGATGATACACAACTAATCTTCTCCTTTCCCCCTTCTGATAACCAGTGGTGCAATCGCATCTCTGCATGTCTGGCAGACATATCAGTATGGATGACGGATCACCACCTCAATCTGAACCCTGGGCAAGACGGAGCTGCTCTTCCTCCCGGCGGAAGGACTGCCCGTTCCAATGATCTCGCCATCACGGTTGACAACTCCGCTGTGTCCTCCTCCAAGAGTGCGAAGAGCCTAGGCGTGACCCTGGACAACACCCTGTCGTTCTCCGCCAACATTCAAGGCGGTGAACCGCTCCTGCATGTTCATGCTCTACAACATTCCGAGAGTAGACCTGCGCTTACACAGGAAGCGGCACAGGTCCTAATCCAGGCACTTGTCATCTCCCGTCTGTACTTGTTGCAACTCGCTGTCCTGGCTAGGCCTCCTGCCTGTGCCATTAAAACCCTACAACTCATCCAGAATGCCGCAGCCCGGTCCGGTGTTCAACCCTTCCCAAAGTTCTCCCACTCTCACGTCACCCCCTCCTCCGCACACTCCACTGGCTTCCAGTTGAAGCTCGCATACCGCTACAAGACCATGGGTGCTTGCCTATGGAGCAGTGAGGGGAACGGCACCCCTCTGTACCTTCGGGCTCTGATCAGGTCCCTACACCCAAACGAGGGCATTGCGTTCATCCACCTCTGGCCTGCTGGCTCCCCTTCCTCTGCGGAAGCATAGCTCCCGCTCAGCCCAGTCAAAACTGTTTGCTGCCTGGCACCCCAATGTGTGGAACAAGCTCCCTCACGACGCCAGGGACAGCGAGAGTCACTCACCACCTTCCGGAGACATTTGAAACCCCACCTCTTTAAGGATTACCTGGGATAGGATAAAGTAATCCTTCCCCCCCCCCCCCCCCCCCCCCCCCCCCCCCCCCCCCAAAAAAAAAAATTGTAAAAGTGGTTATCCCACTGGCTATAGGGTGAAAACGCACCAATTGGTGAGTCGTCTGGATAAGAGCGTCTGCTAAATGACGGTAAATATGTGCCCTTGAGCAAGGCACTTAACCATAATTGTCCTGTAAGTCGCTCTGGTAAGAGCGTCTCTGCTTAAATGACTAAAATGTAAAATGTAAATGTCATGTAAATGTCTTATAGTCTCTGCAGTACTGCTAATTTCCTTTAACTTCTTCTCCCAGACATCTGAGACGGTGGATGCCACATACCTTGTTATCTGGTAAGTTTGGTCTTCCTTTCTTGAAGGAAGTGGCATTCATAGTGCCCATCATCCTTTGAGTCTGATTGCCACTCTCCATAATTGACATGAACTGTAGATCCTCTTGAGAAAGGTGTTCATCTTCTGAAGCCATTTCTACAAAATCAATTCCAACACCTTGATGACGACGTCTGTTGGAAGGATACTTCTTTGATCTGTGTTCTACAGACATATAGTGCACTTCGTTTGGGGAGATTGGAAGAACTGATGGTCACTTGCTTCACAATGACTTGATGGCTATTCCCAAGGCATCTCCAAAGTCAAGACATGGGTTGCCATAGCGACTACACTCCAAACCCAAGTCTGTTCTCTGAGCAAAGGGCTAATTTTCTTCCACCAGCAACCACTTGTCTTGGTACAAGAGCTTGAGGACAGTTGTAGCCAATTAGTAGGCCGATGTCACAGCTCTGCAGAGGAGCAATTTCATCTGCAATGTGCTCAAGATGAGACCATGCTTGGCAGTCTCTGGTGTGGGAATATGATCTCTGTTTGCAGGGATGAACATTCTCTTGAGTAAGTTACTGGCAGGTAGATTATCTTATCGGAGTAGAATCCTCTTATTTGTAGATAGTCCCTTCTGCTAGGCACCACTGTATTTCTTGAAGCCATTGTGGAGAGCTTTAACTGGAATGGTTCATTTTTAGTGTGAAGCACCTTTGCTGTCTCTTCAAGGATGAAGGTCGTGTCACTCTGTGTATCGAGAAGAGCGTACACAAGAACTTCATGATTTGGCTTACTTTAGTGGACAACCACACAGGAATGACTGAGGATGTATGGGTTTGCCTTTAACATTCTGGATAACTCTGTTAGATGTTACCTCGCGTGGTGGTTTTGTCACCCTTTCTTGTGACGATCTGTCGTTCCTTCTCTTGACTTGTCACTCTCCATTTCTCCATCAGTCCTTGTTGACATTCCTCTTTCTTTGCTGCGATTATCGTGTAGGCAGGTTGGATGTCCTTCTCACAAGTATCACAGATCCTTCTATTTTCACACTCTTTGAGCGATGGCCAGGCTTCAGACAGCCAAAGCACAACTTCATCCCTTGAAAAAACTTTGACTCGCTCAGAGATGGTTTTATTCATAAATTTCCAACACTTGTGTAGACTGTGACCTGACTTCTCACAAAAAACACAGCTTGTGGAGGAAGCTTTTCATCTGAGTTAGTTGCTGAGTACCTTTGCTCCGAGAGCTCTGCTCTTTAAAAACCTTGATCCTGCTCACCTTCATTAGGTTTCAGAGCATGGAGAGAGTTATTGGGTATTAGCTATCTTAGCTTCACGTGTGAGAAACTTTTACAAACTGCTGGAAGCTTGGGAATGGAATGTGACTTTCTTCCTCCACTTCTATGACCTTTCTGTTCCATCTCGAGGTCAGCCCAGTCTGGAAGCTTTTGCAAGTAACTTCTGGTTCTCATTGCAGTCATTAAGTACTTCGAGGCTCCTGATCTGAGTCATAGCAGCCTCACAGCTCCGAAGAAAATCAGCACAACTCTTGAAGTTCAATACTGCATTCGGAGCTTAACTTGGGCCCCATGCCTCCAGCTTATCTCTGAATGCTTTGGCTATGAGGAATGGATTTCCATATCTTTCCTCGAGAATCCTCCATGCTGCGTGATAGGCTGACTCTGAACCAAGCAGGAAGTAGCTCTCTATAGCCTTTTTAGCAGGTCCACCCAACATACTTTTCGCAAGTAATATATATTTTCTTCGGCTGGAATGTTTTTTTCAGATCAAATGAGTGTCTGAAATGAAAAACCTTCCTAGTCATTGAATCTGAGTGGGTCGCCCATTGAATATTGTTGGTTCAGGTATAGGAAGACGACCTGCACTTGATGGACTCTGCAAGTGCTCTAACAAGAGCTGCTGTGCTGTCATCCTGCTTTGAATGTGCCCGGTCTTGTTGGTGAAGAATGGTGCTGCAACAGATTATTTTCATGTTTTAACTTCTTCCTTTTCCTTCATACAGGTACACTTTGATGGAGTAGACTGCTTATTTCTTTTATCTGAGCACTCACTCTGATCATACACTCGCTGACGTGCCTTAGCAGCCTTTAACTTTTTAACTGTCTCTAGTCGCTCCAGTTGTCTCCGCTATTTGCATTTCTAGCACCTTTTGTCTCTCTGCAGCTTCAGCTTCAAGCCTTTCCAATTCCTCAATGCAACACATCTTGTTCTAGTAGTAGTACTTCTAGAGTAGCTTCATTGGCAGCAACTTCAGCAGCGGCATCTTGTCTGCTAACAGAAATCTGACTTGAATGTCTGGAGCTGCTTTGAGCATGAGAGGACTTAGTGCATTGGGATTTGATACTTATCTTGTCTGAGGCTAACAGACTTGAATATAGACGATGTTCGCCCTGTTGCCTCGTTGTTCATCTCCTCCACCGTTATCTGCTGTCTCCAAACTATCTTTTTGCAGTTTGGATGATCTTTCCTGGTTACTGCATCACAGGATGTCAATTCTGCGACGTGTGTCATGGTCAGGGTTGTCTATGCGCCTTAACTCATCATAAGCAATGTTCAGATTCTCTGAGGGCAGCACTTAATTTTGCTATGTGTTCATGTAGGCAGGTTGTTTTTGAGCATTGTACCACTCAAAGCTTGCTTGGCGTCTTTAGCAATAGCCTTCCACTCATCATAGCTCACAGTGAAAACGGTGAGCAAATCTTCTTATTTGCTCATTGTACAGTTCTTGCCCCCTTTCTGTTAACTTTCGGTCTCTTTGGCTTCTTCGTGGTTCTTGTGAGGAAGTGTGGTTCATTAGCTCTTGTGCCTTTTAGTAGCCTGTGGTTGCATGTCTATGTACTGCCTGCTCTATACTTTCACCTACATTAACCTGCTTTTCTCCCAGAGGGAAGACTCTGACATTGTTACTTGGTGTACTTAAATTTGGGTTTTAATCTACTTTTGGCCTGTAGCTAAGTGATTCAGCTCCCATTAGCTATTCACATTTATATACTATTTTTACCACTAATATTATTTTTTAGAACAATTCACATCTACTTCACACAAATCAAATATCACGTTGTTCTATGAAATTTCAAAATTCAGTCTCTTGGTTGTAGCTTAGTTAACACTTAAACATACACACAACTATACCGTATGAATAGGAAGGCAAAAATGTGTCAGGTCTCTTGTGGGAAAATAGTTTAAGCTTCTTGCATCAGCTGGATTCATGGTAAGGCGCCTGGATTCTTGCTGTGGATGCTGCGGCTGTGTAAATGTCAGGAGTCAGATGCACACTCTTGGATGTAGAGATGTCCCTTCTTGTCCATGGATGACGGCTCTTTTGGTACTGTCTTCCTCGTCTACTCATGCAGAGCAGATGAGTTCTCACTGTAGCTCCTCCAGTGACAGGCATGAGGCAAGAGGTCTTGATTTGAATACAGGGCTTTAATGATGGTCAAACCCGTTTGAGAACTGGTTTAAAAGAAAGAAAAAAATACATTAACAAAATAATGCCATATGCATGTCTCACACATCTGGCATTATAATCAAGCTCATACAGCTAAACACTTTATGTATATTTTACACCAAAAAATGACGCACGGTATTTTTTACACAAAACCACCCTCATAGCAAAATAATTAGTCAACAAACCTCATTGCTCTGCTTATCACACAGAGGTTCTAAACATCATTTTAAATGTCCTTTATCTTCTTCTGTTATACTTTCTTTGAAAGTATGCACTTAAACACCGATAACAGTGAAAAAATAATTCGCTTTTCAATTCGCTTTTGACGGTAAAAGTTTCTCGGTGCGTCGCTAAAAAGCGCGCTCGGGTGACAACACTCGGTCGCGGAAACCGAATAATTACTTCCGTCTTGCTGTAAACTTACAATTTTCAGAAGAAATTAAATAATAAAAAGTGCAAATACATGAAATAAAACTAGTGCTAATACATGAAATAAACTGGCGACGAGGCAGTTACACAATGTTTATCTGTAGTCTACGGACCTTTTAGAATCAGGGAGGTAGAGGACCGAGACATTATATTTTCAACATGTGACTCTCTGCCTAAAGTCAAAAGACAAAATGGAGAATAGAGAACATGTAACTCCACCCTGCACTTCCGTTCGACTGAAAAAAAGGACTTCGCCGCCAACATACAAAATAATAATACAGCAGTAGTCTGCTTAGCTCATTTTCAAAAGTTACAGTCCGATATAATTTTAACATTCCTCCTTTGTTCAATCATGTTGTCTGGTGTTCTACTCTGCACGGAGGCGTAAGGTCACAAGAGAAAAGAGCCAGGCTCCGCCTTCACTTCCATTCAACTTAAACGTTGGGATTCGGCCAACATACAAATAATACTCCAGTCGTAGGAAGCCTTCTGCTTTAGTAACTCATTTTCTAAAGTTAACGCAGTTTCTCTGGAACCCGCAAGGTTGGACTTTAGGGCCTCTATATATAAAAATAACATTGAATGTTTTCAGCCAGATAGCCCACTCACAAACCGATCGCTGTACATCGTGCTGAAATAGAGACATGTCTATGCGGCTTCATGCCTAATTAATTGATGATAGTGTTCCTGTGGTGCAAGAGAATGTAAAGCTTTGCTTTAGCTAATGGTTTATTGGTAGGCCTCTATTCGGTTCGTCATTTTCTCATGTTAAAACATTTTAGTAATTTAGCAGACGCTCTTATACCAGAGCGACTTACAGTTAGTGAGTGCATATTTTTATTATTTTTTCATACTGGCCCCCCGTGGGAATCGAACCCAACAACCCTGGTGTTGCAAACGACATGCACTACCAACGAGCTACACGGGGCCTAAAACATTTCACGAAATCTCTACACGGTGTCGTAATACTGCAATTTTATAGCCTGCTGGCTGGTGGTAATAATGTCATTTTATTGTGCAGTAATTAAAAACTGGACATTCAAACATTGCAGATTTTAAAATAAATGTTCCGTGCATACTAATCAGCTACTAATAGATTTTTAAAAATAATATACAACTGTCCTGTAGCTGCTACCTGAACCTGCATGACATGAACCCTCCTCATGCTCTCTCCAAGCTTGGATAGAATGCTGTTGTGCATAAATCTATTTAAATTAAATAAAGAAAAATCTCATTTACATACACTAAGGTCAAAAGTTTTGGAACACCTACTCATTCAAGGGCTTTTTCTTAATTTGTAATATGCTTCTACATTGTAGAATAATAGTGAAGACATCAAAACTATGAAATAACACATATGGAATCATGTAGTAACCAAAAAATTATTTGTATTCATTAGGGATCCCCATTAGCTTCTCCCAAGGCAGCAGCTACTCTTCCTGGGGTCTAAAAAATATTTGTGATTCTTCAAATAGCCACCCTTTGCCTTGATGACAGCTTTGCACAACATCTTGACATTCTCTCAACCAGTTCATGAGGTAGTCACCTGGAATGCATTTCAATAAACAGGTGTGCCTTTCTTCAAAGTAATTTGTGGAATTTCTTTCCCTCTAATGCATTTGATTCAATCAGTTTTGTTTGTGACAAGGTAAGGGGGGGTACAACAGAAGATAGCCATATCTTGGGAAAAAACCCAAGTCCATATTATGGTAAGAACAGCTCACATTAGCAAAGAGAAACGGAAAACGACAGCGTCCATCAAGTACTTTAAGAAATGAAGATCAGTCACCTCCGGAAAATTTCAAGAACTTTTGAAAGTTTCTTAAAGTGCAGTCGCAAAAACCATCAAGCTCTATGATGAAAACTGGCTCTCATGAGGACCGCCACAGGAATGGAAGACCCAGAGTTACCTCTGCTGCAGAGGATAAGTTCATTAGAGTTACCAGCCTCAGAAAAATGCACCCCAAATATAATGCTTCAGAGTTCAAAGTCACAGACACACCTCAACATCAACTGTTCAGAGGGGACTGTGTTTTGAAATCAGTCCTTCATGGTCGAACTGCTGCAAAGAAACCCACTACTAAAGGACCAACCAATAAGAAGAAGAGACTTGCCTGGGGGTCAAGAAACACAAGCAATGGACATTAGACCGGTGGAAATTTGTCCTTTGGTTGTAGTCCAAAATTGGAGATTTTGTGGTTTCAAAAACCGCTGTGTCTGTGTGAGACGCAGTGTGGGTGAACGGATCAAATCAAATCAAATCTATTGGCCAAATGCACCGAATACAACAGGTGCAGACATTACAGTGAAATGGCTTACTTACAGCCCTTAACCAACGTGCATTTAATTAAAAAAAAAGTAGAATAAATAAAATAACAAAAAGTGTTGAGAAAAAAAGAGCAGAAGTAAAATAAAATAATAGTAGGGAGGCTTTTATATACAGGGGAAACAGGTGCAGAGTCAATGTGTGCTGGGGCACGGCTAGTTGAGGTAGTTGAAGTAATATGTACATGTGGGTAGAGTTAAAGTGGACTATGCATAAATAATTAACAGAGTAGCAGCAGCGTAAAAAGCTGGGGTGGGGGGGCAGTTGTAAATAGTCTGGGTACAGCCATGATTAGCTGTTCAGGAGTCTTATGGCCTTGGGGGTAGAAGCTGTTGAGAAGTCTTTGGACCTAGACTTGGCACTCCGGTACCGCGGCTTGCCGTGCGGTAGCAGAGAGAACAGTCTATGACTAGGGTGGCTGGAGTACTTTGACAATTTTGAGGGCCTTCCTCTGACACCGCCCGGTATATAGAGGGTCCTGGATGGCAGGAAGCTTGGCCCCAGTGATGTACTGGGCCGTACGCACTACCCTCTGTCGTGCTTGCGGTCGGAGGCCAAGCAGTTGCCATAACAGTCTGAGATGCAACCAGTCAGTATGCTCTCGATGGTGCAGCTGTGTAATTTTTTGAGGATCTGAGGACCCATGCCAAATATTTTCAGTCTCCTGAGGGAGAATAGGCTTTGGCGGATGATCTCCGCATGTGTATTTCCCTCCGTAAAGCATGGAGGAGGAGGCGTTATGGTGTGGGGGTGCTTTGCTGGTGACACTGTCTGTGATTTATTTAGAATTCAAGGCACACTTAACCAGCATGGCTACCACAGCATTCTGCAGCAATACACCATCCCATCTGGTTTGAACTAGTGGGACTATCATTTGTTTTTCAACAGGACAATGACCCACTTCCAGGCTGTGTAAGGGCTAATTTACCAAGGAAAGTGATGTAACTGCTGCATCAGATAACCAGGCCTCCACAATCCCCCAACCTCAACCAAATTGAGATGGTTTGGGATGAGTCGGACCGCAGAGTGAAGGAAAAGCAGCCAACAAGTGCTCATCATATGTGGGAACTCATTTTACATATTACATTTTAGTCATTTAGCAGACGCTCTTATCCAGAGCGACTTACAGGAGCAATTAGGGTTTAAGTGCCTTGCTCAAGGGCAAATTTTTACGTTCATTTAGCAGACGCTCTTATCCAGAGCGACTTACAAATTGGTGCATTCACCCCTATAGCCAGTGGGATAACAACTTTACTTTTTTTTTTTGGGGGGGGGGGGGGGTAGAAGATTACTTTATCCTATTCCTATTCCTTAAAGAGAGTGGGGTTTTCAAATGTCTCCGGAAGGTGGTGAGTGACTCCGCTGTCCTGGCGTCGTGAGGGAGCTTGTTCCACCATTGGGGTGCCAGAGCAGCGAGCAGTTTGACTGGGCTGAGCGGGAACTATGCTTCCGCAGAGGAAGGGGAGCCAGCAGGCCAGAGGTGGATGAACACAATGCCCTCGTTTGGGTGTAGGGGGACTGATCAGAGCTGAAGGTACGGAGGTGCCGTTCCCCTCACTGCTCCATAGGCAAGCACCATGGTCTTGTAACGGATGCGAGCTTCAACTGGAAGCCAGTGGAGTGTGCGGAGGAGTGGGGGTGACGTGAGAGAGAACTGGGAAGGTTGAACACCAGACGGGCTGCGGCATTCTGGAGGAGTTGTAGGGGTTTAATGGCACAGGCAGGGAGCCAGCCAACAGCGAGTTGCAGTAATCCAGACGGGAGATGACAAGTGCCTGGACTAGGACCTGTGCCGCTTCCTGTGTAAGGCAGGGTCGTTACTCCTCGAATGTTGTAGAGCATGAAACTGCAGGATCGGGTCACCGCCTTGATGTTAGCGGAGAACGACAGGGTGTTGTCCAGGGTCACGCCAAGGCTCTTCGCACTCTGGGAGGAGGACACAACGGAGTTGTCAACCGTGATGGCGAGATCATGGAAACGGGCAGTCCTTCCCCGGGAGGAAGAGCAGCTCCGTCTTGCCAGGGTTCAGCTTGAGGTGGTGATCCGTCATCCATACTGATATGTCTGCCAGACATGCAGAGATGCGATTCGCCACCTGGTTATCAGAAGGGGAAAAGGAGAAGATTAGTTGTGTATCGTCAGCGTAGCAATGATAGGATGAGGCCATGTGAGGATATGACAGAGCCAAGTGACTTGGTGTATAGGGAGAAAAGGAGAGGGCCTAGAACGGAGCCCTGGGGGACACCAGTGGTGAGAGCACATGGTGCGGAGACAGCTTCTCGCCACGCCACTGGTAGGAGCGACCGGTCAGGTAGGACGCAATCCAGGAGTGAGCCACGCCGGAGATGCCCAGCTCGGGGAGAGGGTGGAGAGGAGGATCTGATGGTTCACAGTATCAAAGGCAGCAGACAGGTCTAGAAGGACAAGAGCAGAGGAGAGAGAGTTAGCTTTAGCAGTGCGGAGAGCCTCCCGTGACACAGAGAAGAGCAGTCTCAGTTGAATGAACCAGTCCTGAAACCTGACTGGTTTGGATCAAGAAGGTCATTCTGAGAGAGATAGCAAGAGAGTTGGCTAAAGACGGCGCGCTCAATAGTTTTTGGAAAGAAAAGAAAGAAGGATACTGGTCTGTAGTTGTTGACATCAGTGGGATCGAGTGTTGGTTTTTTGAGAAGGGGTGCAACTCTCGCTCTCTTGAAGACGGAAGGGACATAGCCAGCGGTCAAGGATAAGTTGATCAGCGAGGTGAGGTAGGGGAGAAGGTCACCGGAGATGGTCTGGAGAAGAGAGGAGGGGATGGGGTCAAGCGGGCAGGTTGTTGGGCGGCCTGCAGTCACTAGTCGCAAGATTTTATCTGGAGAGAGAGGGGGAGAAAGAAGTCAAAGCATAGGGTAGGGCAGTGTGAGCAGGACCAGCAGTGACATTAGACCATTAACAAACGAGGATCGGATGTCGTCAACCCTTCTTTTCAAAGTGGAGGATTCAGCAGTGAGGAGAATGTGGCAAAGAGCTTCCTAGGGTTAGAGGCAGATGCTTGGAATTTAGAGTGGTAGAAAGTGGCCTAGCAGCAGAAACAGATGAAGAAAATGTAGAGAGGAGGGAGTGAAAAGATGCCAGGTCGGCAGGGAGTTTTTAGTTTTCTCCATTTCCGCTCAGCTGCCCGGAGCTCCTGTTTCTGTGAGCTCGCAATGAGTCGTCAAGCCACGGAGCTGGAGGGGAGGACCGAGCCGGCCGGGGAGGATAGGGGACACAGGGAGTCAAAGGATGCAGAAAGGGAGGAGAGGAGGTTGAGGAGGCAGAATCAGGAGATTGGAGGGAGAAGGATTGAGCAGAGGGAAGAGATGATAGGATGGACGAGGATTGAGAGTAGTGGGAGAGAGAGAGCGAAGGTTGCGGCGGGCGCGTTACATCTGTGTAGGGCAGAGTGAGTAGTGTTGGAGGAGAGCGAGAGAGAAAAGGATACAAAGTAGTGGTCGGAGACATGGAGGGGAGTTGCAGTGAGATTAGTAGAAGAGCAACATCTAGTAAAGATGAAGTCAAGCGTATTGCCTGCCTTGTGAGTAGGGGGGGACGGTGAGAGGGTGAGGTCAAAAGAGGAGAGGAGTGGAAAGAAGGAGGCAGAGAGAAATGAGTCAAATGTAGACGTAGGGAGGTTGAAATCCCCCAAAAACTGTGAAGGGTGAGCCATCCTCAGGAAAGGAACTTATCAAGGCGTCAAGCTCATTGATGAACTCTCCAAGGGAACCTGGAAGGCGATAGATGACAAGGATATTAGCTTAAATGGGCTAGTGACTGTGACAGCATGGAATTCAAATGAGGAGATAGACAGATGGGTTAGGGGAAAAAATTGAGAATGACCACTTGGGAGAGATGAGGATTCCTGTGCCACCACCCCTCTGACCAGATGCTCTCGGGTATGCGAGAACACATGGTCAGACGAGGAGAGAGCAGTAGGAGTAGCAGTGTTTTCGGTGGTAATCCATGTTTCCGTCAGCGCCAGGAAGTCGAGGGACTGGAGGGTAGCATAGGCTGGGACGAAGTCAGCCTTGTTGGCAGCAGAACGGCAGTTCCAGAGGCTGCCTGAGACCTGGAACTCCAGGTGTGTGGTGCGTGCAGGGACCACCAGGTTAGAGAGGCAGCAGCCGCGCGGTGTGAGGCGTTTGTGTAGCCTGTGCGGAGAGGAGAGAACAGGGATAGGCAGAGGCATAGTTGACAGGTTGTAGCAGATGGCTACAATAATGCAGAGGAGATCGGAATGAAATGAACTAAACATCTGGGAAAGGAGAGAGCAGGGCCTCCCTCACCAAAAATTTTTTTTAACTCTCCCAACTTCCACCTCGGAAACTATAATTGTTTCACTGAACCACCCGAATAAAAACTCTCCCAACTTCCACTTTAGAAGTTAGAATTGTTGTAAAACTACAATGGTTCAATGTTTCAAGGACTAGACTCAACTTACTTTATTCAGCTAGCTAACTATGACGCCATAACTAACTAGCATGCTAGCATCCAACAACACACAGTTTAGCACCAATACTTGGTTACGCGGACTACCAATAGTGTGTTAACACACTAAACAGATAATTCGTGTCCGTGTCTAGTCTTTCATAACGCAGCAATGATTAAAACGTGGCTAGCTAGCACAGAGATATTGTATTTAGCTACCACAGTACAGCCAGCTGGTACAAAAGTAACCTACAGTAACTACATAAAACAACCACCCACTACAGCCCACGATGCCTACCTATAATACCTAATAATATACAGCCCACGATGCCTACCTATAATACCTAACTACAATCTAAATACATAGTTTAAGCCTTACTCGACAAAGCCCAAGCTATGTATGAAGCCAAACCTACCATAACGCATAACGCAGATTAAACGTTGGCTAGCTAGCACAAAGATATTGTATCTAGCTACCACAGTACAGCCAGCTGATAGTGCCTGGCTAGCTAGCAATGGCTGCTGTGTTGACTTTGTTTGAAAAACGGCGGCGCTGCGAACGAATGTAGCTGGCTAAAAGGATATTCAAGACTGTTGGAAAAGCATTCCAGGTGAAGCTGGTTGAGAGAATGACAAGAGTGTGCAAAACTGTCATCAAGGCAAAGGGTGGCTATTTGAAGAATCTCAAATATAAAACATATTTTGATTTGTTTAACACGTTTTTGGTTACTACCTGATTCCATATGTGTTATTTCATATTTTTGATGTCTTCACTATTAGTCTACAATGTAGAAAATAGTCAAATTAAAGAAAAACCCTTAAATGATTAGGTGTTCTAAATATGTTGACCGGTAGTGTAAGTATTCACACCCGAGTCAATACTTTATAGAAGCACCTTTTAGCAGCAGTTACAGCTGAGTCTTTCTGGGTAAGTCTCTAAGAGCTTTCTAAACCTGGATTGTGCAACATTTCCCCATTATTATTTTACAACTTCTTCACGCTCCGTCAAATTGGTTGTTGATTGTTGCTAGACAACAGTGTCCGTAAGTGCCGTTTAAGATGAGGGAGGACCATTATTTATTTTTTAATGAGCATGGCCTTATTTCTATTACAGCATGTTGGATGACTGTCATTCATATTCCATTCACCCAGTTCAATGTAACATCGATAGGTTTAGGGTACTACATGATACTCAACATTTCCCAATACCCATCATGAGGTTGCTACAACCTAGTCTATGAATGAAAGTTTACAACGTAGGTGACATACGGACAGTGACTCAATACCGCCTTGCACACTCTTGCCTGCAAATAGCTTATCTAGGGTGTAATAATTTGTCCAACAGTTGCAAACAAGAGTTTCTAATGGTCAAATTCAGATATGTTTATATGTTTGAGCTGGGTGTTTGAGTAAATAAACTAGCCAGCTAGCTAACATAGCATCCCTCTGTTTGAGCTGGGTGTTTGAGTAACTAAACTTGCCAGCTAGCTAACATTGCATCACTCTGTTGGAGCAGCGTGTTTGAGTAACTAAACTAGCCAGCTAGCTTGATGGGAGTTGTGCTGTTGAGGCTACTGTAGACCTTCATTGCAAAACAGTGTGTTTTAATCAATTATTTTGGTGACAGGTGAATATATTTAGTATAGTTTTATCTATAAAGGATGACTTTTTCAATGTTTTACCATTTTTATGAAATTCACTGAGGATGATGGTTCTCATCCCTTTCCTACTCAGAGGAGCCTCCACTGCTAGACAAACATTTTCAGGTCTTGCCATAGATTTTCAAGTAGATTTAAGTCAAAATTGTAACTCGGCCACTCAGGAAACATTCGTTATCTTCTTGGTAAGCAACTCCAGCGTAGATTTGGCCTTGTGTTTTAGGTTATTGTCCTGCTGAAAGGTGAATGCATCTCCCAGTGTCTGGTGGAAGCAGACTGAACCAGGTTTTCCTCTAGGATTTTGCCTGTGCTTAGCACCATTCCATTTATTTTTATCCTGAAAAACTCCCCAGTCCTTAATGATTACAAGCATACCCATAACATGATGCAGCCACCACTAAGCTTGAACATTTGAAAAGTGGTAGTCAGTAATGTGTTCGATTGGATTTTCCCTTAAACATAACACTTTGTATTCAGGACAAAAAGTTTTTAATTGCTTTGCCACATTTTTTTGCATTATTACTTTAGTTCCTTGTTGCAAACAGGATGCATGTTTTGGAAATATTTTTATTATGTACAGGCTTCCTTCTTTTCACTCTGTCATTTAGGTTAGTATTGTGGAGTAACTACAATGTTGTTGATCCATTCTCAGTTTTTCTCCTATCACAGCCATTAAACTCTGTAACTGTTTAAAAGTCAGCATTAGCCTCATTGTGAAATCCCCTGAATGGTTTCCTTCCTCTCCGGCAACTGAGTTAGGAAGGATGTCTATCTTTGTAGTGGCTGGGTATATATTGATACACCATCCAAAGTGTAATGAATGAAGGAATATTCAATGTCGTCTACCCATAGGTGCCCTTCCATGCGAGGCATTGGAAAACTTCCCTGGTCTTTGTGGTTGAATCTCTCCGGCAACGTTAGTTGTGTGTTATTCATCATGTTAGAGAACAGCTATTAGTTGTACAATAATCCACGGGGTTGAGTGTCTTGTTGTTTCAATTCAATACCATCATAGACTGATATGATTGAAATCTCTATCTTACCTTATAGGCCTAACTCAATATTAGGGACCTAATAACACCATAGAGAATCAAATCAAGCTTTATTTATACAGCACATTTCAGACATGGAATTGAACACAATGTGCTTCACAGGAAAAAAACTAATAAAAACAATTAAAATAAAACTAAATATTTACTACACAAATATAAGAGGATAAAAAAACTAAAGAATTACAATAAAAAATGCACGACTAAAAAGCACCCTGATGAAAAGCACCACTAAAAAGGTGTGTTTTAAGATCTCTTTTTAAAAATGCCACAGTTTCCTTCCCCCTCAGGTTCTCTGGCTATTCCAGAGGCTGGGAGGCATAGTAACTAAAGGCTGCCTCTCCATGCCTCTTGGTCCTAGGCTTTGGGATAGTTAAAACTCACTGCTGTTAATCAGATATCCACCCTCAGGCCTGGAAATACATCCACAGGTACACCTCCAATTGACTCAAATTATGTCAATTAGCCTATCAGAAGCTTCTAAAACCATGACATAATTTTCTGAATTTTCCAAGCTGTTTAATGCCACAGTCAACATAGTGTATGTAAACTTCTGACCTGCTGGAATTGTGATACAGTGAATTATAAGTTAAATAATCTGTCTGTAAACAATTGTTGGAAAAATTACTTGTGTCACGCACAATGTAGATGTCCTAACCGACTTGCCATAACTATAGTTTGTTAACAAGAAATTTGAGGAGTGGTTGAAAAACGACTTTTAATGACTCCAACCTAAGTGTATGTAAACTTCCGACTTCAACTGTATATGAAATGTAATAACTAGTAAGCACACAGACTGGGTTTAAAACCCTGCTGTTAATATACAGTCGTGGTCAAAAGTTTTGAGAATTACACAAATATAAATTTTCACAGTCTGCTGCCTCAGTTTTTATGATGGCAATTTGCACAGTGGGGAAAAAAAGTATTTAGTCAGCCACCAATTGTGCAAAAAAAAAAAAAACCATCAGGGACAGACTGATATTCTGCAAAAGGTACAGGGATTGAACTGCTGAGGACTGGGGTAAAGTCATTTTTTCTTTGCCATGAAAATGAACTTAATCCCCAAAAAACATTTCCACTGCATTTCAGCCCTGCCACAAAAGGACCAGCTGACATCATGTCAGTGATTCTCTCTTTAATACAGAGGTGAGAGTGTTGATGAGGACAAGGCTGGAGATCACCCTGTCATGCTGATTGAGTTAGAATAACAGACTGGAAGCTTTAAAAAGGAGGGTGGTGCTTGAAATCATTGTTCTTCCTCTGTTAGCCATGGTTACCTGAAAGGAAACACGTGCCGTCATCATTGCTTTGCACAAAAAAGGGCTTCACAGGCAAGGATATTGCTGCTAGTAAGATTGCACCTAAATCAACCATTTATTGGATCATCAAGAACTTCAAGGAGAGAGGTTCAATTGTTGTGAAGGCTTCATGGCGCCTAAGAAAATCCAGCAAGCGCCAGGACCGTCTCCTAAAGTTGATTCAGCTGCGGGATCGGGGCACCACCAGTGCAGAGCTGGCTCAGGAATGGAAGCAGGCAGGTAGGTGTGAGTGTATCTGCACGCACAGTGAGGTGAAGACTTTTGGAGGATGGCCTGGTGTCAAGAAGGGCAGCGAGGAAGCCACTACTCTCCAGGAAAAACATCAGGGACAGACTGATATTCTGCAAAAGGTACAGGGATTGAATTGCTGAGGACTGGGGTAAAGTCATTTTCTCTGATGAATCCCCGTTCCGATTGTTTGGGGCATCCGGAAAAAAGCTTGTCCGGAGAAGACAAGGTGAGCGCTACCATCAGTCCTGTGTCATGCCAACAGTAAAGCATCCTGAGGCCATTCATTTGTGGGGTTGCTTCTCAGCCAAGGGAGTGGGCTCACTCACAATTGAGAGCAACTTCTCCCAACCATCCAAGATCAGTTTGGTGACGAACAATGTCTTCTCCAGCATGATGGAACACCTTGCCATAAGGCAAAGGTGATAACCAAGTGGCTCGGGGAACAAAACATTGAAATGTTGGGTCCATAGGCAAGGAAACTCCCCAGAACTTAATCCCACAAATTCTGACAAACACCAAGCATTGATTAGGCAAGAATGGGCTGCCATCAGTCAGGATGTGGCCCAGAAGTTAATTGACAGCATGCCATTGCAGAGGTCTTGAAATAGAAGGGTCAACACTGCAAATATTAACTCATTGCATAAACTTCATGTAATTGTCAATAAAAGCCTTTGACACTTATGGAATGCTTGTAATTATACTTCAGTATACAATGGTAACATCTGAGAAAAATATCTAAAAACACTGAAGCAGCAAATGTTGTGGTTTGTTTGTTTGCTAGCAAGCTACAAAGGCTTCTGATGAGTCTGTGTTGTTGTTGAAAAAGCGTCCTGTCCACTGGAGGAAACAGCTCTTGAAAGACTCACATCGTCATCTGCTGACTGGAGTGTGGGTAACGCAGTTTGGGAAAATATTCACTACACTGTGTTCATTCTGCCAAACAATATCATGTCATTTCAAAATAAGGTGAGCTGGATGGTAGACGGGGTTGATCATGGTGAGTTGGATGGTAGACAGGGTTGATCATGGTGAGTTGGATGGTAGACGGGGTTGATCATGGTGATGGTGAATTGTCCTCAGACATTGTTATCAGTCTTCAGATCCCTCTAGCTTGCTCGCTAAGCAAACCAAAGAAATCTACCTGCCAACATTTCTGTAATCTCTGGTGAACAGACACAAATGGTATCGTAGCATCTGTCAACAGACTGTGAGACGGCAGCAACTTAAGGGACTTTTCTGACCACATCCCAACTAGTCAACATGTTAAACAGACCCTTGCCTTAACCCTAACGATAGACTTCCAGAGATAGGGGGAGGAGCTACAGCCCTGCTTTCTCTGAGCTGACCAATCCTGTTTGTTGGGAAAACACCCACACCATTCTGTTGTTGGGGTACGTACGCCCACACCATTCAAACACAGACTATTTCACTCACATTGCAATTAATAGAAATCTGGAAATAATGGATAGTTAAAGTTTTCAGAGGTTGGACCCCTTGTTGACAGTACATCAAATTACACTAAGGAAGGCCACATTAAGAACGCTTGAGGTGGCAAAACTCACCCTATAGGGCTTCTCTCCGCTGTGTGTACACTAGTCTACCATTAACTGGATTGAGCTAACAAAAGTGGAAAGGTTACCCAACAGTGTGGTGTTTTCTCTTGTGTAAAGCCAGGTGTCCTGACTGAGTGAATCTCTTCCCACACTGATCACAACCAAAGGGCTTATGTCCTGTGTCTATTCTCTTGTGTAAAGCCAGGCTTCCTGACTGAGTGAATCTCTTCCCACACTGATCACAACCAAAAGGCTTATGTCCTGTGTCTATTTCTTGTGTAAAGCCAGGTGTCCTGACTGAGTGAATCTCTTCCCACACTGATCACAACAAAAAGGCTTCTCTCCTGTGTGTATTCTCTTGTGTAAAGCCAGGTGTCCTGACTGAGTGAATCTCTTCCCACACTGATCACAACCAAAAGGCTTATGTCCTGTGTCTATTCTCTTGTGTAAAGCCAGGCTTCCTGACTGAGTGAATCTCTTCCCACACTGATCACAACCAAAAGGCTTCTCTCCTGTGTGTGTTCTCATGTGTAGTAGAAATCCTTGTGAAGTGGCTAAGCTCATTCCACAGTCAGAGCAGTGGTAAGGCTTCTCTCCTGTGTGTGTTCTCTTGTGTCCAGCCAGGTGTCCTGACTGAGTGAATCTCTTCCCACACTGATCACAACCAAAAGGCTTCTCTCCTGTGTGTGTTCTCATGTGTAGTAGAAGTCCTTGTGAAGTGGCTAAGCTCATTCCACAGTCAGAGCAGTGGTAAGGCTTCTCTCCCGTGTGTGTTCTCTTGTGTCCAGCCAGGTGTCCTGACTGAGTGAATCTCTTCCCACACTGATCACAACCAAAAGGCTTCTCTCCTGTGTGTATTATCTTGTGTTCAGCCAGACTTCCTGAACGAGTGAATCTCCTCCCACATTGATCACAGCCAAAAGGTTTCTCTCCTGTGTGTATTCTCTTGTGTATTAGAAGTCCACGTGATGTGGTTAAGCTCATTCCACAGTCTGAGCAGTGATAAGGCTTCTCTCCTGTGTGTATTCTCTTGTGTTCAACCAGGCTGCCTGACTGAGTGAATCTCTTCCCACACTGATCACAACCAAAAGGCTTCTCTCCTGTGTGTATTCTCTTGTGTCCGGCCAGGCTTCCTGACCAAGTGAATCTCTTCCCACATTGATCACAGCTGTAAGGCTTCTCTCCTGTGTGTATTCTCTTGTGTCCGGCCAGGCTTCCTGAATGAGTGAATCTCTTCCCACATTGATCACAACCAAAAGGCTTCTCTCCTGTGTGTATTCTCTTGTGTTCGGCCAGGCTTCCTGACTCAGTGAATCTCTTCCCACATTGATCACAGCTGTAAGGCTTCTCTCCTGTGTGTATTCTCTTGTGTCCGGCCAGGCTTCCTGAATGAGTGAATCTCTTCCCACATTGATCACAACCAAAAGGCTTCTCTCCTGTGTGTATTCTCTTGTGTTCGGCCAGGCTTCCTGACTCAGTGAATCTCTTCCCACATTGATCACAGCTGTAAGGCTTCTCTCCTGTGTGTATTCTCTGGTGTGTTTTAAGTCTTGCTGAAGAGGTGAAACTCTTTCCACAGTCAAAGCAGCAGTGAGGTTTCTTCCCTGTAAGTCTCTGCTGGTGTTTCTTGAGGTGTTCTGATCTGGAGAGACTCTTCTCTGCCTCGTCAGCATCATGATGTTGGTTAGCCGCCCCAGATGATAAGCCCCTTCTACTGAGAGAGCGACGGTTAGGGCTGTCCCCTGTGAAACAAAGACAGACAGTTAGGGTTCCTTCTTCATATCGAAGTTAGTTCAAGGCCCAGCTTTCCAAACTCTTGTGATCGGATTTGAGCATTTGGATGGGGTTAAAATCATCAATGTAACCAATGGGGTAGGAGTGCTTCTAATGATTCTACATTTTAAGAAGGTATTTAATGGTAATTAAGGACATCTAGGGAGTGTCCCAAAATAAATGTATGTAAGAGCATAAACCCACTCCGTCCCGGTGTTTTCCTGCAGTCGACCAGCAGCACAGACACCCTCTTCAGACCCAGCAGTAAGTTTACCAGGAGAGGCACGACCTGGGGACCCCAAGAGGGGGAGGGGGGAGGAGGGTTGGAGGGAGAGGGAGGAGGGGGGTGGGATAGGTGTTTCCTGTAAATCCCAAAAAGAGGGTAGTGGAGTACTCATGTTAGTACACTGAGGGTAAAACAACACAGCAATGGTCTGACGAGGTCTTGCATTTAAATGGGGACGGCCACAACGGAGTGGAAACAATGCCCCCTGGCTGTTTAAGATTTAATGGACACCAAATAATTTTTTTCTAAACTCTGCTTCTTCATTCCGGTCCGTTGAACAACAGGAAGTTACCAAATCACAGAAGATGAAAAATGTGGTTTTCAACGATGGGTTTATGATATAGCTTGCAACTTGTAAATGATTACCCATTCCTAAAAGTGAGTATTACTTTCACAGCATGTTAAAAATAATCCACAGTCTGTTTGCTTGCTACGCAGATTTCCAGCGCTCAAATATTGTAACTGTATGTAACACGCACGATATTGAACCCGCGGCTCCCACGGGAGAAAACTAATATCTTACACTTCAGACCAATAGGACATTCCCTATCGGGAAAAAGGGCAATTGATTTAGCTTATTTTTATATTAGACCCCAATTACGTTTTCTATGTGAGAATTCCAAGAATATTTTTTGGCCATTGCTGGCGATGGAATCAGCCAATAACAAAAGGGATGGAAGTATAGACAGCGTTCCTTGATCTGATCTACAGGCTATTTGATCTGATCTTCAGGCTATTTGAACTGATCTACAGGATATGAATCAGACTATTTTGAAATGGATAGTTGTATAGTTGATGCTATGTTGGAAAACTTTATGTTTATGACAGTTCGCGATAGAACACATGAAAAAAAAAAAGGGTGGGTGTCATGTTTTGGCTGACAAATGTACTAAAATGTAATAACATCCAAACTATGAAATAACACATATGGAATCATGTTGTAACCAACAAAGTGTTAAACAAATCAAAATATATTCCAGGTGACTACCTCATGAAGCTGGTTGAAGAGAATGCCAAGAGTGTGCAAAGCTTTCATCAAGGCAAAGGGTGGCTATTGAAGAATCTCAAATATAACATGTTTTTGATTTGTTTAACACTTTTTGGTTACTACACGATTCGATTCCGTCTGTGTTATTTCATAGCTATGATGTCTTCAATACTACTATTCTACAATGTAAAAAATAGTAAAAATAAAGAAAAACTCTTGAATGAGTAGATGTGTCCAAACTTTTGACTGGTACTGTATATATATTTCTTTCCACTTTCAAATGGTACAACAAAGAACGGTTTGGAGGTAGAGGGCTGCGGGCTCCGACAGAGATCATTGTAGCGCGGTCCCGTATTTTTCATGTTGAGGGCGGTCAGACAGAAAACGTTGTGATCAATATACTTGTCCCGCAGATTATTTGGAAACGGTGTCTTTCTGCTGTGTATGCGTTAGCCTAGCTATTGTACTAAAAGCACCTCTGTCATATTATTCACACACTAGCCTACCAGGCTACCTATGAATGGGCGAAGAAATCACGTGGCAGTTATCTTTCCAAGGAAATTAACTTCAATATAATGAGGCTATAGTTTACTACAGTGTCTATTAAAATAAAATAATTTGGGGTACGCTCAACAACGTGAGTCGAGGTAAAATCCCAAAATCGTATCATCATTAAGCAAAAGGCGCAACATGGGGAACAAGCGTTTAGTCTCCTCTTCTCTCCTAGTTCAGCAGCCATACCTCTCCTCTCCTAGTTCAGCAGCCATACCTCACCTCTCCTCTCCTAGTTCAGCAGCCATACCTCACCTCTCCTCTCCTAGTTCAGCAGCCATACCTCTCCTCCCTAGTTCAGCAGCCATACCTCTCCTCTCCTAGTTCAGCAGCCATTACCTCTCCTCTCCTAGTTTCAGCAGCCATACCTCTCCTCTCCTCTCCTAGTTCGGCAGCCATACCTCTCCTCTCCTCTCCTAGTTCGGCAGCCATACCTCTCCTCTCCTCTCCTAGTTCGGCAGCCATACCTCACCTCTCCTCTCCTAGTTCAGCAGCCATACCTCACCTCTCCTCTCCTAGTTCAGCAGCCATACCTCTCCTCTCCTAGTTCAGCAGCCATACCTCTCCTCTCCTAGTTCAGCAGCCATACCTCTCCTCTCCTAGTTCAGCAGCCATACCTCTCCTCTCCTAGTTCGGCAGCCATACCTCTCCTCTCCTAGTTTCAACAGCATACCTCTCCTCTCCTCTCCTAGTTCGGCAGCCATACCTCTCCTCTCCTAGTTCGGCAGCCATACCTCTCCTCTCTCCTCTCCTAGTTCGGGCAGCCATACCTCTCCTCTCCTCCTCTAGTTCAGGCAGCCATACCTCTCCTCTCCTAGTTGGGCAGCCATACCTCTCCTCTCCTAGTCGGCAGCCATACCTCTCCTCTCCTAGTTCGGCAGCCATACTTCTCCTCTCCTAGTTCGGCAGCCATACCTCTCCTCTCCTAGTTCGGCAGCCATACCTCTCCTCTCCTAGTTCGGCACGGCAGCCATACGTCTCCTGTCCTAGTTCAGCAGCCATACCTCTCCTCTCCTAGTTCAGCAGCCATACCTCTCCTCTCCTCTCCTAGTTCAGCAGCCATACCTCTCCTCTCCTCTCCTAGTTCGGCAGCCATACCTCTCCTCTCCTCTCCTAGTTCGGCAGCCATACCTCACCTTCCTCTCCTAGTTCAGCAGCCATACCTCACCTCTCCTCTCCTAGTTCAGCAGCCATACCTCTCCTGTCCTAGTTCAGCAGCCATACCTCTCCTCTCCTAGTTCAGCAGCCATACCTCTCATCTCCTATTTCAGCAGCCATACCTCTCCTCTCCTAGTTCAGCAGCCATACCTCTCCTCTCCTAGTCAAACAGCCATACCTCTCTCTCCTCTCCTAGTTCGGCAGCCAATACCTCTCCTCTCCTCTCCTAGTTCGGCAGCCATACCTCTCCTCTCCTCTCCTAGTTCGGCAGCCCATACCTCTCCACTCCTCTCCTAGTTCGGCAGCCATACCTCTCCTCTCCTCTCCTAGTTCGGCAGCCATACCTCTCCTCTCCTAGTTCGGCAGCCATACCTCTCCTCTCCTAGTTCGGCAGCCCATACCTCTCCTCTCCTAGTTCGGCAGCCATACCTCTCCTCTCCTAGTTCGGCAGCCATACCTCTCCTCTCCTAGTTCGGCAGCCATACCCTCTCCTCTCCTAGTTCGGCAGCCATACTTCTCCTGTCCTAGTTCAGCAGCCATACCTCTCCTCTCCTAGTTGGGCGTTGCCAGATTAGGTGAGCGTTTGGTCTCAATTAAATAGAGTAGTCTATATATGAATAGATGGAGAAGCACAGCAGTTTTCTTCCCAAGGAAAAATTAACTTCCTAAATATTATTAGGCTATACAGTTCCTATGGAAAGGTCTACACCCACTATAAAACTTTTTTCACATTTTGTTGCTTTAAAAAGTGGGGATTGAAATAGATTTGATTATAATTTTTCGTAATTTATCTACACAAAATAATGTGAAAGTTTAAAACAAAATTCTACAAATTTGTACAAACAAATACAATCATCAATAACTAAAATATAGTCATTACATGAGTATTCACCCTTATTCATGTTTAAGTAAGACTAAATTAGTCCATAAGTAAAGTTGGTGTTAAAAAAAATCACATAATAAGTGACATGGACTGTAAAAATAATAGCGGTTAACATGATTTTTTTGAATGACTAACCCTTCCTAATGTTATAATGGATCAAAGATGTTTCACAATAATCCCCAATAATGACAACCTGCAACCCGTGTACATTTGACCATTCCCAATAATCCCACAATAATGACCACCTGCAACCCAATGTACATGTGACTATTCACAGTACTCCCCAATAATGACACACCTGCAAACCCTGTACATGTGACTATTCACATATCCCCAATAATGACCACCTGCAACCCTGTACATTGACCATCCTCAATGATCCACAATAATGACCACCTGCAACCCTTGTACATGTGACTTTTCGCAATAATTCCCAATAATGACCACTTGCAACCCTTGTACCTGTGACTATCCCAATAAGACCACCTGAAACCCTGTACATGTGACTATTCCCAATCATCCACAATAATGACCACTGCAAAACCTGTACATGTGACTATTCACAGTACTTCTCCCCAATAATGACCACCTGCAACCATGTACATGTGACTATCTCACAGTAATCCCCAATAATGACCACCTGCAACCCTGTACATGTGACTATTCCTCAATCATGATCACCTGCAACCCTGTACATGTGACTCATCCAAATAATCCACAATAATTAAACACCTGCAACCCTGCACATGAGGACTATTCCCAATAATGCCCATATGCAACCCTGTGTACATGTGGACTATTCCCAATAATGCCTACCTGCAACCCCTGTCCATGTGACTATTCCCAATAATGCCACCTGCAAACCCTGTACATGTGATTATTCGCAATAATCCCCATAATGACCACCTGCACCACTGTACATTTGGCTATTCACAGTAATCCCCAATAATGACCACCTGCAACGCTGTACATGTGACTATTCACAATAATCCCCAATACTGATAACCCCGCAACGCTGTACATGTGACTATTCACAATAATCCCCAATACTGATCACCCGCAACGCTGTACATGTGACTATTCACAATAATCCCCAATACTGATCACCCGCACCCTGTACATTGTGACTATTCCCAACAATGATCACCCGCAACCCTGTACATGCGACTTTTCCCAACATGATCACCCGCAACCCTGTTACATGCGACTTTCCCAACAATGATCACCCGCAACCCTGTACATGTGACTATTCCCAACAATGATCACCCGCAACCATGTAACATGTGACTATTCCCAACAATGATCACCCGCAACCATGTACATGTGACTATTCCCAATAATAACCACCCGCAACCCTGAACAGGTGGACTATTCACAATAATGACCACCTGCAACCCTGTACATGTTACTATAACCACAATAATGACCACCTGCAACCCTGTACATGTGACTATTCAAAAGAATCCACAATGACTGAACCACACTGCAAACCCTATACATAATGTAACTATTCACAATACTGACCACCTGCAACCCTGTACATATGACTATTCACAATACTGACCACCTGCACCCCCTGTACATGTGACTATTCACAAGAATCCACGATGACCACCTGCAACCCTGTACATGTGACTATTCACAATAATATCCCCAATAATGACCACCTGCAACCCTGTACATGTGACTATTCACAATAATCCCCAATAATGACCCACCTGCAACCCTGTACATGTGACTATCACAATAATCCACAATAATTACCTAAATGACAGAGAGAAAGGAGAATATAAATATTCCAGAACATCCATCTTAGTAATACTGTTAAAAACATTTACAGCGCAAATGAACACACTTATTGCGCCTAAAAGCAAAGCCTTAAGTTTGGGTCAATCCAAACATCATTATCACTGAGTAAATGCCTCCTTTATTTGCAAGCATGGTTATGCCTGCATCATGGTAAAGAATGCTTGAGGTCGTCAAAGACTGGGGAGTTTTACAATTATGAAAAAGAAACAGTATTTTCCTAGAGGAACAAGACTGCTTCAGTCTGTTTACAACACCAGACACAGGGAGAGGAATTAACCTTTCAGCACGACTCGTAATCTACAACACTAATCCACATCTAAATCTGTGGGAAAGCTGAAAAGGGCTAGCTTGCCTTACAGTTTTTTAGCAAGCTGCTAGTGGAGTAGCCTACAGCCCAAGCTGCTATTGGAGTAGTCTACAAGCCAACTGGTAAGCTGCTAGTAGAGTAGCCAAACAGCCAACTGCGCAAGTGCCTAGTGGAGTAGCCTACAGACAAACTGGAAAGCTGCTAGTGTGAGTAGCCTACAGCCAACTGGCCAAGCTGCTAGTGGAGTAGAAATACAATCAAATGCAAGCTGCTTAGTAGATTAGCCTACAGTCAACTGGCAAGATCGATAGGTGGAGGAGCCTACAGTCAACTGGCAACGGCTAGTGGAGTAGCATACAGCCCAACTAGCAAGCCTGCTAAGGGAGTAGCATACAGCCAACTGCACAAGCCTCGCTAGGGGAGTAGCATACAGCCAACTGGCAATCTGTGCTAGTGGAGTAGCCTACAGCCAACTGGCAAGCTGCTAGTGGAGGTAGCCTACCTACAGCCACATGGCAAGCTGCTAGTGGAGTAACCTACAGCCAACAGTGCCCAACACAATGTAATTTAATACAACCCTACACTTGTAGTACTTGTAGCTATTATTCAAATATGCCATTTTCTTATAAATGAGCTAACAGTGGTTGTTACCCCTGTTGAACAGGTAATTTTTTGGGCTGTTATCCAAAAAATGGAGAGTTCACTGCTAATCCCCATTTTGTGAATATTGCTATTCGGGAGTCCTAGCACACAATGCAACGGTGAGGTATTCATGTTTTTACCACCAGGTGCATATTGCTCCCAAAAGATCAGAGTCGCCCAAGGCGCCTGCCCACACCAACCAAAAAAACCAGTGATCTCTGGATTGCCTCTACCCCCCCACTTAACCCAGACCAAGTGCTGTTTCCCTAGGTCAGTGATGTCAGAGACTAATTATAATTATGCTCTTACAGCATAACATATTCCACTCCTGCGTTTGTCTTGGCTGTGTGCCGTAGGGTCGTTGGTTCCTGTTTGAAGGTAAAAACCTTCGCCCCAGTAGTCGGAGCGTCCTGAGCGATCTGGAAGTCAGGTTCATCAAGCATCTCTGTACTTTTTGCGGTGTGTTCATCTTTCCCCTCAATCCTGACTAGTTTCTCCCATTCCCTGACGCTGAAAAGGATCCCCACATGAAACATGATGCTGCCCGCCACCATGCTTCACCGTAGGGCTGGTGCCAGGGGTTTCATACCAGACGTGACGCGTGGCATTCAGCCAAAAATAGTTTTAATTTGGTTTCATTAGACCAGAGAATCTTGTTTCTCCATGGTCTGAAGAGTCATTTAGGTGCCTTTTTTGCAAACTCCACAGCGGGCTGTCCCGTGCCCTTTACTGAGGAGTGGCTTTCCGCCTGAAACACTCTACCATAAAGGCCTGATTGGGTGGAGTGCTGCAGAGATGTTTTGTCCTTCTGGAAGGTTTTCCCACCTGCTCAACAGGAAAAATTCTGGAGCTCCATCAGAGTGACCATCGTCTTCTTGTCCACCTCCCTGAACCAAGGACCTTCTCCCTGATGCCCTCAGTTTGGCGGGCTGCCAGCTCTAGGAAAGAGTCTTGTGGTTCCAACCTTTTTATATTTAAGGAATTATGGAGGCCCACTGTGTTCATGGCGAAACTTCAATGCTGCAGAATTTTTTTGGTACCTTCCCCAGATCTGTACCTCGACACAATCCTGTCTCGGCAGCTCTACGGACAACTCCTTCGACCTCATGGCTTGGTTTCTGGCTCTGACATGCACTGTCAGCTGTGGGATCCTATATAGGACAGGTGTGTGCCTTTCCAATTCATGTCCAATCAATTGATTTACCACAGGTGGACATCCCAATCAAGTTGTTGAAACATTCTGACGGGATGATCAATGGAAACAGGATGCACCCTGAGCTCAATTTTGAGTATCATAGCAAAGGTTTCTGAATAATTATGTTTTCGCTTTGTCATTATGGGGTATTCTTTGTAGATGATGAGGGAAAAAAATAAACCAATTCCATTTTATACTAAGGATGTAAACATAACACAAAAATCTGGAAAAAGGTCAAGGGTCTTGAATACTTTCCGAATGCATTGTTTACACATAGCTTCAGCTGGAGGAGGCAAACGTGACATTTCGACTCTGCACATGGCTACATTGGAAGAGTCTCTTACATGTTAGTACTACTATGAGGTTAACTTGAGGGTGTGACATTTTATGTCATATCTTACTCACACAGTTCTTTTATCAAGTTGGACTCACCTACTCATGTCCCAGGGTGTTTCTTTATTTTGAAATGTTTTTACATGGTAGAATAATAGTGAAGACATCAAAACGTTTCATACACATTGTTCCGGTTGAAAAATGTGAAGGTTTAGGTTTACTTTCAAAGATTACTGTACTACTAAGAAGAAAAAAACATTCAGGCGCATATGGATGGAATTTAGCTAATGTTAACCGTTAGGTAGGTAGCTGATCAAGTATGAATGGATATTACAAAGTGGCCTTGACTGGGCCAACAAACGGCAGCAATTGTCGTTCTGGATAACAGACATCTACTAAATGACTTTAAAAAATGTACAATAAAACCAACTCTTAGCTATGGGAATACTAATTTGTCTGTTACCAGACCAGCGTTAGGACGGCCCTCTAGTATACTGGCACCGTGGGAATCGAACCCACAACCCTGGCGTTGCAAACGCATGCTCTACCACTGAAACTACAACAGGCTTAATGTTTCACGAAGTCTATACACGGTGTGTCATAATTTCGGCAATGTGACTTTAGACTGATTGCTGCGTTGCAATTATGTCAATAACTGATTCTGTAATTATAAGCTTGGCTATCAAACATTTGCAGATTTTAAAATAAAATTGTCCATGTTTACTAATCAGCTACCAAGTGATTTTTAAAAATAATATACCAACTCGTCCTGTAGCTCCTACCGGAACCTGCATGACTATGAACCCTCCTCGTGCTCTCTCACATCTTGGATAGAACGCTGTGTGCTTTTATTGTGTGTGTGTAAAACCAGTCTGTTAATGCCAAATAATACTGTCGCACGCCCTAGAAACATTAGCTGACTAGGAATCGTTTCATTATTCAGTGTACTAATCTATAGATACTTTGTCCTGCAGAATGGATCCATACCCCCTTGACGTATTCCACATTTTGTTGTTTTCCTCCCAGCTTGGATAGAACACTGTTGTGCATAAATATATTTGAAATTAAAATACCGAAATATCTAATTTACATACACCTACCGGTCAAAAGTTTTAGAACACCTGCTCATTCAAGGGTTTTTCTTCCATTTTACTATGCTCTACATGTTAGAATAATAGTGAGACAATAAAATTTATGACAAGAAAACACATACGGATGATGTAGTAACCAAAAAAAGTGTTTGTATTTGTATTATAGGGATCCCCGTTAGTTCCTGCCAAAGAGCAGCTACTCTTCCTGGGGGCCCAAATCAAAACAAATCAAAAAAATTTTATATTTGAGATTCTTCAAAAACCCCCCTTTGCCTATCACTTTGCA
>CM072244.1:37833736-37897739 GCA_036851935.1 Coregonus suidteri | reverse complement strand
CATTTGACCCGGAGGGGCTTTCATGTGTATATATATTTGCACAGTTGCAAAACAAAAAAGTGTCTTTGATTTATTTTGTTTTGACTGGTCCTGGTTGCACTTTTAGAATTGTGTTTGGGTTAAAAAGGGCTTTCCCAAGCTTCTCCTCAGTGTGAGAGCAGCAGGTTCCCTGACACAGACACTCAAAAATGAGGCTCCAAAAGATTTATCAAATCAATGAAGTCTTATCACAAATTCTGGACTGTGACAGTGAAAAAGAAGAAGAGGTTTCAGAGACAGAGGATATTTCAGAGATAGAGGACAATGCTGTTGATGATCCAGATTTTGTGGTCTTCATTGAAGAGGATTCAGAGGAGGAGTCTGCCGTACCATCCCCTACACATCAGATGAGAGACAGAGCATGCAACAAGCATCATCAAGAGAAGAGAAGACATGGAAGTCTAAAGATGGTCATATTGAATGGTCACCGTCACCACAACGAGGTCAAGGTAGACTCTCAGCTTTCCAATGTAATAAAAATGGTTCCAGGACCTACACGATTTGCTGTCACTCGAGTCCATGACATACAATCAGCTTTTGAGCTCTTTTTACCCAAGCAATAGAGAAGATTGTTCTGGGACATGACCAGCTTGGAGGGGAGCCGTGTGTTTCAAGAGAACTGGAAGCCACTGGATCGGATTGACTTGCATGCATACATTGGATTGCTCATATTAGCTGGAGTCTACCGGTCAAACGGAGAAAGCAACGGCCAGCCTGTGGAATGAAGAGAATGGAAGGCCAATATTTCGGGGCAACAATGTCTCTACAAGAATTCCACATAATTTCTCGGTGATTCGCTTTGATAACCGTGATACCAGACCGGGTCGACGTGAAAGAGACAAACTAGCTGCAATCAGAGATGTATGGGATGTGTGGGAAAAGGGTGGAAATTCTACCGTTACTGTACAATCCCGTCCTCATGTTACAGTTGATGAACGCCTTGTTCCATTCAGAGGACGTTGTCCCTTCAGACAGTATATGGCCAAACAAGCCTGCAAAAAATATGGCATCAAATATGGGCAGCATGTGATGCCACATCAAGCTATGCATGGAATATGCAAGTTTACACTGGGAAGCCACCCGGCGGAGTGCCTGAGAAAAACCAGGGGATGCGGGTGGTGCTGGACATGAGTGAAGGGCTGCAAGGTCATAACATCACGTGTGACAACTTCCTTCACATCCTACCGCCTTGGTGTTGAACTACAGAAGAGAAAGCTGACCATGGTTGGAACAATCAGAAAAAAACAAACCTGAACTTCCCAGTGAGCTTCTGAAAATGCAGGGCAGAACTGTGCATTCCCTCTAAATTTGCTTTCTCTGAAAATGCAACTGTTGTTTTCATACTGCCCAAAGAAGAACAAGAATGTTCTTGTAATGAGCACAATGCACAAAGATGCATCGCTGAGTGCAAGAGAGGACATCAAGCCACAAATAATACTGGACTACAATTCCACCAAAGGAGGAGTTGACAATTTGGATATAAGTCACAGCAACATATAGTTGTCAGCGCATGACTGCCCGCTGGCCTTGGTGATTTTCTACACAACAATTGTGGATGTGTCTGCTTACAATGCCTATGTCCTGTGGACTGAAATCAACCAGCAATGGAATGGTGGCAAATTGTACCGACGCCGGCTTTTCCTAGAGGAGCTCGGCAAAGCTCTCATCACTCCCAAGATCCAGAGGAGAGTCCGGCCTCCTCGGTCGACAGCAGCTGCATCTGCCGTCCAGAAATTCAAGCTGGACCATCAACACATGCCTCCAATCAACCAGAAATGGATCCAGTGGATACAGGCAGTGGCAAGAAACGGAAAAGATGCCAGCTCTGCCCCCCTCGAACAAGACAGTAAAACAAGCAGCACTTGTTGTAGAATGCAATAAATACATCTGCAGAAAGCACACACACACATTGTGTTCAACATGTAGAGAGAAAGACTGAAGGGATAATATGGACCAATAGGGGGGGAAAAAACCTACTTGGGGAAACTGAAAAATCTTGTTTGTGAGAAAGGAAATATGTTTAACAAATAGTTCTTAAATATTGTTTAAAAAAATAAAAAGTATTGTATTTTCTTCTTTCTGAAATGTCTGATAAATCTCTAAGAGCTTTCTAAACCTGGATTGTGCAACATTTCCCCATTATTATTTTACAACTTCTTCACGCTCCGTCAAATTGGTTGTTGATCATTGCTAGACAACAGTGGCCGTAAATGCCGTTTAAGATGAGGGAGGACCATTATTTATTTTTTAATGAGCATGGCCTTAT
Organism: Coregonus suidteri; assembly: GCA_036851935.1. Classification (NCBI taxonomy): domain Eukaryota; kingdom Metazoa; phylum Chordata; class Actinopteri; order Salmoniformes; family Salmonidae; genus Coregonus; species Coregonus suidteri. The sequence continues at coordinate 37,895,434 of CM072244.1, read as the reverse complement.
TTCTATTACAGCATGTTGGATGACTGTCATTCATATTCCATTCACCCAGTTCAATGTAACATCGATAGGTTTAGGCTACTACATGATACTCAAATTTTCCCTATACCCATCATGAGGTTGCTACAACCTAGTCTATGAATGAAAGTTTACAATGTAGGTGACATACGGACAGTGACTCAATCACCCGCCTTGCACACTCTTGCCTGCAAATAGCTTATCTAGGGTGTAATAATTTGTCCAACAGTTGCAAACAAGAGTTTCTAATGGTCAAATTCAGATATGTTTATATGTTTGAGCCGGGTGTTTGAGTAAATAAACTAGCCAGCTAGCTAACATAGCATCCCTCTGTTTGAGCCGGGTGTTTGAGTAACTAAACTTGCCAGCTAGCTAACATAGCATCCCTCTGTTGGAGCAGGGTGTTTCAGTAACTAAACTAGCCAGCTAGCTAACATAGCATCCCTCTGTTTGAGCCGGGTGTTTGAGTAACTAAACTAGCCAGCTAGCTAACATAGCATCCCTCTGTTGGAGCAGGGTGTTTGAGTAACTAAACTAGCCAGCTAGCTAACATTGCATCACTCTGTTGGAGCAGCGTGTTTGAGTAACTAAACTAGCCAGCTAGCTTGATGGGAGTTGTGCTATCGTACAGAGTGCTGTTGAGGCTACTGTAGACCTTCATTGCAAAACAGTGTGTTTTAATCAATTATTTGGTGACAGGTGAATATATTTAGTATAGTTTTATCTATAAAGGATGACTTTTTCAATGTTTTACCATTTTTATGAAATTTGGAGGAGGATGGTTCTCATCCCTTTCCTACTCAGAGGAGCCTCCACTGCTAGACAACCATTTTCAGGTCTTGCCATAGATTTTCAAGTAGATTTAAGTCAAAATTGTAACTCGGCCACTCAGGAACATTCATTATCTTCTTGGTAAGCAACTCCAGCGTAGATTTGGCCTTGTGTTTTAGGTTATTGTCCTGCTGAAAGGTGAATGCATCTCCCAGTGTCTGGTGGAAGCAGACTGAACCAGGTTTTCCTCTAGGATTTTGCCTGTGCTTAGCACCATTCCATTTATTTTTATCCTGAAAAACTCCCCAGTCCTTAATGATTACAAGCATACCCATAACATGATGCAGCCACCACTAAGCTTGAACATTTGAAAAGTGGTAGTCAGTAATGTGTTCGATTGGATTTGCCCCTAACATAACACTTTGTATTCAGGACAAAAAGTTAATTGCTTTGCCACATTTTTTTGCATTATTACTTTAGTTCCTTGTTGCAAACAGGATGCATGTTTTGGAATATTTTTATTATGTACAGGCTTCCTTCTTTTCACTCTGTCATTTAGGTTAGTATTGTGGAGTAACTACAATGTTGTTGATCCATTCTCAGTTTTCTCCTATCACAGCCATTAAACTCTGTAACTGTTTAAAAGTCAGCATTAGCCTCATTGTGAAATCCCTGAATGGTTTCCTTCCTCTCCGGCAACTGAGTTAGGAAGGATGTCTCTATCTTTGTAGAGGCTGGGTATATTGATACACCATCCAAAGTGTAATGAATGAAGGAATATTCAATGTCGTCTACCCATAGGTGCCCTTCCTTGCGAGGCATTGGAAAACTTCCCTGGTCTTTGTGGTTGAATCTCTCCGGCAACGTTAGTTGTGTGTTATTCGTCATGTTAGAGAACAGCTATTAGTTGTACAATAATCCACGGGGTTGAGTGTCTTGTTGTTTCAATTCAATAACATCATAGAGATTTCAATCATATCAGTCTATCTTACCTTATAGGCCTAACTCAATATTAGGGACCTAATAACACCATAGAGAATCAAATCAAGCTTTATTTATACAGCACATTTCAGACATGGAATTGAACACAATGTGCTTCACAGGAAAAAAACTAATAAAAACAATAAAAATAAAAAATAAATATTTACTACACAAATATAAGAGGATAAAAAAACTAAAGAATTACAATAAAAAATGCACGACTAAAAAGCACCCTGAGGAAAAGCACCACTAAAAAGGTGTGTTTTTTAAGATCTATTTTTAAAAATGCCACAGTTTCCTTCCCCCTCAGGTTCTCTGGCTATTCCAGAGGCTGCTGGAGGCATAGTAACTAAAGGCTGCCTCTCCATGCCTCTTGGTCCTAGGCTTTGGGATAGTTAAAACTCACTGCTGTTAATCAGATATCCACCCTCAGGCCTGGAAATACATCCACAGGTACACCTCCAATTGACTCAAATTATGTCAATTAGCCTATCAGAAGCTTCTAAAACCATGACATCATTTTCTGGAAATTTCCAAGCTGTTTAAAGCCACAGTCAACTTAGTGTATGTAAACTTCTGACCCACTGGAATTGTGATATAGTGAATTATAAGTTAAATAATCTGTCTGTAAACAATTGTTGGAAAAAATTACTTGTGTCACGCACAAAGTAGATGTCCTAACCGACTTGCCATAACTATAGTTTGTTAACAAGAAATTTGAGGAGTGGTTGAAAAAACGAGTTTTAATGACTCCAACCTAAGTGTATGTAAACTTCCGACTTCAACTGTATATGACATGTAATAACTAGTAAGCACACAGACTGTGTTTAAAAACCCTGCTGTTAATATACAGTCGTGGTCAAAAGTTTTGAGAATGACACAAATATAAATTTTCACAAAGTCTGCTGCCTCAGTTTTTATGATGGCAATTTGCATATACTCCAAAACTGTTAGAGAGATCAAGATGAAAATTGCAATTCATTGCAAAGTCCCTCTTTTGCCATGAAAATGAACTTAATCCCCAAAAAACATTTCCACTGCATTTCAGCCCTGCCACAAAAGGACCAGCTGACATCATGTCAGTGATCTCTCTCGTTAATACAGAGGTGAGAGTGTTGACGAGGACAAGGCTGGAGATCACCCTGTCATGCTGATTGAGTTAGAATAACAGACTGGAAGCTTTAAAAGGAGGGTGGTGCTTGAAATCATTGTTCTTCCTCTGTTAAAACCATGGTTACCTGAAAGGAAACACGTGCCGTCATCATTGCTTTGCACCAAAAAAAGGGCTTCACAGGCAAGGATATTGCTGCTAGTAAGATTGCACCTAAATCAACCATTTATCGGATCATCAAGAACTTCAAGGAGAGAGGTTCAATTGTTGTGAAGGCTTCAGGGCGCCTAAGAAAATCCAGCAAGCGCCAGGACCGTCTCCTAAAGTTGATTCAGCTGCGGGATCGGGGGCACCACCAGTGCAGAGCTTGCTCAGGAATGGAAGCAGGCAGGTAGTGTGAGTGTATCTGCACGCACAGTGAGGCGAAGACTTTTGGAGGATGGCCTGGTGTCAAGAAGGGCAGCGAGGAAGCCACCACTACTCTCCAGGAAAAACATCAGGGACAGACTGATATTCTGCAAAAGGTACAGGGATTGAATTGCTGAGGACTGGGGTAAAGTCATTTTCTCTGATGAATCCCCTTTCCGATTGTTTGGGGCATCCGGAAAAAAAGCTTGTCCGGAGAAGAAGACAGGTGAGCGCTACCATCAGTCCTGTGTCATGCCAACAGTAAAGCATCCTGAGACCATTCATGTGTGGGGTTGCTTCTCAGCCAAGGGAGTGGGCTCACTCACAATTTTGCTCACATGAATAAGAGCAACTTCTCCCAACCATCCAAGAACAGTTTGGTGACGAACAATGTCTTTTTTCCAGCATGATGGAGCACCTTGCCATAAGGCAAAGGTGATAACCAAGTGGCTCGGGGAACAAAACATTGAAATGTTGGGTCCATGGGCAAGGAAACTCCCCAGAACTTAATCCCACAAATTCTGACACAAACAAAAACCAAATTCTGCATTGATTTAGGCAAGAATGGGCTGCCATCAGTCAGGATGTGGCCCAGAAGTTAATTGACAGCATGCCATTGCAGAGGTCTTGAAATAGAAAGGGTCAACACTGCAAATATTAACTCATTGCATAAACTTCATGTAATTGTCAATAAAAGCCTTTGACACTTATGGAATGCTTGTAATTATACTTCAGTATACCATAGTAACACATCTGAGAAAAATATCTAAAAACACTGAAGCAGCAAATGTTGTGGTTTGTTTGTTTGCTAGCAAGCTACCGAAGGCTTCTGATGAGTCCGTGTGTTGTTGTTGAAAAAGCGTCCTGTCCACTGGAGGAAACAGCTCTTGAAAGACTCACATCGTCATCTGCTGACTGGAGTGGGTAACGCAGTTTGGGAAAATATTCACTACACTGTGTTCATTCTGCCAAACAATATCATGTCATTTCAAAATAAGGTGAGCTGGATGGTGTTGAGAGTTGGCTGGTAGACAGGGTTGATCATGGTGAGGTGAGTTGGATGGTAGACAGGGTTGATCATGGTGATGTTGAGTTGGATGGTAGACAGGGTTGATCATGGTGATGGTGAATTGTCCTCAGACATTGTTATCAGTCTTCAGATCCCTCTAGCTTGCTCGCTAAGCAAACCAAAGAAATCTACCTGCCAACATTTCTGTAATCTCTGGTGAACAGACTTAACTGGTATCATAGCATCTGTCAACAGACTGTGGGACGGCAGCGACTTAAGGGACTTTTCTGACCACATCCCAACTAGTCAACATGTTAAACGGACCCTTGCCTTAACCCTAACGATAGACTTGCAGAGAGAGGGGGAGGAGCTACCGCCCTGCTTTCTCTGAGCTGACCAATCCTGTTGTTGGGAAACACCCACACCATTCTGTTGTTGGGGTACGTACGCCCACACCATTCAAACACAGACTATTTCACTCACATTGCAATTAATAGAAATCTGGAAATAATGGATAGTTAAAGTTTTCAGAGGGTGGACCCCTTGTTGACAGTACATCAAATTACACTAAGGAAGGCCACATTAAGAACGCTTGAGGTGGCAAAACTCACCCTGTAGGGCTTCTCTCCGGTGTGTGTACACTAGTCTACCATTAACTGGATTGAGCTAACAAAAGTGGAAAGGTTACCCAACAGTGTGGTTTTTCTCTTGTGTAAAAGCCAGGTGTCCTGACTGAGTGAATCTCTTCCCACACTGATCACAACCAAAAGGCTTCTCTCCTCTGTGTGTAGAAGGTCTCTTTGTGTAAAGCCAGTGCTTCCTGACTGAGTGAATCTCTTCCCACACTGATCACAAACCAAAAGGCTTCTCTCCTGTGTGTGTTCTCTTGTGTAAAGCCAGGTGTCCTGACTGAGTGAATCTCTTCCCACACTGATCACAGCTATAAGGCTTCTCTCCTGTGTGTATTCTCTTGTGTAAAGCCAGGTTTCCTGACTGAGTGAATCTCTTCCCACACTGATCACAACCAAAAGGCTTCTCTCCTGTGTGTATTCTCTTGTGTAAAGCCAGGTTTCCTGACTGAGTGAATCTCTTCCCACACTGATCACAACCAAAAGGCTTCTCTCCTGTGTGTGTTCTCTGGTGTAGTAGAAATCCTTGTGAAGTGGCTAAGCTCATTCCACAGTCAGTGAGCAGTGGTAAAGGCTTCTCTCCTGTGTGTGTTATCTCTTGTGTCCAGCCAGGTGTCCTGACTGAGTGAATCTCTTCCCACACTGATCACAACCAAAAGGCTTCTCTCCTGTGTGTATTCTCTTGTGTAAGCTTCCGATGAAGTGAATCTCTTCCCACACTGATTGATTCTCTCCTGTGTGAATCTCTTCATTCCCACAGTCAGAGCAGTGGTAAGGCTTCTCTCCCAGTGTGGTGTGTTATTCTCTTGTGTAAAGCCAGGTGTTCCTGACTGAGTGAATCTCTTCCCACACTGATCACAACCAAAAGGCTTTCTCTCCTGTGTGTATTCTCTTGTGTAGCCAGGCTTCCTGAAGAGTGAATCTCTTCCCACATTGATCACAGCCAAAAGGCTTCTCTCCTGTGTGTATTCTCTTGTGTATTAGAAGGTCCTGACTGAGTGAATCTCTTCCCACAGCTCATTCCACAGTCTGAGCAGTGGTAAGGCTTCTCTCCTGTGTGTATTCTCTTGTGTTCAGCCAGGGCTTCCTGACTGAGTGTGAATCTCTTCCCACACTGATCACAACCAAAAGGCTTCTCTCCTGTGTGTATTCTCTTGTGTCCGGCCAGGCTTCCTGACCATGAGTGAATCTCTTCCCACATGATCACAACCAAAAGCTTCTCTCCTGTGTGTATTCTCTTGTGTCTAGCCAGGCTTCCTGAATGAGTGAATCTCTTCCCACACTGATCACAACCAAAAGGCTTCTCTCCTGTGTGTATTCTCTTGTGTAAAGCCAGGCTTCCTGACTGAGTGAATCTCTTCCCACACTGATCACAACTGTAAGGCTTCTCTCCTGTGTGTATTCTCTTGTGTCCACCAGGCTTCCTGACTGAGTGAATCTCTTCCCACATTGATCACAACCAAAAGGCTTCTCTCCTGTGTGTATTCTCTTGTGTTCAGCCAGGCTTCCTGACTGAGTGAATCTCTTCCCACATTGATCACAGCTGTAAGGTTTCTCTCCTGTGTGTATTCTCTGGTGTGTTTTAAGTTTTGCTGAAGAGGTGAAACTCTTTCCACAGTCAAAGCAGCAGTGAGGTTTCTTCCCTGTAAGTCTCTGCTGGTGTTTCTTGAGGTGTTCTGATCTGGAGAGACTCTTCTCTGCCTCGTCAGCATCATGATGTTGGTTAGCCTCCCCAGATGATAAGCCCCTTCTACTGAGAGAGCGACGGTTAGGGCTGTCCCCTGTGAAACAAAGACAGACAGTTAGGGTTCCTTCTTCATATCGAAGTTAGTTCAAGGCCCAGCTTTCCAAACTCTTGTGATCGGATTTGAGCATTTTGGATGGGTTAAAATCATCAATGTAACCAATGGGGTAGGAGTGCTTCTAATGATTCTACATTTTAAGAAGGTATTTAATGGTAATTAAGGACATCTAGGGAGTGTCCCAAAATAAATGTATGTAAGAGCATAAACCCACTCCGTCCCGGTGTTTTCCTGCAGTCGACCAGCAGCACAGACACCCTCTTCAGACCCAGCAGTAAGTTACCAGGAGAGGCACGACCTGGGGACCCCAAGAGGGGGAGGGGGGAGGAGGGTTGGAGGGAGAGGGAGGAGGGGGGTGGGATAGGTGTTTCCTGTAAATCCCAAAAGAGGGTAGTGGAGTTCTCATGTTAGTACACTAAGGGTAAAACAACACAACAATGGTATGATGAGGTCTTGCATTTAAATGGGGACGGCCACAACGGAGTGGAAACAATGCCCCCTTGCTGTTTAAGACTTAATGGACACCAAATACATTTTTTCCAAACTCTGCTTCTTCATTCCGGTCCGTTGAACAACAGGAAGTTACCAAACCACAGAAGATGAAAAATGTGGTTTTCAACGATGGGTTTATGATATAGCTTGCAACTTGTAAACGATTACCCATTCCTAAAAGTGAGTACTACTTTCACAGCATGTTAAAAATAATACACAGTCTGTTTGCTTGCTACGCAGATTTGCAGCGCTCAAATATTGTAACTGTATGTAACACGCACGATATGAACCCGGGGCTCCCACGGGAGAAACCAATATCTTACACTTCAGACCAATAGGACATTCCCTATCGGGAAAAAAAGGGCAAATTGATTTAGCTTATTTTTATTTTAGACCCCAATTACGTTTCTATGTGTGAGAATTCCAAGAATATTTTTGGGCATTGCTGGCGATGGAATCAGCCAATAACAAAAGGGATGGAAGTATAGACAGCGTTCCTGATTGATATGATCTATCTACAGGCTATTTTGAAATGTTAACTGAATCATTCAGAACTCTGCACTCCACTTGAACCTTTTTCACATGATTGTTACTACAAAGTGGGATTTAAATGTATCAACTGTAATTTTTGTAATTGATGTGCTAATTCAAAATTGTCAATGTGGCTTTTGATAGTTGCTACAGTTGGAAAAGCTTTATGTTTAATGACAGTTTGCGATCTAGAACACATGGAAAAAAAAGGGTGGGTGTCATGTTTTGGCTGACAAATGTACTAAAATGTAATAACATCCAAACTATGAAATAACACATTTGGAATCAAGTTGTAACCCACAAGTTGTTAAACAAATCAAAATAGGTTTTTAGGTGACCTACCTCATGAAGGAATAATGATGAGAATTTGCCAAGAGTGTGAAATAAAGCATTCATCAAGGCACCAACAAGGTGTTAAACTATTCAAGAATCTCCAGGTGAAACCTCATAGAGGTGTTGAGAGATTTGTTTAAGAGTGCGCACTTTTTTTGGGTAGGCTAAGGTTGTGGCTATTTGAAGAACACAAAATATAAAATGTATGTGTTATTTCATAGCTATGATGTCTTCAATACTATTCTACAATGTAAAAAAAAGTATTAAAAATAAAGTATAAAAACTCTTGAATGAGTAGATGTGTCCAAACTTTTTGACTGGTACTGTATATATATTTCTTTCCACTTTCAAATGGGTACAAACTAAAGACGTTTGGAGGTAGAGTGCTGTCCTGCGGGGCTCCGACAGAGATCATGCGTAGCGCGGTCCGTATTTTTACATGTTCATTGTTGAGGAAGCGGTTGTGATGGATATTAGACAGAAAGAAAAAACGTTGTGATCAATATACTTGTCCCGCAGATTATTTGGAAACGGTGTCTTTCTTGCTGCGGTGTATGCGTTAGCCTAGCTATTGTACTAAAAGCACCTCTGTCATATTATTCACACACTAGCCTACCAGGCTACCTATGCATGGGCGAAGAAAAATCACGTGGCAGTTATCTTTCCAAGGAAATTAACTTAAATATAATGAAAGGCTATAGTTTACTACAGTGTCTGTTAAAAGAAATAATTTGGGGAGCTCAACACAACGTGAGTCGAGGTAAAATCCCAAAATCGATTATCATCATAAAAGCAAAAGGGGCGCAACATGGGGAACGAGTCTAGTCTCCTTCTCTCCTCAAGAAGCCATTCCACTCTCCTCTCCTATTGTTCGGCAGCCATACCTCTCTAGGCAGGCAGCCTCCTCTCCTAGTGCAGAGAAGTGCTCCCCTCCAGTCAGCTATACCTCTCTCTCCTCCCTAGTTCTCCAGCTCATACCTCTCCTCTGCAAGTTCGGTCAGACCAGCTATCTTTCTCCTCTCCTCTAGTTTCAGCAGCCATACCTCTCCTCAGCAGCCATTCCTCACTAGTTTCAGGCAGCCATATTCGCTCCTTACCTCCATCTTCCTAGTTTTCTAGCCATACCCCTCAAGACCATCAGTCCTCTTCCTAGTGCGGCAGCCATACCTCTCCTCTCCTAGTTCAGCAGCCACCCCGGCAGCCATATACCTCACCTCTCCTCCCTAGTCTCGCAGCCATCATCCATACCTCCCTACCTCTCCTTCTCCTAGGTTCAGTGCAGCCATACCTCTCGGAGCTCCTCCTAGTTCAGCGCCATACCTATCCTCTCCTAGTTAGCATACAGCTCAGTTCGGCTCTCCTCTCCTAGTTCAGCAGCCATTACCTCCTCTCCTACCTCTCCTCCTAGTTCAGCAGCCATAATACCTTCTCCTCTCCTCTCCTAGTTCAGGAAGCCATTACCTCTCCTCTCCTCTCCTAGTTCAGCAGCCATACCTCTCCTCTCCTAGTCCAGTTCAGCAGCCAACCTCTCCTCCCCTTTGGGCTTTCCAGATTAGGTGAGGTTTGGTCTCAATTAAATAATTTTTTTCATATATGAATAGAGGGAAAAACCCCCGCAGTTTTTTTAAAAAAAGGGGGAAAATTAATTTTCCAAATATTATTGGGCCCTATACAGTTCCTATGGAAGTCTACACCCCCTAAAAAATTTTTTTCCCACATTTTGTTGTTTTTAAAAAGGGGGGAGAAATAGTTTTGATTTTTTTTTTCGAAATTTTTATCAAACAAAAAATGGGGAAATTTTAAAACAAAATTCTACAAATTGAACAAAAAATAAAAATCAATAACTAAAATAAAATTTCATTACAGGGTTTAATTCCCCCTTATTCAGGGTTTCGTAAGACTAAATTAGCCCCATAATTTAAAGGGTTGGTTTTAAAAAAAAATCACATAAAAAAGTGAGGGGGAACTGAAAAAATAAAGGGGGTTTTAAACTGATTTTTTTTGAATGACAACCCCTTTCCCTATTTTTAAAAATGGGAAATTCCCCAAAAAAAATGTTTAAAAAAAAAAACACCCAATTACTTCCCCCCAATAATGCCCAAACCCTTGCCCCCTTGTAAAAATTTGCCATTCCCCAAAAACCCCCAAAATAATGACCACCTGCAACCCGTACAGGGGGACTTTTCCGGTACCCCCCAATAATGACCACCTGAAAACCCTGTACATGTGACTATTCCAAAAATCCCCAATAATGACCACCTCCCAACCCTGTACTTTTGGGGCCCATCCCAAGTTTCCACAAAAAAATGACCACCTGAAACCCCTTTTGTACAGTGACTTTTCGCAATAATTCCCAAAAATGACCCCCTTGAAACCCCTGTCCCTGTCTATTCAAAATAATGACCCCCCTTTGAAACCCTGTACTGTGACTATTCCCAATCATCCACAATAATAAACCACCTGAAAAACCTGTACATGGGGACTTTTTCCCAGTATTTCCCCCAAAAATGCCCCACCTGCAACCCTTTTACATGGGGACATTAAACATTAAAACCCCCAAAAATGACCACCTGAAACCCTTTTCATGTGATTTTCCCCAATCATGATCACCTAAACCCCCTGAAACCAGGGTTACTAAATCCAAAAATCCCCAAAAATTTAAACACCTGCAACCCTGCCCCTGAAAATTTTCCCCAAAAAATGCCCATATGAAACCCCTTGTCTTTTGTGACTTTTCCCCCAATAATGCCTACCTGCAACCCTGTCCAGGGTGACTATTCCCAATAAGCCCCCTGAAACCCCTGTCCCATGTGATTATTCGAATAACCCCCAAATAATGACCCCCTTTGCACCACTGTACTTTTGGGGCTATTCCAGAAACCCCCAATAATGACCCCCCTGCAACGCTGTACATGTGATTTATTCACAATAATCCCCAATACTATAAACCCGCAACGCTGTACATGTACTATTCACAATAACCCCCAAATTACGGATCCCCCCGAAACGCTGTACATGTGACTTTTTCACAATAACCCCCCATATGATCACCCCCCCCCCTTTTGTACATGTGACTTTTCCCAAAAAATTATCACCCGCAACCCTGTACATGGTTTTTCCCAAAAATGACACCCCCCAACCCGGGACTTTGCGCTTTTCCCAAAAGACCCCGAAACCCCTGTACATGTGACTTTTTCCCAAAAAAGATCACCCCACCTGAAACATGTAAACTTTTTCCCAACAATGATAAACCCGAAACCAAATTAAAAAGGGGGCCCTTTTCCCTAATAACCACCCGAAACCCCTGAACTTTTGGGGACTATTCACAAAAATAAACCCCCCGAAACCCCTGTCCCATGTTACTACCACAAAAATGCCCCTGAAACCCTGTACATGTGATTTTTAAAAGGAATCCACAATGCCCACCTAAAACCCATCCATTTAACTTTTCAAAATACGGGACCACCGCAACCCTGTCCTTTAAGGGACTATTCACATACTGCCCAAACCTGAAACCCTGAAACATGTGATATTAAACCAAAAATCCACGAGGGGACCACCTGCCCCCTGACATGTGACTATTAAACCAATAACCCCCAAATAATACCCCCGCAACCCTGTACAGGGGGGACTTTTCAAAATAACCCCAATAATGCCCCCCGCAACCCGTCCCATGGACTTTTCCCAAAATTAATCCACAAAAATTTCCTAAATGACAGAGAGAAAGGAGAATAAATATTCCAGAAAAACCCTTTATATACTGTTAAAACATTTACACGCCAAAAAGAACACACTTTTGGGCCTAAAAGCAAAGCCCTTTAAATTTTGGGGCAAAACCAAAATCATTTTCCCCTGAGGGAACTCCTCCTTTTTTTCAAGGGATGGTTATGGCTGCATCATGGTAAAAGGAAAGCTTAGGTCGTCAAAGACGGGGGGGTTTTACAATTTTGAAAAGAAACAGGATTTCCCCAGAGGGAAAAAAATGCTTCAAACTCTTTAAAAACCAGACACCGGGAGAGGAATTCACCTTTTAGCAAGACCGTAAACTACAAACTAAACCACAAACTAAATCTGGGGGGGAACGAAAAGGGGTAGCTTGCTTTCAGTTTTTTTGGGAAGCGCTAGTGGAGTAGCCTTTTTAAACCCCAAACTGCTATTTGGAGTAGCCTAAAAGCCAAAATGGGAAGCTGCTAGTAAGTAGCCAAAAAAGCCAACTGGCAAGTTTCCCAGGGAAATAAACCCCACAGCAACTGGAAAAACTGCTAGTGGAGTAGCCCACGCCAACTGGCCCAAACTGCTAGTGGAGTAGCCTACAGTCAAATGGGGAAAATGGGTAGTGGAGTAGCCTACAGTCAATGGCAAGAAAAGGGGTAGTGGAGTAGCCTACAAATCAACTGGGAAACGGGTAGGGAGTGGGTCCCGCCAAATAGCAAGCCGCTATGGGAAGGGGAGATACAGCCAACTGGGAAGTTGCTAGGGGAGTAGCCTACGGGCCCAAATGGCAAGCTGTAAATGGATAGCCTACAGCCAACTGGCAAGCTGCTAGTGGAGGGAGCCCCCACAGCCAACTGCCAAGCTGCTAGTGGGGTAACCTAAGCCAACAGGGCCCAAAAAAAGGGAAATTTTAAAACCAAAACCCAAACTTTTATTACCTTTTAGCTATTATTCAAATATGCCATTTTTTTTTAAATGACAAAAAGTGGGGTTACCACTTTTAACAGGTAATTTTTTGGGGTTTTTATCCAAAAAAGGAGAGTCACTGCTAAACCCCCTTTTTTGGGAAAATTTCTATTCGGGATCCCAGGCCCCCAAAAAATGGAACGGTGAGGTATTTATGTTTTTCCAACCCGGTGCATATTGGTCCCAAAAAAATTTAGAGTTCCCCCCCCAAGGGGCCTGCCCACCAACAAAAAAAAAAAAGTGATCTCTGGATTGGGCCTTTAAACCCCCCCCTTAACCCAGACCAAATGTGTTTCCCCAGGTCAGGGATGTCGAGACTAATTTAATATGCTTACCCAAACCCTATTCCACTCCTGCGTTTTTCTTGGCTGTTTTGCTTAGGGGCGTTGTCCTGTTTTGGAAAGGGAAAAAACCCTTTGCCCCAAATCGGAGGTCCCCGAGCGACTGGAGCAGGTTTTTATCAAGGATCTTGTACTTTTTTCGGGTGTTCATCTTTCCCCTCAATCCTGGGTATTTTTCCCCCTTCCCTGACGCTGGGGAAAAAGGATCCCCACAGCATGATGCTGCCCCCACCATGCTTAAACCGTGGGGAATGGTGCCGGGTTTTCCCTTTAAAGACGTGCCCTTTGGGCATTCACCCAAAATATTTTTAATTTTGGTTTCATTAAAACAGAGAATCTTGTTTCCCCATGGTCTGAGAGTTTTTAGGTCCCTTTTTTTGCAAACTCCAAGGGGGCTGCCCCTGCCCTTTACGGGGAGGGGCTTCCCCCTTGAACACTCTACCAAAAAGGGCCGATTGGGGGAGTGCTGAGAGAGGGTTTTGTCCTTCTGGAAGGTTTTCCCACCTCCAAACGGGGATTTCTGGAGCCCCATCAGAGTGCCCATCGGGTTTTTGGGTCCCTCCCTGCCCAAAGGGGCCCTTCCCCCCTGTTTTGCTCAGTTTGGGGGGGCTGCCAGCTCTGGGAAAAGAGTTTTGGGTGGTTCCAAACCCTTTTTTAATTTTTAAAAATTTATGGGGGCCCACTTTTTTTTCATGGGAACCTTCAATGCTCCCAAAATTTTTTTTGGTCCCTTCCCCAGATCTGTCCCCTCGACAAAATCCTGTCTGGAAAGCTCTACGGACAACTCCTTCGACCTCAGGTTTTTTTTTCTTGCCGGAAGGGCACTGTAAAACTGTGGGACCTTATATAGCCCAGGTGGTCCCTTTTCCCAAAATTCATGTCCAATAAATTTTAATTTACCACAGGGGGGACCCCCAATAAAAGTTTTTGAAACATCTAAAGGATGATCAAGGGAAAAAGGGATGCACCTGAGTCAATTTTGAGTCCATAAAAAGGGTTTCTGAATACTTTTTTTTCCCGTTTTGCCCTTAGGGGTATTTTTGTAGATTGAGGGGGAAAAAAAAAATTCAACCATTTTAAATAAGGCTGAACATAACAAAATCGGAAAAAAAATAAAGGGGTCTGAATACTTTCCGAATGCATTGTTTACAAAGTTTTAGCTTGAGGGGGCCCAAAATTTAAATTTGACTCTGCACATGGCAAAATTGGAAAAGTTTTACATTTTAGTACTATTTTATTTTAAATTTGAGGGTGTGACTTTTAGTCATATTTTTACCACCCATTTCTTTAAAAATTTGGGACTCCCCTACTCTTTCCCCAAGGGTTTTTCTTTATTTTGAAATTTTTTTACATTGTAAAATAATAGTAAAAGGACATAAAAACGTCATAAACATTTTCGGTTAAAAAAGTGAGGGTTTTTTGGGTTTATTTTCAAATTTACTTTAATACAAGAAGAAAAAAAAAAAATTCAGGGCATCTGGAGGGGGAAATTTTACCCTAATTTTAAAAACCGTTAGGTAGGTGTGATAGTATAAATGGATTTTAAACAAAGTGGCTTTGACGGGGCACAACGGCACCCTTGTCGTTCTGGATAACAGCAAACTTTCTAAATGACTTTAAAAAATGTTAAAAAACAAATCGTAAACTATGGAATACTAAATTTTCTGTTATCATACCAGCGTTTGGACGGCCCTCATATATGGCCCCCCTGGGAAACGAACCCAAAAACCCTGGCCCTTGCAAACGCCCTGCTCTACCAATGAACTACAAAAGGGGGTTAATGTTTCACGAAATCTATACACGGGGTCATTTAACTGCAATTTTTTTAGACTGCTTGGGTGGTTGCAATTAAAGTCATTACTTGTTTTTGTAATTAAAAAATTTGGCTTCCCAAAAAATTTTCAGATTTTAAAAAAAAATTGTCCATTTTACTAATCGCTACCCAAATTTATTTTTAAAAAAAATATACCAAAAGGGCCGGGGGTCCTACCTGAACCCGCATACCATGAAACCCCCCTCGTGCTCTCCCCATCTTTATAGAACCGGGGTTTTTTTGTGGTAAAACCAGTCTTTAATGCCAAATAATACTGTCCCACGCCCTCGAAAAAATTGCTTACTAGGGAAATTTTTTCATTATTCAGTGTACTATCTAAGTACTTTGCCTTCAGAATGGGTCCATACCCCCCTTTACTTTTTTCCACATTTTGTTGGTTTTTTCCCCGGTTTGGGTAGAACACTGTTGTGCATAAATATATTTAAATTAAAAACCGAAAAATTTTAAATTTTCATACAATACCGGCAAAAGTTTTAGAAAAAAACCCGCTTTATTCAAGGGTTTTTTTTCATTTTTTCTATGCTCTTAAAATTGTAAATAATAGGAGACAAAAAAATTTTGAAAAAAACATAGGGGAAAGATGTAGTAAAAAAAAAAAGTGTTTGTATTTTTATTTTTAGGATCCCCCGTTATTTTCCCGCCCAAAACAGCAGGGTACTCTTCCCGGGGGCCAAAAATCAAAACAAATCAAAAATATTTTTTTAATTTTAGATTTTTCAAATAGCCCCCCTTTTCCTGATGACAGCTTTTCACACTCTTGGCCCTTCTCTCAACCGCTTTTTTGAGGTAGTCACCTGTTAAAAGCATTTTAATTAACAGGGGTGCCTTTCTTAAAAATTAAAATTTTAAGGGGGGTATACGAAGAAGCCCCATTAGTAAAATACCCAAATCCCTATTAAGAACAGCTCAAATAAGCCCCAAAAGGAACGACAGTCCACATTAATTTAAACAATACGGGAAAAATTTCCAAAACTTTTAAAGTTTTTTAAAATGCGTCGCAAAAAACCCTAAGCTCTTGATGAAAATTGGGCCCCAAAGAGGCCGCCACAGGAATTTTTTGGAAAACCCCCCTTTCCCCCTGCTGCAGAGGTAAGTTCTAATCGTGGAGGGTCCGCCCCCTAGGGGAGCTCTGTCCTATGGTTTTCCCTCTGCCCTAAAAAAGGGAGCAACGCCTGAGACAAAATTAGCACACAAACCCGCAGCCCCTAGGAGCACAGGTTTTCCCATAAGGGGGGGATGCCTCCCCCAATCACCCCCCGAGATATTTATCTTCAGCGAGACAAAAAGGGTCGGCAGGGCCTTAAGTCCTTGGGGCTCATTAAGGGGAGCGCGCAAAAATTTTGGAGAAGGGCTGCCCCCCCTTTTCCCCCCCGCACCGGGGGGTTGATATGATGGAGGGCGGGCCTTATTCCCGGCCCAAAGGGAAGGGGGGCAGAGCCTGGCTCCCGCCAGGCCCTTTTTGGCTAGGGAATTTTTGGGGGTCGTTTGGGGGCAAATTTGCGGCGCGTTTTGCCTGTAAAAGCGTATCTCCCCTTCACAGAAATGGGAAAGGGGGGGTTTTCCCGGGTCAGGGAACTCCAGGTTAGAAAACCGCCATGGCGGCGTATCTCGTACCGGGTTCGAGCCCTTGCCCTCTTCCAAAAGGGCCACGTTGCCATCCCAGAAGGACCGAACCCCATTTTCCTTTTAGAGAAGCCCTTTGGTTGGGGCCCAAGCTGTGCACAGTAACAAATTGCCCTCTTGCCCTCTCTGTCCCGTTTAACCACAAGCAGACGAGCTGGCCCCGGAGGGGGTGGAGGAGGCGTCCGAATTTCGGGCGCCATCCCCCCCACCTGACACAGGCGTTCGATCTGCGGGGGGAGTCCGGGCCATTTCGGTGGTCGGGGAACGCACCTCGGGTTGTCCTTGACACCATAAAGGGGGAAACAGGACGCCTCTTGACGCCCCCCTTTTGCGCGGCCTTTTGGGGGTCGCGTCAAAGAGGCGACGGGGCTTTTTCCAAAAATTTAGAGGGGGGAAGAAAAAGCTGGCCAAGCACCGGGTTTTGCAGGACGACTGGGCCCCCCCGCCCCAAAAAAATCCCCCGAAGGGGGGGTTTGGGGGGTTTAAGGGCGTCATCCGGCGGCCACGACCCGCAGGGAAGGGGCCCCCCGCCCTTCCCAGCAGCTACGGTAGCCCACTACAGCCGGCGGGGGGGTGAAGAGGGGGCCGACCTGGCCCCCCAAAGGGAGGCAAGAGGGGGCGACGTGATGGGAGCGGGGATGGTAGGGACCTCGATGGTGTCGAAGTGCCCACGTTCCCCCCCACCCTTCAGTTAAAGGGATGGGTGTTGTTTAAAAACCCTTTGTTATGTATTAAAAAAGAGTTGGTCCCCCTGCTATTCGTCCGGAGGTTAAAATCTCACCCTCCCCCCCTTACCCTCTAAGACCGTTCAGCCCACGAGGGTGAGTTGCTGAACGGGCACTTAGAGTAGATCCAAAGCCCTAAATCAGGTCGTCACTCACACTTCAGTATAAAAAAGTGCTTTCTAAAGGCAGCTCCCGGTCAGATTCTGACATAGGACGCAGCCCTATTTGGGGATGGCGCATGCACAGAAAGGGCTCCGCATACGACCCAGCCCCATGCTGCGTTCACGGAGGGCCCGATTCCCGCGCCACGAAGGTGTCCAGAGTATCGCGCCCCAGGCATGTAAAACACGCTTCTGGGGCGGCGCATTATCCGACCAAGGTCTCGGTTTAATGCATTCGACCCATCTACTTTCCGGGGGGCCCGGATACAGGGTTGGGTAAAACCCAAAAGTATCAGTCCCCTGACAGAACGACCGTTCACCACACTGAGCGTGAATAAACCCCAGGGGCAAGTTGAACACACACAAAGGTAAAAGTTAAGAAGGTATAAGGCGCCGCCTTGTTTTACCTCATAGAGACCTCATACTACGATTTTGGGATACTGTAGTGAAGGCTCTGATGCAATTGCAGCCCCTAAGATGACGCAATCGCTGGGGGATGGTGCCCTGCCCGGGGTTGACCTCGTCAGCGCAATTCAGACCCCGATCGTTAAAGGAGGGCGGGGAATACGACGGTTACGGGTTTTAAAGGGCGTCCCGCCTCTTTTTTTCAAAAAAAACCTTTGATGGTTCCTCTCCTTTCACGGGAGGCCCCCCTTGGGCTGTTCCACCCTTCAATGTGGAACAGTGGGGGGAAGGGCCAAAAGGGAAATACAGGTCCTTCCTATGGATGCCCCACGTTTTTCGTGCTCACATTTTCTCTGCATTTTGGGCAGTGGGAAAAACTGCACCCCACGGCAAAACAGAGGGTTGCAAAAGGGTTTTTGCCCCCCCAAATTCCCCGGACCCCACCCCCGTTCAGGGGAGTGGGGGAGACGTTGTGAAAACGCCAACAAATGGCCGCTCTGATGAAGAGATTAGGGACTTTGGCAAAGGAGGCGGTGCAGTAGTTCCCCGGAGAAAAGGGCTATATTCCCCTTATTTCCTATGCCCAAAAAGACGGGGGGAGTGGGCCGATTTTGGATTACGCTTTCTCAACGAGAGCAAAACCCAAACGGCCCTTCCAAATGCAACGACAAAAGTCTGTGGAATGTGCCAGAGAGGGACTTTTGTACGAGCATAGACCAAAAAGGCGCGTATTTTCATTGCCGTTCAGCCGCCACAGGAAGTTTCTCGGTTCGCCTTTCAAGGGGGGGCGAAAAACCGAGGATGCCTTTTGGGTACCCCTGGCACCCGCAATTTTCCAAAGTGTGGAGGGGCATTGGAACCTTGCGTGTCAGAGAATAGGGTACTACCCTCCCGGGACGATCTTTGGTTCTCCCCCCCTTCAAACTGGCGATCACTCACACAACACAGAAGTGATGCATCTCACAAGTCGGGGGTTGCTTGAATTGGAAAAAAGAGCGCGCCCGGGCCCCATCATCAGATTGTCTCCCTGGGGATACAGCTAGACACTGGGGATGAGGGCTCGAATTTCGGCCCCCCGAAGGGTACCTTTTTTCTACCCTGAGGAAGTGTCGTCCGAATCCACGGGGACGGCGCTGTCGATCATGTCACTTTGGGGTCTCATGTCGTAGCCCACTCTGGGTTCCGCTGGGGACTCCTGCATATGCGCAGATGCAGCGGGGTTTTGCCCAACTAAGACTAGACCATTGCGCAACGTCATGGGTTGGGGGTGGTTCCCCTCTGGTCAGTGCAGACTAAATTTTGGAAACCCGCCGTTCTCACGCACGGATCCCGTGGGAAAGGTGTCCTCTCACACCCCAGTATTCACTGAGCGTCCTGACGGGTGGGGGGACTGTAAACCCCAAAGCGTAGGGTTTTGGCCTCATCGGTCGTCATTCAACCTTTTGGGAGTTGGAAAGGGGGTTGACTGGTTCAAACCCACTTCGCGTCCCCCTTCGGGGTCGCGATTGCGGGTCTGGTCAGAAAACCGGGACCACAGTACTCACATAATTGCCGGGGATATCGGTCTCCGCCTCCATGGGCGAAAGGAATTGTGGCGTGGCTCACGAGCACCTTCGCTCATTGCACCCACACATTCCCGGGGCTATTTAAAACGTAGGAGCAGACCATGCAAAGGGGCCTTGAGAGACAGTGGTGTCGCATCCGGAATTGTTCTCCAGATTTGGGAACAATTTGGGAAGCCGAGGTGGGCCCATTCGCGTCACGCTGAACCCAAAGTCCCTGTGGTTTTTCTCTGAGGGGAAAAGGACGAACCGCCACTGGGAAAAGGGGGGGGGGCCCTTTTCGCACCAACCGTGGCCCAGGTTTCCTGTATGCTTCCCCCCTGCCCCCTTCCCCCACTGCTAGCCAGGGGGAGGTCGGGGGGCTGCAGTGAATGATAGGCCCAAACCCCGGGGGCCCTTTGGGTTTTCGGAAGAGTAGATGTTATTGCCCACCTTTTCCAATTTACATTGACAGGACGGTTGTCTCGGCGGAAGGGACGATAGGGAAAATTTCCCTAATCGGCCAACCACGAAGGCCGGCTGCTGAGAGGGACGGCTAACGCCTGGGGTTTTCTACAGTGACGGACCTACGGTTTTTTTGGGGCCAGTTCCCTTCTAAGATTATGCCCTAGATGGAAAGTTTTTCACGATGGTGTGTTAAACCCAGGGTAGACCC
Source organism: Coregonus suidteri (assembly GCA_036851935.1). NCBI lineage: Eukaryota > Metazoa > Chordata > Actinopteri > Salmoniformes > Salmonidae > Coregonus > Coregonus suidteri. Next base: position 37,875,366 of record CM072244.1, on the reverse strand, counting down.
CATGACTGTCAGGTGGGAATATTCTCTTTTTCTAAGTCATTTTGAAACAAAAATCGCCGGCCACTATTAGGGGTTTGCAGCGCGTTTCAGCTTTCATGAGGGGGTTTTGGGGATACAAAAGTCTTTACCACCCTTAGTGAAACGCTTCCCATTAGAACCGGCGTTAGGCCAAAACCCAGGTACGCTTCCTCAGTGGGGTTTGGCTTTTGGGATCGAACGCTATGAAGTCGCCGTTCGAGCCATTTAAAAATACCCCCCCAAGATGCTGTCTATTAAGACAGCACTTTGCCGCTTGACTACCTAACGATCAGTGATTTTTTGGCTTTTTTTGACGAGACCTGACTGCTTGGCCATATGGTGACCTGAGCAGAGCAGTGTTACGTTAAACCCGATTTTTGCCGAAGGTTTAAAGTTCATATAGGTCCAACCGTGGGGCGTGGGGGTTTTTCTCCTCCTCCTCATAGAGAGAGGGAGTGAGAGAACCCCTCCCTGGCCCCGGACGCGCTTTGGCGTGTTACGTCGGGGCAAGCAGCGATTTTGGTCATGCCCCATTTTTGTGTTCACGGTGCGGCTGCATAGGTGACCCCTTTTAAAAAAGGGTTGTCTCACTGGCTTTGTAAGGCATTGAGACAGCTTATGAGGGGCGGGGCGGCAATTTTCCTCAGGGTACAGGTTCACTCCCCTTTTTTGGGGGAGGGCTTTACTGCCCTTTTTTAAGGAACAGGGGGAGAGTAGGGGGGGTTTCATCCATTACTACATCGATGTTCGATTTTTATTCTATGACCAATACATCGATCTGTGCTCGCGGTTGGCCTTTTTGGGCAACATATACGATCTAAATCGTTTTTAAAAGAAAAATCGATTGTACGTACTAGGAAATAACCCCTTGGATTTTTAAACCGTCAGACTTTATATGAGGGTGCACTAACTGGTACGCAGTCGCAAGGCACAAAAATCAGTGCGATCCCTTGTGTTTACTACCCCTTTGGTACTTTACCGATCTCCTCTCTAACCTACACTGAATGTTGCTTGTCAACTACTGTCGGATGTCCAAAAAGAAAAGCATTTAAACCGTCTTTTGGGGTTTCGCCCCTACAAAAAAACGCCAACTGGAGCCAGCGGAAAAAAATAATTTTTTTTGGAAAAGTGCCCAAAATGTCATGGCTTAAATAACGGTGAGGCACTGAAATGTGGTGCAAAATTTGCCGCTCAAAACCACTCTAGCCAAAACAGGTGCATTTTATAAAAGGGTCAAAGAATTTCAACCCTCCTTTATTTGCAAAAATGAAAAGAGCAAAGGGGCACACAAAAGGGGGGAAGCCATTGTAAAAGCTAGCCGGAAAAAAAGTCCTCGCCCCACTTGCCAATGGGGAGACAGCGAATGAAAACAGCGGCAAGCTCGTTTAAAATTTTTTTTTCCATAAAACAACACGCACGTCCCTGTCTTTCCCATTTGGGATTTTCCTTACTGAAACGGGTAGGGGTAAATGTCGGAGGTGCATTTATTCACGTGAAGGGGCACACGACATGCGAGACGTCACCCATACGGGGATTACGACCAATTGCACTGCTGAATTTTGGGGGGTGCTTTTTTATGGGTCGAGGACATCACAAAAAAGAGCAGCAAAAAATTTTTCATTGTGTCTTGTCCAGCAAAGGGGAATTTTTCTTTGGATTTTTTTGGCTATTGAAATTTGGGGCTACCGAACCCCACAGGCCCTAAAAGACGGATTGTGAGACTTTTCCAGGCACAGGCTTGGATGACTGGAAACAAGTTGGTCGCTGTTGCACAGAGGGGGGGCTGTCAAGGGGTATCTACAAGGGGTTGTGCCAAAAAACTCCGGCAACATGCGCGTTTTGGGGACTCCCTTTCACATTCTGGCCCGCACACCACTGGAAATTCGCGAAATCAGCTGATCGCAACTTCCTTACTGTGAGACATTTCATCGCTCTGTGGCAACTGTGCAGTTTTATTTACAAAAAGGTGGAGGGGAAAAAAAAAATGCTGCACAAAAAAACTATGTGAAGAAAAAGGGATCTCCTTTGTGGACTGGGTAAATTTTTTAAAACCAGATGGTCTGCTGGGGGCCGAAACACTGTTAAAAAAATCAAGACTAGCCCCATTTAAAAGCACTGGGTTTCGAGTGATAAAATGACTTCAGCAAACTGCACGAGCTTTTTAGTGCTTTTTTGTCAAAAATGCTTACATTTGCAACATTTTAAACCCCTCCTTAGGTTTCAGGGAAAAACTGCCCTTGGGAATAAGGGTAACCATGGTGGCCCTTGGGCGTTCACACTTCGCTTGATGGGGAAACCACGGGCACACACTGTTTCCAAAGCTGATGCTACAGAGACAAACAACTTACTCAGGGGGTAATTGAAAAAGTTTTAAATCAATATACTCCCTCAAATCAGGATCTTTCTTAGTATTTGATCCTTCAACATGGCCCAGGGAAAAGCAAAACCGCCACATTTGAAAAAACCAACAGTTTGCAGCTTTTCAAAAAATATGAGGGCCCCCTTGCAACTTGACAAAGATACCACGTGACAGAATGGATGCGCTTAAAGCAGGCAGGAAAAAGCCCGGGGGGCCTCTTTTGTGTAGATTGGTCCAAAAAGAAGTCAAGTAAACCCCAAGTTTTTCCAACTCAACAAAGGGGGTTTAAACTTCTCTTACCTGCCCTTTTAAGCGTGGCTTTTGAGAGGGGGTTCTCACATCTCAACATAAAAAAAACCAAATACAATCTTTTCTGTCACAGCTCGTCTCGCCCTAGCCATTTACCTGTCAAACAGCCACAGAGACATTTGACCCAAAGCTTGCTGTTGACCCCGTGGATGGAGACAGCTAATCGGAGGGTCAACCAAGGCAGGGGGGTGTATCTGCGCTCTTCATTCCATGCAGGAAGCTAAGCAGAGGCGGGGGGCAAACTGAAAAAGGAAGTGAGGAAATGTACTTATTAAAACCACGATCTATGGGTGAGTACCCGACACCCTCTGGGTACTCACCTGATAAATCATGAAAAAGGGTTTTTGACCCCTGTTTTTAGGAGTTTTTTCTTAGCATTTTTGATAAAAGGTTTTTAAAAATTACTCATTTAGTTGCCCATCCCCGACGTCATCGCGCCAGAGCAGCGCAAAGGGGCCCAAAACAAAAAAACATAGCAGGCGGAGACAAGGAGAACCGACGAGCGAGAAAATTTTAAGCCCATTTCGGGCCTTACAAGAAACAGGAATTAGGGAAAATTCACCTCCTGTCCATATCCGGTATTTATTTCAGTCACACTGGGTTGAATTTTGGCTAAAAAGGTTACTGAACGTTTTCAAGTCACTGAATCGTTTGGGACGTATCGTTCTAAAGAACCAATATCGCCCTTTGAATCGTATGCACACGAATCGTGATCAAATCGAATCATTTTTTAAAACGAATCGTTACACCCCTAGGTAGAGGAATCGTAGAGCGCATCATGGTCGAGCCGTCCCCATTTATCCGTTTCTATCTCTTAGATATGTCTTCAACTCTCGGGCCGGGCTGTATCAGCATACGAAGGGGACTTGACTAGGAAGAGGGGAAAAAAAGCAGGACTAGGGAAAAGGTTTCCATCAGGTCCGCTTTGGTTAGGAAAAATTTTTTTTGGGACAAATGTGTTTTCTAACTTTTTGGGCCGGGCTGTACTCAGCATAGGAAGGGGATTTGAGCTAGGAAGAGAGGAAAAAGCGGACTAGGACAATTTTTCCTTTTGGCCGCTTTGGATAAAAAACATATTTTTTAGCATGACGCCTGACGACAGGTTCAGACGTAGAAGCATGCGTTTATTGACAGAATGTGAGGTACTATCTGCTTGTTCAGTTTAGTAGACCCCTTTTGTTTGCAAACTAATCTCGGGATTCCATTGAGTGAGTGAGGCGGTTACCGCGTTCACAAAATTGAGGCTTTGTGTCATTCCTTTGTGGGTTGGAGTGTTTCACGGATATTGAGGCACAACTGCTAGTACAGATTAGATGGTTCTATTTGGTGATCTGCCCAAGTCATTGGGATTTCCTTTGGACTAGGGGGGGGGTCTTTAACCGATGACGCGGGTTTTTGTGCGCCGTAGGGGTTTTTTTTTTGCATACTGCGGGACTGGTTGCAGCCTTGCCAGGCCTGGGCCTTTCTTTCGATGGGGAAATGTTAGGTTCGGGGCCCGGGGGTACATTTTTGGGGCGCTACGCTCCGCCTTAAAAAACTAGGGGCAGAGCTCCCCTTGGGGGGGAGCTCCACGATATGAAGATTAGTTACCCGGGGTGTACTCCAGTTCTATGAGTGGAGCGGGGGCCCCTAGGACTTAAGGCCCTGCCGCCCTCTCTAGTCCCTGAAATAAATTCTCGGGGGGCTGATGGGGGAGGATCCCCCCTTTTTAGGGGCACCTGTGCTCTTTGGTGCGGTGTGTGCATTTTTTGTCTCAGGGTGTGTCCTTTGGGCAGAGGGTAAACCCCTAGGAGCAGAGTCCCATGGGGTCCGCCCACTATGAACTGGAGTTACACTCCGGTAAACTAATCGTTCATTAGAGTTACCAGCCTCAGAAATTGCAGCCCAAATAAATGCTTCAGAGTTCAAGTCACATACACACCTCAAACATCAACTGTTCAGAGGGACTGTGTGGAATCAGTCCTTCATGGTTGAATTGCTGCAAAGAAACCACTACTAAAGAACACCAATAAGAAGAAGAGACTTGCTTGGGCCAAGAAACAGAGCAATGGACATTAGACGGTGGAAATGTTGTCCTTTGGTCTGGATTCCAAATTTGAGATTTTTGGTTCAACCCGACCATGTCTTTGTGAGACGTGGTGTGGGTGAACGGATGATCGCATGTGTATTTCCCACCGTAAAGCATGGAGGAGGAGGTGTTATGTGTGTGGGGGTGCTTTGCTGGTGACACTGTCTGTGATTTATTTAGATTCAAGGCACACTTAACCAGCATGGCTACCACAGAATTCTGCAGCGATACGCCATCACATCTGGTTGGGCTTAGTGGAACTATCATTTGTTTTTCAACAGGACAATGACCCAACACACCTTCAGGCTGTGTAAGGGCCATGTTACCAAGAAGGAGAGTGATGGAGTGCTGCATCAGATGACCTGGCCTCCACAATCCCCTGACCTCAACCAAATTGAGATGGTTTGGGATTGAGTAAGACACGCAGAGTGAAGGAAAAAGCAGCAACAAGGTGTTCAGCATATGTGGGAACCCTTCAAGGACTGTTGGAAAAGTATTCCAGGTGAAGCTGCTTGAGAGAATGCCAAGAGTGTGCAAAGCTGTCATAAAGGGAAAAGGGTGGCTTTTGAACCCTAAAATTTAAAAAAATATTTTTTTTGATTGTTTAACATTTTTTTTGGTTTTATACTGAGTCACAATGTAGAAAATAGTCCAAAAAGAAAAACCTTTTGAAATGAGTAGGGTTCTAAAACCTTGCCCGGTAGTGAAAAAGTACACACCGAGTCAATACTTTATAGAAGCCCCCTTTTAGCAGGGTTTTTTTAAGCTGAGTTTTGGGTAAGCTCTAAGAGTTTTTTCAAAACCTGGATTTGTCCCAAATTTTCCCCCCCCATTATTATTTTACAAAAAATTTATTCCAAGCTCTGTCAAATTGGTTGTGATTGTTGCTAGAAACAGTGGGGGTAAGTGCCGGTTTTGATGAGGGAGGAACTTTTTTTATTTTTTTTTTATAAGAATTGGCCTTATTTCTTTTAAAACAGCATGTTGGATGACTGTCTTTTCATATTCCTTTTCACCCATTTTAAATGAAACTCGATGGGTTTTTTAGGTACTACATGAACAAAATGTTCCCCTATTCCCCCATGGGGTTTGCTACAACCTAGTTTTGGAAGGAAAAGTTTACAACGAGGTGCACACAGCCCCCCCCCGAGAGAAACATTTGAGAGCCCCGACAGTGAACATGGACAGACAGGGGGAACTTTCAATACCCCTTGCACATTTTGCCGCATTAAATCTGGGGGTTAAATCATTTGCCAATAGTTGCAAACAATTTTTTCAAAAAGGAAAATTGGTTTTTTTTTTATCCCCCTTTTTCGTTTGTTCCGTTTAAGAAATGTTTTTTAAAACAAAAAAATCGGGGGGAATGAATACACCCCGATCGCTAAAAGGTTTACGTTCATAACAGCTACGTTGTTTTTATTCAAATTTTACCCACTCTCCCCCCCTTCCATTCTCCCTTCGTTTGTGGGGGGCTTCAATGAACAACATCAGCGTAGGACCGGCAAAAAAAAAAAACTTTTCCCCAAGGGGAAAAACCCCCCTACAACACCCCCTAACCCTTTGTCCCAATTTAGCAAAAAAGAAAACTTTCCCTAGCCCAAAAATAGCTAATAGAACAAAACCCTTTTTAGAAAAACCCGGCAACAATAAATCCCGGGGAAAAACTTTTAACATTTTAACAGTGGGGGAAAAAAAAATATTTAAAACCCCCCGGGTTTTAAAATTTTTTTTTAACTTTTTTTGGCCCACGAAAAAAAGAAAATAAATTCAGCCCCCTATAATTTTTAAAGGAAAAGGTTTTTTTTTTTAAAACAGGGGGAGGGGGAAAAAAAAAATAAACAAACAAAAATCCAGAAAAAACCCGGGGGCCCCCCCCAAAAAAATGTTTAAAAAATTGTTTTTGGCCAATTTAAAAATGGGGGGAAATAAGAAAAATTTAAACCCCCCTCCCCCAATAAAAAAAGTTTTTCGCTCCCAGGTGTTTTTTTAAAACCGGGGTTAACAAACCCCGGAAAAAAATTTTGGAGCACACTCAAAAAGGGGGGATTTTTCCCAAAATTTAAAGTTTTTTAAACCGGGGTAAAAAAGGAAAACCTTGTCCCCCCCCAGAAAAAAATTTCAATCAAATTTTCCAAAAACTCCCCCCCCAACCAGGGCCCGGGGACCAAACCCGGTCCCCAAAGGGGATGTCAGGGCCCAAGATATGGGAACCTACACAAGGCGGGAAAAGGGGGGTTTTACAAGCCAACCCCGGCCCAAACCCCAGTTTGGGGTGAGAAGGTGAAAAAACCCCAATTGGTCCCATTTTCGAAAAATGGAAGAAAAAAAAAAAATAACTGTCAGTCCCCCCCTCGGGGGGGGGCCTTCCCCAATCCCAAGGGATCCCCCCACCTTTTTTGGGGGTTTGGAAAAGGGGACCCCTGAAAAAACAGTGGGGGAATCAGCCCAAAAAACCCCCAAGGGGGGCTGCCAGGGGTGGGGGTTTTTGGCCAAATGACCCAATAAAAAACAGGGGAGGAACACCCCCAAACCCCCCAAAGGGGGCCCCTGTAGGGTCCCCCCTTTACGGGAGGAGGGGGCCCCCTTCCCCCCGCCCCTTTCCCCCAACCCCCCAAACCAAAAAGGGCCCCTGATTGGGGGGAGTGGGGGCCAGAGTTGGGGTTTTTCCTTCGGGAAAGGGTTCTCTGATCTCCAAAAGAGGAATTTTGGGGGGGGAGCTCTGCCGGGATGCCATCGGGTTTTTGGGGTCATCCCCCGGGCCCCAAGGCCCTTCTCCTGATTGCTCAGTTTGGCGCGGAGGGCTGCCAGCTCTCAGGAATTAGTCCTTGGTGGTTTCCAAACTGTTTATATTTAGAATGATGGAGGCCACTGTGTTCATGGGACCTTCAATGCTGCAGAAAAATTTTTTGTGGTACCTTCCCCAGATCTGTACCTCGACACAATCCTGTCTCGGAGCTCTTACGGACAACTCTCGACCTCATGGATTGGTTCATGCTCTGACATGCACTGTCAACTGTGAGGAACCTTATATCAGACAGGTGTGTGCCTTTGCCAATCATGTCCAATCAACTGAATTTACCACAGGTGGACTCCAATCAATGTTGTTGAAACATCTAAAGGATGATCAATGGATAACAGGAATCAACCTGAGCTCACTTTTTAGTTCTCATTAGCAAAGGTTCTGAATTACTTATGTGTTTCGCTTTGCATTATGGGGTTATTCTGTGTAGAATTGATGGAGGGAAAAAATAATAAGCAATCAATTGTTGAATAAGGCTGTAACATAACAAAAATCTGGACAAAGTCAATGTGGTCATGAATACTTTACGAATGCATTGTTTACAATCGCTTTCAGCTGCACGAGGAAAACGTGACATTGACTCCTGCACATGGCTAAATTTGGAGGATGTATTACAATTTAGTACTAATTAGTAGTTTTAACTGATGATTGTGTGACATTTTTAGTCATATCTTTACTCACACATTTCTTTATCAAGTTTTGGACTCACCTTACTCATCAATAGGTTTTCTTTTATTTTGAAAATGTTTTACATTGTAGAATAATAGTGAAGAACATCAAAACGTCATACACATTGTACTGGTTGCAAAAAGTGACGGTTTAGGTTTACCTTTCAAAGTTACGTACTACAGAGAAGAAGAAAAGAAAAAAACAGTCAGGGCGCATCTGGATGGAATTTAGCTAATGGTAACAGTTAGGTAGGTAGATGATAGTATGATGGATATTACCAAAGTGGCTTTTGACGGGGCACAACGGCAGCATTGTCGTCTCTGGATAAACAGCATCTACATAAATTACCTAAAAAAAAATGTTAAATAAACAACTCGTAGCTATGGAATACTAATTTATCTGTTATCACACTCAGCGTAGTAGTAGACACTCTTGTGGGAAGACAGCTTTGGTAGCTGCGTCCCAAGCTGCATTGTAACCGATACGTCGTTGGTAGTGCATTGTCACATTAAATTGTTTGCCTGTTCCCCGCGATGGAAATTGCATTTGATTGGCATGAGGAAATGTTATATGGTAATTAGCAACTGTTTTGCATTGGATTGTTGGGTGTTGGTGTCCGTGTAGCTGTGTAGCGTTGTCATAACTTGCTATTTTATGACATTGACCATGTTTGGTAAAGCGGTGCAGTAGCCTGTATTCTTGCTGCAAGACAGCAGTGCGCGGCTGCAAATAACATTGTGTGTAATTGTACTATCGATTGATTATCCAATCTGTGTCAACAGCAAGCAAAAATAGTTGTGCCCCCTTAGGCATTTCTTATGCCCACTTGCCGCGTTCATCCTGGCCAGCCTGGCCTGGCTAACGAGTAAACCAGCTAACTTACACAATGGATTTTCCAAAAGTCAAGGACCATATTAAATTGCGCGGCAGGTGTAAAAGGCATGAAGTAGGCCACAAATACACCTGTTATAAAAATGATTAAATTAATCGAAACTCACCTGAGTAAATTGTAGAGAACGTGTGTGTTTATTGTCGATTGAGAGTTCAGGCGAGCGTTAACTAGATGTTTATCTCTGGGTCGACGGACCTTTTAGATGCAGGGAGGTAAGAGGACCGAGACGTGATATTTCAACATGACAAGGACAAAATGGAGAAATAGAGATACATGTGACTCCACATTCACTTTCCGTTCGAATGAAAAATAGGACTTCCGCCAACATACAAATAATAATACATGTCAGTAGTCTGGCTTAGCTGCATTCAAAAGTACCGTGCCGATTATCATGTTTAACATTCCTCCTTTAGTAAATCATGTTGGTCTGGTGTTCTACTCTGCCACGGAGCGTAAAGGTCACAAGAGAAAAAGAGGCCAGGCTCCGCCTTTTCACTTTCCCGTTCAACTGAAACGTTGGGATTCGCGCCAACATTCAAATAATACTCACAGTCCGTCAGGAAGCCACGTCTGCTTTAGTAGCTCATTTTCTAAAGTTAAACGCAGTTTCTCTGGGACCCGCGCAAGGTTGGACTTGGGCTTCTCCCTAATATAGAATAAAATAGAACTGTTTTCAGAGCAGATATACACTCACAAACCCGATCGCTGTACATCGTGCTGAAACTAGGGATCGTGTCCAATGCGGCCTGCATGCCCTAATTAATCGATGATAGGTTCATGTGGTGCAAGAGCATGTTAAAGCTTTTGCGTTAGCTAATGATAAAATGTTTATTTGGTAGGCATCTATTTGGTACGTCATTTTCTCATGTTACACTTTAGTAATTTAGCAAGATTGCTCCCTTATCCAGAGCGACTTACAGTACTGAAGTGCATTTTGCTTTTCCTATACTGGCCCCAGTGGGAATCGTTGAACCACACACCCTGGCGTTGCAAACGCCATTGCTCTAACAAATCTGAAACTACACGCGGGCTAACGTTTCACGCGAAATCGAGACACTGTGTCAGTAATGCTGCAATTTCTTTAGACTGCTGTCTCGGTTGCAATAATGCCATACTCGTTCAGTAATATTAAAGCTGGGACATTCAAACATTGCAGATTTTTAAATAAATTGTCCCATGTATACATAAATCAAGCTACCAATTATTGATTTTTAACATAATATACCAACTGTCCCTGTAGGCTGCTACCAAAATGAACCTGCAATGCACATGAACCCTCCTCGTGCTCTATCCCAGGCTTGGATAGAACGCGTTGTGCGTAAAAACCAGTCCTATTAATGCAAATTCAATACTGTCAGCAACGCCCTCGAAAACATTAGCTTTAACTAGGATTGTTTCATTATGCAGTGGTACTTATCTATAGCTACTGCGTGCCTTCAGAATGAGATCCATACCCTCTTGACTTATTCACATTTTGTTGTGTCTCTCCAGCTGGATAGAACACTGCTGTGCATAAATTAGACAAATTAAATTACAGAAATATCCTAATTTACATACACGTACCGGTCAAAAGTTTAGAACACACCTGCTCATGTTCAAGGGTTTTTCTTCATTTTACTATGCTTCTACATTGTCGAATGAATAGTGAGGACATCACAACTATGTAATAACAGAAATGGAATCATGTAGTAACCCAAACAAGTGTTTGTCAGTTTGTATTGGTATTATAGGGATCCCCCCCGTTAGTTCCTTGCCAAAGCAGCAGCCTACTTTTCCTGGGTCCAAAAATCAAAACAAATCAATATATATTTTATATTTGATATTCTTCAAATAGCCACCCTTTTGCCTTGATGACAGCTTGGCACACTCTTGGCATTCTCTCAACCAGCTATTCATGAGGTAGTCACCTGTAATGCATTTCAATAACACAGGTGTGCTTCTTAAAAGTTAATTGTAAGGTGGGTTATACAGAAGATATGCCCTATTTAGTAAAATCACCAAGTCCATATTAAGACAGTCTCAAATAAAGCAAAGAGGAACGACAGGTCCATCCATTACTTTAAGTCAAATACGGAACATTTCAAGAGAAAACCAACTTAATCAAGTTTCTTTAAAGTGCAGTCGCAAAAAACGATCAAGCTCTATGATGAAACCTGGCTCTCATGAGGACGCACATTTTCTTTGGAATGGAAGATCCAGTTACCTCTGCTGCAGAGGATAAGTTTCGATATCGTGGAGCTCCGCCCCATAAGGGGAGCTCTGCTCCTAGTGGTTTACCCTCTGCCCTAAGGCAGCAACAGCCTGAGACAAAATTATGCCACAACCTGCAGCCAATAGGAGCACAGGTGTCCCTATAAAGAGGGGATGCCTCCCCTCAATCAGCCTCCCTTTATCTTCAGCGACTGGATGACTAGAACTGAGTAGCGAAGAAGAGACGAAGCACGAAAGACTCCAGTCATTCCAGTCACATCACGTCGGTCTAAATGAGCACACGGGAGATTCCACCCCCAAAAGCTATCTTCAGAGCTCAGTGCAGATGCCACTTTCTATGGCCGGGCCGGTGAGCACACCACGACCTTGTGTTTCGTGTGTTTGGGTATCCAGCATGCCAAGGGAAGGCGTCTGCAGTCCCCGAAATGGCGGCCTTCCTGCGCCATCCGTTTCTTTAAAGGAGAGGAAGCAGCGTTGGGCGTTTTCAGGGAGGACATCACCTGTGAGGACGTGCTGTCGATACTAGCCTCTGCGTTCACAGGCGTCGTCCGACGGTGCAGACTCGGGGGAAGATAGGGACTTTTGAGAGAGGGTCTGGCATTCCAATGGAACAGTCTGGACCCTATCCCTCATATTTTTCAAGCCCCCATTTTCCTTTGGAGAGCGGAGCAGGCGTGTAGTCCCTATAGAGCGAAGGAGGATACGAGCTCTGAGAGATCAGAAGCTCTCTCCTTTCGATGCAAGGCCTATCGAGAGCGCGGATTTTTTTCCGGGTCTCATTGAGAGAGCTGCGCAACGTATGGAGATAGGGCTTCCCCCTCTTCCCTCCGCACTGGAGTTTGATATGCATGGATGCGGGTCCTTATTCCAGGCCAAGGAATGCGTCCAGAAGCCAGTGGCTCCGCCAGGGCCTTCTTTTGGCTAGGTAGCGTTGAGGGCTCCGTGGGAGGCACCTTTAGCGGCGCGTTCGCGGCTGTAAAAGCGTATCTTTCACATTCACGAGAGTTGGAAGGAAGATTCCCAAGTGTCCAGGGAATCCCCCATGTTAGGAGAGGCCATGGCGGTCGTATCTTCGTACCGGGTTCGAGCCCTTGGCCCTCTTCCTAAGAAGGCCACGTTGCCATCCCCAGAATGACCGACTCACAGCGGTCGCGGTTTAGAGAAAGTCCTTTGGGTTGGGAGCCCAAGCTGTTCTTAGCAGCAGCTAACAACATGCCCCTCCTTGGCGGCTCTCTGTCACAGGTAACATCGTGTCAGAACAGAGCTGGCAACAGGAGGAGGGTGGAGGCAGGCGTTCCCAGAATGTTCTGGCGCCATAACTCACCTGACACAGGCGTTCCGCAGTCCTGAGTGGTGAGGTCCCATGGCGCACTTTCAAGTGGTCGGGGACCGACACATCTGGTTGTCCTGACATCCATTGAAAGAAGGCAGACAGGACGTCTCTCCTTGAACGCCACCTCTCTGACGGACTGGCCTCTTTGGGGGTTCGCAGTCCAAGAGGCGACGGGGGACCCGTTTGTCCAAGCCTAGAAGGAGGAGGAAGAAACAGCTGGCCAAGCATCCTGCCGTTGGGCAGGGACGACTCGGCCCCGCTCCATCCCGAAAGGCATTTTACCTACCGCCCCTCCAAGTAGACCGGGGTCTTACGGCACGAGCGCGTAATCGGACGTCATCAGGCGGCCACGAGCAGCAAGGGACGGGCCCCCGCCCTTCCAGCGAGCTACGGTTATTAGCCCCACTACAGGCCGGCGAGGGAGGTGAAGAGGACGCCGACTGGGCCTCCCAATGGAGGCCAAGGAGAGGAGCGTACGTGACGGGACGCGGGGGAGTGGATAGAGGACGACATCGATGTGTCCGAACGTTGGCCACTGTTTTCCCCACCACCCTTCGGTTGAAGGGATGGGTGTTTTTATGTTAAATGCCTTTGTTTGATGTATTTAATAAAGAGTTGGCTCCACCTGACTTTGTCCAAAAAAAGAGCCCTTTCAATATATAGTCCGAGGAGCGGTTCAAATCTCACACTCGCTTCCTTACCACTCTTAAGAGCCATTCTAGCCCACCGAGGGCAGCGTTGCTGAACAGGCACTGAGGAGTAGGTATTCCATAAGACCTCAATCAGTCCGTCACATCACACGTTCACGTATAAGAAGTGCTTTACATTCAGAAGGCAGTCAGTACCGGTCAGATTCTGACATGAGGACGCAGCCACTATTTGGGGATGAGGCGCACTAGTACTAGACTAAGGTCATCCGCTAGTACGAGCCAGACCCATGCTGCGGTTCACGGATGGGCCCGATTAACTGCGGTCACGAAGGAGTCCAGGTAGTATCGGCGCCCCCAGGCATTGTAGCACAGCAGCTATCTCTGGGGGACGGCGCATTATCGCAGGACCAATGGTCTCGGTTAATTCGGATTCAGGACCAATGCTGGAACGTTCAAGGAGGGCCGGATTACTAGGGGTTATTGGGTATAACCAAAGTATCAGCTCCCCTGACAGAACGAGCCAGATAGTAATCACCACACTGAGCGGTGAATCAACACACCATGGTGGCAGAGTTGAACACACACAAGAAGGTTGAAAGTTAAGAAGGTAATCAAGGCGCAGCATTGTTTTACCATCATAGAGAACCCTCCATACTACAGACTTCTAGGAAGTACTGTAGTGGTGAAGCGCTCTGAATAGCGAATTGGCAGTCAACTAATGATGCCGCCAATCGCTTGCTGGGGATGGTGCCACTGCCGCAGGCTGTGACCTCGGTCAAACGCAATTCAGTCAGACCCGCGATGCGTTCAAGGAGGGCAGGAACTACGAACGGTTACGGGGTTTATTTAAACGTACGTACCTGCTCCTCTTCTTTCTCAGAACGCATTGATGGTTCCTCTCCCTTTCACGGGAGGCCCACCTTGGGCTTGTTTCCACCACTTCAATGTCGGGGAACAGTGGCCGGTAAGCGGGCGCATAGAGGCATACAGGTCCTTCATACTGGATGCACTCACAGCTTTAGAGATAACAGGGGGGACGCCACACATTTCGATCCGCTTCCCAACTCTTCATTGTTGTTGTTCAGTGGAGAAGAAGCTGCAGACACCCTCGACAACTCCGGGCCCTCTGCGTAGACACAGACACGTTCTGCAAGAAGGTTCTGCCCCGTCGACATTCCCCCGGACCCGCCGCGCCCCGCCCCCCCCCGGTTCTCCAGGGGAGGTGGTGGAGTACGGTGCATGAAACCGTCATTTGGAACCCGTTCGCTAATCGGTTCAGGGCCTCGCGTCTCCAGCTACTAGCACTACAGCTGTTCCGATTCTCGCCTGGTTCTCTTGGGGGGCCGCCCTTCAGCAGAGCTGGCGATCACTCCAACACAACACAGACAGTTCGATGCATCTCACCAAGTCTGGGCTTTTTGCTGTGAATTGGAAAAAAAAAAGAGCGACGCCCATGGCCCACTCATCAGATTGTCTACCTGGGGATACAGCTAGTAACATGAGGATGAGGGCTCGAATTTTCGGACGACCCCGAAGGGTAGCCTTGTTGATAGCCCTGAGGAAGTGTCGTCCGAATTTTTTTTTTTTTCCACGGTGACTGCGCTGTCGATCATGTCACTTTTGGGTCTCATGTCGTCAAGCCACTCTGTGGTTTCCGCTGTGACTCCCTGCATATGCGGCAGGATGCAGCGATGGTCTCGCCCAACCAAAGAAGACTAGACCCATTGCAGCGTCAACCGATCATCGGCTTGGTGGTGGTTCCACTCTCGGCTCAGTGCAGATACTGAACTATAGGAGAAACCGCGCGTTCTTAAACGCACGGATCCCCCGATAGGGAAAGGGTGTCCTCTCACATCCCAGTATTCACGGGATAGAGTCCCCTAAACGGGCATGGTGAGGTAGATGACATGTCTAGAACCAAGCACTAAGGAGGTAGTGTGGCCTCAATCAGGTCGTCATACATCAACCTCTTGGAGTTGGAAGACGGTTTCGACTGTTCGGGACCCAACTACGCCGTCTACCTTTCGGGGTGTCGCGATGTGGCTGGTATGGTCAGTACAACAGGACCACATTAGCTCACATTAAATCGCCAGGGAGCGAGTCAGGTCTCGGCCTCTCCACTCGGGCGGCCAGAGGAATTGTGGGCCTGTCGGCTCACGAGACACCTGCGCTCATTGAGAGAGCAGCCACACATTCTGGGCTACTTGGAACGTAATGGAGCAGACCTCATGTCAAGAGGGGGTCCTCGAGACGACGAGTGGTGTCCCTGCATACGGACATTGTTCTCAAGATTTGGGAACAATTCGAAGAGAGCCCGAGGTGGACCTCTATTCGCGTCACGCCAGTGACACGCGGCAATGTCCTCTGTGGTTCGCTCTCTGAGGGAACAGTACGAACCGCACACCTGGCGAAGGGACGCCTTTGCAGCACCAAAACCGTGGCCGAGAGTTCTCCTGTATGCATTCCTTTCCGCTGTCTTGCATTCTCCCACTGCTAGCCAGGGTGAGGTTCAGGGGGCTGTCAGTGAGACTGATAGCGCTCCAGAGCGCCCGGGGGCTCCTTGGTTTGCGGAGATGAGTCAGATGTTGATTGCGCCACACCCCCATTGCCAATTCCACATCGACGGGACGAGTTGTCTCAGCAGGCGGAAGGCACGATAGGGAGAGCTGCCCATAATCGGCCAACACCTGAAGGCCTGCTGATGAGAGAGACAGGCTAGAGCGCCGTGGGTTATCTGATGCAGTGATCAGGACCATACAGGGTTCACGTGACAGATTTCCACTTCTAAGATGTATGCCAGTAGATGGAACGTGTTTTTCACTGATGGTGGGTTACACAAAGGTGTAGGACCCCATCAGCTGTCAGGTGGAGAGTATTCTCTCGTTTCCTACAGCTCATGTTTGATAGCAAAAAGCGCAGGGCCCACTATTAGGGTGTTTTGCTAGCATCGATTTTCAGCTTTGTTCATGAGGGGTTTTGGCAGCAGAGACAAATGTCTTTTAGCCACCCTTTAGTGAAACGCTTCCTATTAGGAAACGCGGCGACTTAGGCCAACACCTAGGAGTCACGCGTCCTCAGTGGGATTTGGGCGTTTGTACTCGAAGCGCTATGTAAGTCGGCCGTTCGAGCCATTTGAATAAAATAGCCATCTAAGATTGCTGTCTATTAAGACAGCACTGTTTGCTCGTGCTTTGACTACAGCTAAGCGGATCAGTGGTGTGAGTGCTGTTTCGCGAGGACCTGAACTGATTGCCATCAATGGTGACTCTGAGCAGAGCAGTGAGTGTTACGTCTTAAACCCCGGCATTGTGCCGAAGGTTATTAAGAGTTCATATAGGTTCACAAGGACAGTGGAGCCTGTGGGCTTTTTCTCATCCTCCTCATAATAGAGAGGAGAAGCTTCACATCGCCTGTGCCCGGTACGCGCTTGTTGGCGTGTTACGCGATAGCGCACAAGCAGCGATCTAGGTCATCGCATCAGTTGTGTTTTTTTTGTTGTTTGTGTGTCACTGTGTGCGGCTGCCACTAGGTAGACCACTTTCAAAACAGCCGGTTGCATCACTGGCTTTGTGAAGGGCAGTGAGACAGCTTATGAGGCAGAGTGGTCGGCAAATTGCCTCAGGGTATCAGAGATCACTCCACTCGTGGGGTAGCGGCTTCTACTGCCGCTTTTCAGAGGAACCGGGGTAGAGGATATCTGTAGAGCAGCATCAGGGTCGGGCGCATGTCTCCATTTTATCCGTTTCTATCTCTTTGATATGTCTTTCTAACTTTCTTGGCATCGATCTGTAACTCAATCGTGGCCTGAAGGGAGTTCTTGGAGCAAGAAAAAAGAGAGGAGAAGCAGGACTGTGGACACAGGTTTCATCAGGTCCGCTTTGGTTAGACGGACGTGTTCTTGGACAGATGTGTTTTCGAACTCTTTGGCTCGGTCTGTACTCAGCATAGCTGACTCGGAGATATTGAGCTTAGGAAGAGAGGAAAAAGCAGGACTATGGACAAGGTTCCATCAGAGGTTCCGCTTTGGATAAGAAAACAGATTTTGGTAGCATGACTCCTGACTTTGGACAGGTTTCAGTACAGTAGGAAGCATGCGTTGATTGAAAGAATGTGAGGTTCATCATACTGCTTGTTCAGTTTTTAGTATGACTCATGTTTTTTGGTTCCTGCACACTAATCTCTGGGATTCCATTGAGTGCGTGAGGCGGTCTACCGCGTTCCACAAATGTTAGAGTGACATTTGGTGTCATCTCCATTAGCTGGTTGCGTAGTGTTTCACAGGATATTGAGGCACATCTATTCTGCTAGTACAGATTAGTATGGCTTCTAGTCTGGTGATCTGACACTAGTCATTGGCTATTGCCATTGGACTAGGTGGGTGCGGTCTTGATACGATGACGCGCGGTATATTGTGACGCCCGTAGTGGTATTCTAGTTGCAGTACTTTGGGTTGTTTTTTCAACAGGACAATGACCCAACACACTCTTCAGGGCTTTGTAAGGGCTATGTTACCAAGAAGGAGAGTGATGGAATGCTGCATCAGATGACCTGGCCTCTCAACAATCACCTGACCTCAACCAAATTGAGATGGTTTGGGATTGAGGTAAGGACCGCAGAGTGAAGGAAAGAAGCAACAGTGTTTCAGCATATGCGGGAACCCCTTCAAGACTGGTTGGAAAAGTATTCCCAGGGTGAAGCTGCTTGAGAGAATGCCGAAGAGTGGAGTGTGCAAAGCTGTCCATCAAGGCAAAGGGTGGCTATTTTGAATCTCAAAATATAAAATATATTTTGATTTGTTTTAACACTTTTTTTGTACTACCATGGAGTGCCTAACAATGTAGAAAATAGTCTCCAAATAAGAAAACCCTTGAATGAGTAGGTGTTCTAACTAAAACATTGTGGGACCGGGTAGTTGTAAAGTATTCACCACACGAGGTCAAGACTTTTATAGAAGCACCTTTAGCACGGGGTTAACAGCTGAGTCCTTTCTGGTAAGTCTCTAAGAGCTTTGCTAAAACCTGGATTGTCAAACATTTCCCCCCATATATTATTTTACAAAGTCTTCAAGATCCGTCAAATTGGTTGTTGATTGTTGCTAGACAAACAGTAGGCGGTAAGTGCCGTTTATGAGAGGGGAGGACACTCTTTTTTTATATTTTGTTTATGAGAATTGGCCTTATTTCTATTACAGCATGTTGGATGACTGTCCATTCATATTCCATTCACTCCCAGTTCAATGTAACATCGGATTGAGGTTTAAGGGCTACTACATGCATACTCAAATGTTCCTATGTGCCCATCCATGAGGTCTTGCTACAACTCTAGTCTATGAATGAAAAGTTTACAACGTAGGTGCACACAGGTCTAGGAGAAACACATTGAGATGGACAGACAGTGACACATGGACAGACCAGTGACACTTTCATACACAGCCTTGCACACTCTTGGCTGCATCTATATAGGGTGTATTCATTTGTCCAATAGTTGCAAAACAAGTTTTCTAATTGGACCAAATTCAGGTATTGTTTATCACCGTTTCGTTGTGCTTCCGTTTAACGAAATGTTTTTTCAACAGGTAAATCGGCCGGAATGAATACACCCCTGATCATGCATAACAGAGTTTACGTTCAATTAGCAGCTAACGTTGTATTCATTCTAGCCTCTATGCACTTACCCTCCTCTCACATTTCTCCATTCGTTTGTGGACTTCAATGAAAACATCAGCTGATAAGTGACCAGGCTTAAAACAACCTTTCCAAGCCAAAACCATGTCATTACCGGCTACACACAGCCTACATCGTTTGTCCCCATAATTAGCTAAAGTAACGTTCCTAGTCAACATAGCAGTGGTCTAAGGCACTGCATCGCAGTGCTAAGCTGTGACACTAGAGATCCTGGTGCGAATCCCAGGCTGCTGTCGTAGCCGGCCGCGAAACAGGGAGAACCCATGGGGCTGCGCGCAATTGGCCCAAGCGTCGTCCAGGGTAGGGGAGGAATGCCTGGCATGGATGACCGTAAGCTCAGTAGATAGAGCATGGCGTTTTGCAACGCACTTGGTTTGTGGGATTCAGTTTTTCCCACAGGGGGTATGAAAAAAGATATATTAATATGATGTCATCACTACTGTAAGTCGCTCTGGAATAAGAGCGTCTGCTAAATGCACAAAAAAGAATAAGAATAAAAAAAGAGAAAAACAACTAATGTTGTTTAGTAAACCAGCTACAATCAGTGAGTCCTCTGTTAGCTCATCTGGTATAGTCACGGCGCTTGTAAAATGCCAAGGATAGTGGGTTCGATCCCCGCGGAACACCCCATTAACACAAACAATGTCTGCACGCATGACTGTAAGGCAGCTTTGGATAAAAGCGTCTGCTAACTGGCATATTATTTAATTATTATATCATGAAGTACATGCAGTAAACGTTACATGTACAGCTGACGTGAAAAAAGTATTTGATCACAGTCTGCTGTTGTAACGTTTTTGCCCACTGACAAAGGAAATTAATCAGTCCCTATAAATTTTAAGTGGTAGGTTTTATTTGTAAACAGTGAGAGACAGAATAACCCAACAAAAAAATCCAGAAAAAACACATGTCAACAAATGTTATAAAGTGATTTGCATTTTAATGAGGTAAATAAGTATTTGACCCCCCTCTCAATCAGAAAGATTTCTGGCTCCCATGGTGTCTTTTGATACAGGTAACGAGCTGAGATTAGGAGCACACCTCTTAAAGGGAGTGCTCCTAATATCAGCTTGTTACCTGTATAACCAAGACACCTGTCCACAGAAGCAATCAATCAGATTCCAAACTCTCCACCCAATGGCACAAGACCAAAGAGCTCTCCAAGGATGTCAAGGGACAAGATGTAGACCTACACAAGGCTGGAATGGGCCTACAAAGACCATCGCCAAGGTCAGCTTGGTGAGAAGGTGACAACAGTTGGTGCGATTGATTCGCAAATTGGAAGAAAACACAAAATACTGTCCGTCTCCCTCGCCTGGGGCTCCATGCAAAGATCTCTCACCTTGTGGAGTTGCAATGGATCATGAGAACAGTGAGGGAATCAGCCCGAGAACTGTACTATTATTAGTTTAACCTGAGGGTGCCGACCATCTTCAGCTCAGATCTTTACTCACACATTTCTTATCAAGTATTGGACTCACCACCTACTCATTCAAAGGGTTTTTTCTTTATTTGAAAATGTTTTACATTGCTAGAACAATAGTGAAGACCATCAAAACGTCATACACATTTTACTGTTGAACAATGTGAGGGTTTAGGTTTACTTTCAAAGTTTACGTACTACGAAGAAGAAAAAAATACACTTCAGGCGCATCTGGAATGGAATTTAGCTAATGTTCACGTTAGGCCAGGTAGCTGCTATTATGTATGGATATTACAAAGTGGCTTTGACGGGGCACAACGGCAGCATTGTCCGTTCTGGATAACAGCATATACTAAATGTACTAAAAACATTTTAAATAAACCAATCATAGGTATGCTGAATATTAATTTCTGTTTGTATCACACGCATCGTAGTATGGCACTCTTGTGAGAAGACAGGTGGTAGGCTGCGTCCACGCTGTATTGTACCGATAAATTCGTTGGTAGTGCATTGTACATTATTGTTTGCTTTCCGCGATATTGAAATGCATTGTATTGGCATGATGAAGTGTTATTACGGGTAATTAGCAACTGTTTTGCATTGGGATTGTTTGGGTATTGTGCATTGTAGCTGTGTAGCGTGTCATGACTTGCTATTTAAATAATTGACCATGTTTGTAAAGCGGGTGCAGTTAGCCTGTCTTCTTGCTGCAAGACGGCACGTAGCGTGGCTGCAAATACATTGTGTGTAATTGTACCTATCGATTATTAATCCATCCGGTGTACAGCAAGCGAAAATAGTTGTGCCCCCCCTTTAGTCATTTCTGATGCCCCCCTTGCCGAGTTTTCATCCCTGACAAAAACGCGGGCCTTGGCTAAGAGTAACCAGCTAAACTACACAAATGAATTTTTCCAAAAGTCGAGGGAGCATTAAATGCGCGCAGTGTAAAAGCATGAAGTAGGCCCACAAAGACCATATTATAAAATGATTAGAATTAATCTAAACTCACCTGATTCATTGTAGAAAACGTGTGTTTATATGGTCGATTGCAGAGTTCAGGCGAGTTAACTATGATGTTTGTATCTGTCGTCTACGGGAACCTTTTATAACAGGGAGGTAGAGGAACCGAGACGTTATATGTTCAACATGACAAGACAAAATGGAGAATAGAGAACACGTGACTCACCCTTCACTTCAGTTCGACTGAAAAGGTTCACCCGCATGGTTGGGACTGTGGGCTTCTCCCCTAATATTAAAATAAAATCGAAATGTTTCAGCCAGATTATCCACTCACCAAACCGATCGCTGTTACATCAGTGCTGAAATAGCGGACAATGTCCTATGCGGCTGCAATGCCTAATTAATTCGATGATAGGGTTTCCTGTGGTGCAAGAGAATGTAAAGCATTGGCTTTAGCTAATGGATCAAAGGTTTATTGGTAGGCCTCATATTTTGGTTCGCGTCATTTTCTCATGTTTATACATTTTAGTAATTTAGCAGACCTCGCTCTCATCAGAGCCGACTATTACCAGTTATGAGCGCATATTTTTAAAAATATATACTGGCCACGCGTGGGAATCGAAACCCACAACCCTGGCGTTGCAAACTCCATGCTCTTAACCAACTGAACTAACACGGGGCTTAATGTTTTCACGAAATCTATACAACGGTGTCATAATGCTGGAATTTCTTTTTGAACTGCTGCTTAATGGCACTAATGTCATTACTCGTTCAGTTAATTTAAAGCTGGACATTCAAAAAAACATTGCAGATTTAAAATAAATATCCATGCATACTAATCAGCTACCCAATTGATTTTTTAAATAATATTCAACTGTCCTGTAGTCTGCTACCTGAACCTGCATGACTATGAAACCCTCCTCGTTGGCTCTCTCCCAAAGCTGGATAGAACGCTGTTTGTGCTAAAAACCAGTCTATTACTGCAAATAATACTGTCAGCACGCCAACTCGCAACATTAGCTTACTAGCGGAATGTTTCATTATTCAGTGTACTATCTATAGCTACTGTGCCTTCAGGAATGGAATCCATATACCCCTTGACTTATTCCACATTTTGTGTTGTGTACTATCCCAGCTTGGCATTAGAACATGTTGTGCATAAATATTGTAGCTCATCCAGTGACAGCATGAGGCAAGAGGTCTTGATTTGAATACAGGGCTTTTAATGCTGCGTCAACCAGGAGAGAACTGGTTTATAGAAGAAAAAAAATACACTAACAAAAATAATGCCATATGCTGCTCTCAACTACATCTGGCCGTTATAATCAGCTCATACAGCTAGAACACTTTATGTATATTTTAACACCAAAAACTGACGCACGTAAACAACAGCACCTCATAGCAAAATAAATAGTCACACAAACCTCACGGCTGCTTATCACACAGAGGATGCTAAACATCCTTTTACATGTCATTTATCTTCTTTCTGTAATACTTTTCTTTTGTAAAAGGATGCACTTCAAACAACGATAACAGTTGGAAAAAGAATTCGTTTTTTTTGCGATAAAGTTTGTCTCGGTTGCACGTCGCTAACGGCGCCTGGGCATGACAACACTCGGGCGGAACAATAATTAGTTTCCGTCTTTGCTGTAACGTAAAATTCAGAAGAAATTAAATGATAAAAAGTGTGCAATACATGAAATAAACTAAAGTGCTAATACCAATGAATAAACTGGCGGACAGAGGCAGTTAGCACTCCACCAAATCACACGTGATTTCTTTAAAACTTGGAGACAAACCTACTTCATGAATAAATTAAATGAAACTGGTCTGTCCTAATAACACACTAGTAAACTGTGTGTGAGTGTATGATGATGAACATTCAGTCCCCCCCCACCCCCCTCCCCCTGCTTCTAGGCAATGTAACCTGTTTTTCTGAATGGTTCTCATCCAGGTAAACAGGTTGGCTGTACGCTTTCCTCTTCATTCCAGGGAGGAGTCACTGATGAGTAAACTTTGAGTCTCCTCACTCTTTCATCACTTTCCAGGATATACCTTCGATGACTCTTGCTAAGCTTCCATTGGTGTCGTAGTGTGGGCAGCATCTTGTAACAGACACAATGTCACCGACCTTTGCATTTCTGCGATCTTTAGTGCACTCTCTCATGAGTAGTGCTTGAACGAGCAATGCCAGAAAACATGACTGGTCTCTAGGAAGTAACTGGATGGATGCCTCACATGTGGATGTAGGGCAGCATTATGATAAGCGGCCTCCTACTATATATACACCTTGATCTATTCCAGGATACGGACATAGTTGTGTGCAACTGGTTGGCTTGTGCTTTGACCTTTGTCTCATTATGATGTCTAAGGCGTTGAATTTCTTGAGAGAGAGTTGCTTCCTGGAACCATCTTGAATTATGGTCAGCTCCGACTACTTTCCTTGTTTTCACTCCTTCCCCAGTGACGACGGCCTCACAGGACTTTCGGCTTGAGACCTTTGATTTCCTTAGCACTGGCGCTAGAGTCTGGCGACAGCCTTCACCATTCTGGCCCAGTCTGAGAAACTATGTGTAGACGATCTAAAAAAAAAAATTGTTTTACGCCTTCTTCCTGCCTGAGTGTCATGAACCCTGAGCTTTATTGACCTCCTGTGTCAATGCTCTTCGATCTCTCCCACCATGACAGACTCCAGTTTGGTGGGGAGCTCCTTTTTTGCCACAAGAAGCGTCGTCTGGAACCTGTCTGGATCGTATTCTTTGGATTCTCACACCAGCCAAGTTTTTTTAGATGCTTGCAACCAGACTCCCACAGGTGTCGTAGGTCATCATGCAAATGATCTATCGCTAACTGAGCTTGTCACGACACATCTGCTGCAGGATCTGGGGCTTTCCTAACCAGTATGAAGGTAGACCACAAATACAGTGGGTCGTTACACCGAGGCAACTGTGGACAAGACCCCTCTGCGGGTAAGGTGGATTTTTCCTGTGACAACACGCTGAACTGCAGCTCATCAGAAGTCACACCGCTCCACCACTTACTCCTAGTGCTCTTTCCATGTGGTGGATTCTCCAAATCATGGTCAGGTCCTTGACGGCTTTTAGCACACTCTTCCTCAGGAATTGTGGCTAAGACTGCTTTGCTGTTGGAGATGAACTTGTGCAATCAAAGTATGCACTCGTGGCGACAAAGCTCCTCTTGCTTCCTTCACTAGTTTGATTGCTTGGTTTTCAAGGAATTCTGTACACTTGCCAATCCATCATCGACGTTAGAAGTTCTTCTGGATGAACCTGATGGTTTCTTTCTCTAAAGCGTCCTTGTCCTTGTGGCGGCAAGGTGCTTCAGGCCATAGTTAAGCACATCCAGGTGATTGAAGCTGCAACCGAACAAGTGGACCTTCATTCGATAGATTGGAGGGCTGGGCTTTAAGATTCTCCATCCTTCCACCACCATAATCTAGAGGTAACTCTTGGTCCCTCTGGCTTAACATGGATACTGGTGGAATATAACGTTTCTATGTCACACATAATGCTGCCAACGACCCTTCTCGAACCGACACAAAACTCCCACCCAAGGGTAGTTTGTTTAACTCTGGGCCAAGTCAGGATATGGTCATTCAAGGCTGTCACCTTTGAAACCTTAAACAGAGCAGTCAAAAACGACACAGGATCGTACCGGTGCTTTTTGGGATGATACACCCCATGGTGGTGGGATGTACCACGCTGGGGTCTTGATTAATATCCTCTCTTCATGGACAAGCTCGGCGTCTCCACAAGCTATTGTGGTCCATCCCATAAAGGTCTTATCAGTCCCTCTGCAGTACTGCTCATTTCCTCTTTAACATTCTTCTCCAGACATCTGGAGACGGTTGGATGCCACATACTCTGTTTATCTGGTAAAGTTTTGGTCTTCCTTTCTTGAAGGGAAGTGGGCATTTCATAGTGCCACATCATCCTTGAGTCTGATGCCACTCTTCCATAATTGAACTATGAACCTGGAGATCCCTCGAGAAAGTGGTTCATCTTCTGAAGACCTTTCTACAAAGATCAGATTCCAACACCTTGACGACGTCTGTTGGAAGGTGACTACTTCTTTGATCTGTGTTCTACAGACATAGTGCACGATTCGTTTGGGAGATTTGGAAGAACTGATGTCACTGGCTATTCACAATGACTTGATGGCTTATTACCAAAGGCATCTCCAAAGTCAAGACATGGGGTTTCGCCATAGGCCGACTTAACACTCCAACCGCAAGTCTGTCTCTCTGAGCAATGGGCCCAGTTTGTCTCTCCAAGCAACCCACTGGTCTTGGTACAAGAGCTTGAGGACAGTTGTGTAGCCAATTAGTATGCCGATGTCACAGCTCTGCAGAGAGCAAGTTCATCCTGTCATGTGCTCAAGATGAGACATGCCGTTGGCAGTCCTCTGGTGTGGGAATATGATTCCTCTGTTTGCAGGGATGAATTTCTCTTGAGTAAGTTACTGGCATGTAGATTATCTTATCGGAGTAGGAATCCTCTTATTTGTAGATCAGTCAGCCTTCTGCTAGGCAGCCCACTGTATTTCTTGAAGCATTGTGGAGAGCCTTTTAACTGGACTGGTGGATTTTAGTGTGAAGCAACCTTATGCTGTCTCTTCACGGATGAAGGTCGGTGTCACTCTGTGTATACGAGAAGAGCGTTACACAAGAACTTCCATGGATTTGGCTTACTTGTAGTGGAACACCACACAGGAATGAAAAAATGACTGAAAGTCTGTTGAGGTTGCCGTTTAACATTCTGGATAACTCTGTTAGATGTTACCTCGCGCGTGGTGGTTTTGTCACCCTTTCTTGTGAACGATCTGTCGTTCCGTCTCTTGACTTGTCACTCTCCATTTCTCCATCAGTACTTGTGGACATTCCTCTTTCCTGGTGCTTGCGATTATCGTGTAGGCATGTTGGATGTCCTTTCGTCACAAGTATCACAGATCCTCCTATGTTCACACTCCTTTGAGCGACGGCCAGGCTTCAGACCAGCCCAAAGCACAACTTCATCCCTTGACAACCTTGAACTCGCTCAGAAGATTGTTTTATTCATAAAATTTTCCAACACTCTGGTGTAGACGAGTGACCTGACTTCTCCACAAAAAACACCCAGCTTGTGGAGGGAAGCTTTTTCATCTGAGTTCGTGCGCTAGTACCTTTGCTCCGAGAGCTATGCCTCTTAAAACCATTGATCTTCTTCACCTTCAGACAGGTTTCAGAGCATGGAGATGATGTTCTTGGGGTTATTAGCAATCTTAGCTTCACGTGTGAGAAGAACTTTACAAACTGCTGGAAGGCTTGGGAATGTGTGACGTATTCTTCCTCCACTCCTATGACCTTTCTGTTTTCCATCTCGCGGTCATGCAAGTCTGGAAAGCTTTGCAATGTAAACTTATGGTTCTCATTGCAGTCATTAAGTACTTTCGAGGGGCCTCTGATCTGAGTCCTAGGCAGCCTCACAGGCTCCGAGAAAATATCAGCAAACTAGTGACGTTCGATACTGACATTTGGAGCTTATCTTGGGCATGCCTCCAGCTTATCTCTGAATGCTTTGGCTATGAAGGAATGGATTTTCCATATCTTTCCTCGAGAATCTCTCATGCCTGCTTGATAGGCTGACTATGAACGCAAGCAGGAAAGTAGATCTCTCATAGCCTTTTTAGCAGGTCCACCCACATACTGTCGCAAGTAATATATATATTTCTTAGGCTAGAATGTTTTTACGATCAATGAGGTGTCTGAATTGAAAACCTTCCAGTACATTGAATCTTGAGTGGGTCGCCATGAATATTGTTGGTTGAGTCAGGTATAGGAAGACGACCTGCACTGATGTACTCTGCTCAGTGCCTAACAAGAGCTGACTGTGCTGTCATCCTTGCTTTTGAATTGTGACCGGTCTTCGTGGTGAAGAATGTGACTGCAACAGATTATTTTCATTGTTAACTTCTTTCCTTTTCCTTCATACAGACACTTTGATTGGAGTAGACTGACCTGCTTATTCTTTTATCTGAAGCACTCACTCTGATCATACACTTCTCCGCTGACGTGCTTAGCAGAACATTTAACTTTTTAACTGTCTCTAGTCGCTTCCAGTTGGTCTCCGCTTTGCATCTAGCACCTTTGGTCTCTCTGCAGCTTCAGCTTCAAAGCCCTTTCCAATTCCTCAATGCAACACTCTTGTTTCTAGTAGTACTTCTTCGAGTAGCTTCATTGGCAGCAACTTTCAGCACGCGGCATCTTGTCTGCTAACAGAAATACGACTTGAATGTCTGGAGCTGCATTTGAGCATGAGAGGACTTAGTGCATTGGGCTTTGATACTTACATCTTGGTCTAGAGGCTACAGACTTGAATATATACGATGTCGCCATGTTGCGCGTTGTTCAATCACTCCTCCACCGTTATCTGCTGTCTACAAACGCTCTTTTGCAGTTTGGATATTCCTTCATGGTTACCTGCATCACAGGTGGTCATTCTGCGACGTGTGTCATGGTTCAGGTTGGTCTATGCGCGTAACCTCATTCATACGCCAATGTTCAGATTCTGCTGAGGCAGCACTTATTTTGCTTATGTCGTTCATGTAGCAGGTTGTTTTGAAGCATTGTCCCACTCAAAGCTTGCTTGGAGTACTTAAGCAATAGCCTTTCGCACTCCTCATAGCTCACAGTGAAACGGTGAGCAATCTTCTTATTTTGCATCATTGTACAGTTCTTTGGCCCTTTTCCTGTTAACTTTCGGTCGTCTTTTGGCTTCTTCGTTGGTTCTATTGTGAGGAAGTGTGGGTCCATTAGCTCTTGTGCCTTTAGTAGCCTGTGGTTGCATGTCTATTGCACTGCTGCTGCATATACTTTTCACCTACGATTAAACCTGCTTTCTCCCAGAGGTAAGACATAGTCTCTGAACATTGTTTACTATGGTGTTACTTAAAATTTGGGTTAAATCTAATTTGGCCTGTAGCTAAGTGATTCAGCTCCCATTAGCTTATTCACATTTATACTTATTTTTAGAACTTAATATTATTTTTTAGAACATATTCACATTCTACTTCACACAAATCAATATCCACGTTGTTCTATGGAATGCCAAAAATTTCAGGACTCTTGGTAGTCAGCTAGGTTAACACTTAAAACATACAGCCAACTATACCGTATGAATATGAAGGCAAAAATGTGTCAGTCTCTTCTTGTGGGAATAGTTTTAAGCTTATTTGCATCAGCTGTATTCATGTACGTGCGCCCTGGATTCTTCTGTTGGATGCTGCAGGCTGTGGTAAATGTCAGGAGCAGATGCACACTCTTGGATGTAGAGATGTTCCCTTCTTTTTCCCCCCTCGGTCCCCCCCCCATTGTCCTGGAGCAACGGCTCTTTGGTACTGTCTCTGCTCGTCTACCTCATGCCAGAGCAGATGAGTCTCTCACTGTAGCTCATCCAGTGACAGGCATGAGGCAAGAGGTCTTGATTTGGAATACAGGGCTTTAAATTTTTTATTTTATTTTTTTATTTCACTCGTTAGTTAACCATGTAAACCAGTTGAGACAAAGTTCTAATTTACACCTCAACTGCGACCTGGCCAAGATAAGTAGCAAAGCAGTGCGAAGTAAAAACAGACAACCACAGAGTTACAGTATGGGGTTTAAAACAAAACAAAGTCCAAAAATAAACAACAGAAATACATAATTAATATACTAGTGTGTGCCAAAATTTAGCAAGTTATGGAAGGTAAGGCAAATAAAAATAGGCTATGGTGCAAAAATAATTACAAGTAGTATTAACACTGTAATGCTAGATGTCGCAAGGAGATGATGTTGCAAATAGAGATACTGGGTTACAAATGAGCAAAATAATACAAATATAGGGATGAGGTAGTTGGGCGGGCTGAATTTACAGATGGGCTGTGTATAGGTGCAGTGATCGAATTAAAGTGCTCTGACAACTGATGCTTAAAGTTAGTGAGGAGATAAGTGTTCTCCAGCTTCAGAGATTTTTTTGCAATTTTGGTTCCAGTCATTGCAGCAGAGAACTGTAAAGGAAGTTGCAGCAAAGTAGGTGTTGGCTTTGGGGGATTGACCAGTGAGATAGACACGCAGGGAGCGCGAGACACGGTGGGTGTTTTGCATGGTGACCAATGAGCTAAGATAAGGCGGGTGATTTTGCTCAGCAGTGATAATGCTGGTTCAAACCCGTGAGAACATGGTTTAAAGAAAGGAAAAATACATTTAACAAAATAATGCCATATGCATGTCTCACACATCTGGAGTTATAATCAAACTCATACACGCTAAACACTTTATGTATAGATTTTTACACCAAAAAAATGACGCACGTAAACACAAACACCCTCATAGCCAAAAATAAATTAGTCAACAAAACCTCATTGCTGACTTATCACAGCACAGAGGTGCTAAACAAGCCTTTTAAATGTCCTTTATCTCTTCTGTATACTTCATTTTGAAAAGTATGCACTTAAACACGATAACAGAGGAAAAATAATTCCCGCTTTTTTGCGGTCAAGTTTCCATCGGTGCGTTCGCTAAAGGCTGCTCGGGTGATTCGCAACCAATCGGGCTCGGAACCTATAATTAGTCCGGCTATTGCTGTAAACGTTACCAATTCAGAAGAAATTAAATAATAAAAAGTGCAAAGACATGAAATAAAGACTAAAGTGCTAATACATGAAATAAACTGGCGACAAGAGGCAGTTTACACAATGTTTAATCTGTAGTCTACGATCCTTTTAGATCATGGAGGTAGAGGATCCGAGACATTATAATTTCAAACATGTGACTCTCTGCCTAAAGTCAAAAGACAAAAATGGAGAATAGAGAACCATGCTAAACTCCACACTTTCACTTCCGTTCGAAAACTGAAAAAAAAGGTACTTCCGGCCAAACATACAAATAAATAATACAGCAGTCGTCTGCTTAGCTCATTGTTCAAACGTTAACAGTCCGATATAATTTTAACATTCCTCCCTTTGTTCATTCATGTGTTGTATGGTGTTCTAACTCTTGCACGAGCGTAAGGTCACAAGAGAAAAGAGCCAGGCTCCGCATTTCACTTACGTTCAACGTAACGTGGGCTTCGGCCAACATACAATATAATACTCCAGTCGTAGTAGGAAGAGCCTTCTGCTTTTAGGTAACTCATTCTCTCTAAAGTTAACGCAGTTTCTCTGGACCCTGCAAGGTTGGACTTTTGGGCCTCTATATATAAAATAAATTGAATCGTTTCAGCCAGATATACACTCACAAACCCGATCGCTAGTACATCGTGCTGAAATAGATACATGTCTATGCGTGCTTCATGCCTATTAATTGATGATAGTGTTTCCTGTGCGTACAAGAGCATGTAAAGCTTTTGGCTTTAGCTAATGGATAAAGGTTTATTGGTAGGTGCGCTCTATATTGGTCCGTCATTTTCTCATGTTAATCATTTTAGTAATTTAGCAGACGCTCTTCCAACCCCCTTTCCAGCAGCGACTTTACAGTTAGGAGGTGCATATTTTATAATTTATTTTTTCATACTGGCCCCCGTGGGAATCGACCACCACAACCCTGGTCTTCGCAAACGACCATGCTCTACCAACTGAGGCTACACAGGGCCAAACATTTCACGAAATCCTATTAACACAGGTGTTTGTAAATGCTGCAATTTTATAGCCTGCTGGAAGGGTGTAATAATGTCAAGTTATTGTTTCAGTAATTTAAAACTGGACATTCAAACATTGCAGATTTTACAATAAAATGTTCCATTCATACTAATCAGCTACTACTAGATTTTTTAAAATAATCTACAACGTTCCTGTAGCTGCTGAACCTGAACCTGCATGACATGAACCTCCCTCGTGCTCTCTCCAAGCTTGGATTAGACAAACGCTGTTCTGCATAAATCTCAGTGAAATTAAATGAAAGAAAAATCTCATTTTAACATACACTACCGAGTCAAAAGTTTAGAAACCCTACTCATTCATACGGTTTTTTCTGAATTGTAATATGATCTACATTGTAGATATACAGTATGAAGACATCAAAACTAATGAAAATAAGACATAATATGGAATCCATGTTGTAACCAAAACAAGTATTTGTATTCATTTAGGAATACCCCATTATATTTTGGTGATTCTTCAAATAGCCACCTTTGCCTTGATGACAGCTTTGCACACTCTTGACATATCCGCTCAACCAGCTTCATGAGGTAGTCACCTGGAATGCATTTAAATCTAAACAGGTGTGCCTTCGTTCAAAGTTTACTTTTGTGGAATTATTTTCCTTCTCACTGTGTTTGATTCAATCAGTTTTGTTCTATGTGACAAGGGTATCGGGGGGTACACAGAAGATAGCCATATTTGGTAAAAGACCAAGTCCATATTATTGGCAAGAACAGACTCACATAAGCAAAAGAGAAACGACAGTCCACAGTACGTTAAGACATGAGAGATCAGTCACTCCGGAAAATTTCAAGAAATTTGAAGTGTTTCTAAGTGCAGTCGCAAAAACCATCAAGCTCTATGATGAAACTGGCTTCTCATGAGGATGACAGCCACAGGAATGGAAGACCCAAGAGTTACCTCTGCTGCAGAGGATACGTTCATTAGAGTACACCACCTTCAGAGAATGCAGCTCCAAATAAATGCTTCAGAGTTTCAAAGTCACAGGACATACGCAACCAACAGTGCAGAGGGGACTGTCGTGAATCAGTTCCTTCATGTCGAAACTGCTGCAAAGAAACCTACTACTAAGGACACCATAAAGAAGAAGCAGACTTGATTGGGCAACGCACCACAAGCATGGACATTAGACCGGTGGAAAATTTGTCCGTTGGTCTGTAGTCCCCAAACAATTGGGAGATTTAATGGGTTCAAACCGCTGTGGTCTGTGTGAGATGCCAGCAGTGGGTGATTGGATCAAATCAAATCAAATATTATTGGCCAAATGCACACGAATACAACAGGGTGCAGGACATTACAGTGAAATGCTTACTTACAGACCCTTAACCAACAGGGGCATTTAATAAAAAAACAGTAGAATTACTAAATAAACAAAAAAGTGTTTGAGAAAAAAAGAGCAGAAGTAAATATAAAATAATAGTAAGAAAGGCTTGAATATACAGGGGGGTTTACAGGTGCAGAGTCCATGTGCTGGGGCACGCGGCTTCTAGTGAGGTTAGTTGAAGTAATATGTACATGTCGGGTAGAGGTTAACGGGACGATGCATAAATAATAACAGAGTATGCACAGCGCGTAAAAAAAGCTGGGATCGGGGGGGCAGTGTAAAATAGTCAGGGTAGCCATGATTAGCTGTTCAGGACTCTTATGGCGGGCCGGGTGTAGAAGGCTGTTGAGAAAGTCTTTTGGGACCTAGACCTTGGCACGACCGTACGCTTGCCGGTGCGTAGCAGGAGAGAACAAGTCTATGCACGAGGGTGGCTGGAGTCTTTTAACAAGTTGAGGGCCTCTTCCTTGGACTAGACCGCCTGGTAATAGAGGTCCTGGATGGCAGGAAAGCTTTTGGCCCAGTGATTGTACTGGGCCCGTACGCAACTTACCCTCTGTCGTGCCATGCGGTTCGTCAGGCCAAGCAGTCGCCATAACAGTCTGAGATGCAACTCAGTCAGTATGCTTCTCAATTGTGCAGCTGTGTAAGTTTTTTTTTGAGGATCTGAAGGACCCATGCCAATATTTTCAGTCTCCTGAGGGATGAATAGGCTTTTGGCGGATGATCTCCGCATACGTAATTTTCCCACCGTAAAGCATGAGGAGGAGGTTGTTTTATGGTGTGGGTCGTGATTTACTGGTGACAACCTGTCTGTGAATTTATTTAGATTTCAAGGCACACTTAACCAACATGGCTTTACCACAGCATTCTGCTAGCAATACAAACATCCCATCTGGGTTTGAACTTAGTGGGACTATCATTTGTTTTTCCAACAGAGGACAATGACCCTACTTCCAGGCTGTGTAAGGGCTAATTTACCAAGGAAAGTGATGTAACTGTCTTGCATCAGATAAAACAAGGCCTCCACAATCCCCCCAACCTCAACCAACTGAGTGGAGATTGGTTTGGGATGAGTCCGGACCGCAGAGTGAAGGAAAAGACAGCCAACAAGTGACTTCAGCATATGTGGAGAACTCCTTCAAAGAACTGCAGCTCCAGGTTGAAGCTGGTTGAGAAGAAATGACAAGAGTTGTGCAAAGCTGTCATCAAAGCAAAGGGTGGCTATTTGAAGAATCCTCAAATATAAAAACATATTTTGATTTGTTTAACCACTTTTTTTGGTTACTACATGATTCCATATGTGTTATTTCAATAGTTTTTGATGTCTTCACTATTAGTCTACAATGTAGAAAATAGTCAAATTAAAGAAAAACCCTCTTAAATGAATTAGGTGTCTAAATATGTTGACGGTTAGTGTTACGGACTCACACCTGAGTTCCATACTTTATAGAAGCACCTTTTCAGCAGCGGTTACAGTTGAGTCTTTCTGGGTAAAGTCTCTGGAAGATTATTCTAAACCTGGATTGTGCAAACATTTTGCCAGTGTTATTTTACAAAATTCCTTCAAGCTCCGTACAAATTGTTTGTTGAGTCATGGCTAGGACAACAGTGGGCCGCTAAGTGTCCGTTTAAGATGAGGGAGGACCGATATTTATTTTTTAATGAGCCATAGGCTCAGTTCTATTACAGCATGTTGGATGACTGTCATTCATATTCCCATTCAGACAGTTCAATGCAACGTCGATAGGTTTAGGATACTATTATGATACTCAAAATTTACCATATAACCCATCATGAGGTTGCTACAACCTAGTCTTATGAGATGAAAGTTTTACAACGTCAGGTGTACATTAACGGGACAGTGACACATTGAATACGCCTTGCACACTCTTGGCCTGCAATTAGCTTATCGAGCGGCTGTAATCGATTGTCCATCAGTTTCAAACAGATGTTTCTAATGGACAAATTCAGATATGTTTTTATATGTTTTGAGCCTGGTGGTTGAGTAACTAAACTAGTAAGCTAGCTAACAGACGCATCACTCTGTTGGAGCAGGGTGTTTGAGTAACTAAACTAGGCCAGCTAGCTAGCATAGCATCCCTCTGTTTGAGCCGGGTGTTTGAGTAATCTAAACTAGCCAGATTAGCTAACAATGCATCCCTCTGGTTGGACGTCAGGAGTGGTTGAGTAACTAAACTAAGCCAGCTAGCTAACATAGCATCCCTCTGTTGGAGCCGGGGCTTTGAGTAACTAACTGAGCCAGCTAGCTAAACATAGCATCACTCTGTTAGAGCCGTGTGTTTGAGTAACTAAAACTAGCCAGCTGGCATTAAAGAAACTGATGAATTCCTCTCTCCTCTCCTTCTCTTTCATTTTGACATAAATTAGTTGTGTGAGAACTGACTAAACTATTTTCTTTCTCTCTCTTTGAGTCAACTACTCACCACATTTTATGCACTGCACGTGCTAGCTTAGCTAAGCTGGAGCTTGTGCTTTCAGTACTAGATGAATTCTCTGAATCCTTTGATTGGGTGGACAACATGTCAGTTCATGCTGCGAGAGCTCTGATAGGTTTGAGGACGTCCTGCCGGAAGTTGTCATAATTACTGTGTCAGTCGATGTGTGAAGAGAGTTGTGCTATCGTACAGAGTGGGCTGGTGAGGCTACTGTAGACCTTCCATTGCAAACAGTGTGTGTTTTTTAATCAATTATTTGGTGTACAGGCTGAGAATATTTAGTATGTTTTATCCTAAAAAGGGATAACTCTCAATCATGGTTTACCATTTCTATTTTATGAAATTCCACTGAGGGAGATGCTTCTCATTCCTTTACTCCTACTCAGATGGAGCATCCACTTGCTAGACAACCATTCTCATGTCTTTGCCAGAGCTTATCAAGTATGATTTAAGTCAAAACTGTAACTCGTCCACTCCAGAACATTCATTACCCCTATTAGTAAGCAAATCCAGCGTAAAATTGGACCCATGTGTGTTTAGAGATTTATTGTCCTTGCTGAAAGGTGAATGCATCTCACAGTGTTGTGGTTGGCAGAAGCTGTAACCAAGTTTTTCCTCTAAGGAATTTTTGCCTGTCGCTTAGCGTCATTCCAATTAATTTTTATCCTGAAAAACTCCCCAGTCCTAAAGATTACAAGCATACCACATAACATGATGCAGCCACCACTAAGCTTGGAAATTTGAAGAGTGGTACTCAGAAATGTGTTGATTTGGATTATGCCCTACAATAACACTTTGTATTCAGGACAAAAAAGGTTAATGGCCTTTACCACAGTCTATGTGGTGTATATTACTTTAGTTCCTTGTTGACAAACAGTGATGCATGTTTTTTGAATATTTTATGTAATGTTATCAGGCTTCCTTCTTTTTCACTCTGTTTATTAAGGTTAGTATTGTGGAGTAACTACAATGTTGTTGATCCATCCTCCAGTTTTCCCGTAATCCACAGCCATTAAACTCTGCTACACTGTTTAAAAGTCAGCAGTACTAGCCTCATGGTGAAATCCCTGAGCGGTTGCCTTCCTCTCCGGCAAGCTGAGGTATGGAAGATGTCTCTATCTCTTGTAGATGCTTGGGTATGAATTGATACAACATCCAAAGTGTATATTGAATTAAGGAATATTCAATGTCCGTATACCCATAGGTGCACTTCTTTGCGAGTCATTGGAACAACTTCCCTGGTCGTTGTGGTTTGAATCTGTGTTGAAATTCACTGCTCGACTGAGGGAACACCGTATAGATTAATTGTACAGTATGTCTGGGTGTAACGGAGATGAGGTAGTCATTCAAACATAATGTTAAACACTATTTATTGCACAACAGATTGAGTCAATGAAACTATTGTGACTTGTTGGAGAAGATTTTTCCTCCCTGGGGCCTGTCGCACAAAACTAGGAGGAAAGGATTTAAGCGCAGGATATATTTGGTGATACCTGGCTCAATTGATCAGTAATGTCCGGTTGCAATTAAAGATAGGATAGGGGGCAGGAGGATATGTTTATGGTAATCATTAAAATTACATGGATATTTATTCTGTGGGAGCTAAGCCTGCTCCAGAAACAGACCAGGCTAAAAATTCCAGGATCTAATTAATCTCATCCCTGACTCTTCCCGCCAGTCATCAGTCACCACAAATGGAACCCAATAGTTATTTAACTGCTCACTATACATTGTTATCAACATATAAACTAGACCCACTGTCATTATTTAAAACGTTTGTGATCATTAATTTTTCAATGATTTTGGATTAAAACAATGATTTTTAGATGATGTTGCTATCATTAAATTAATTTACAGTTCCATAGAGACATAATAATGCTATATATAAAATGATAGAATTATTAGGGCACAGAGGGGGGAAAAAAACACAAGTCATAATATTTGTAACCAGTTGTTTTAAAAGGAGGACAGTTGTTAAAATGACAGATGTGGGGCATTTTCGTGAAATTGTACTTCAAGTATGGTTTCATATAAACATAAGACACGGCTGATGTGACAGAATATTAGGGTATCAACATTTCATAAGTATCTAAAACTGTAAAAAAAACAGATATGTAGCTTTTCTGTAGAAAGAACCCACCCAGCCTAATAAATTTATGACTTTATCCTTTTTCTTCAGTGTGGCCCTAGCTAATCTGTCATTATAAACAAACACACATTCCCTATTGAATATAAAAAAAACAATGTGTACCATATATGTTTCCTTTATTGATAAAGTACAAAAACAAAGCAGGGTAAACCATCAGCTCCTCTCGAAAATGAAGTCACAGTGGATCTACAAGATGGAAGGCACAGAATCCAAGCAATATTATACAAATGAACATACACATTCAAACGGTCTTTATATAACACCCCTTGCGAATGTCTGCACCACTAAAATAAATGCAGGGACAAAATCCATCACACATTCAACTGAACAGACAAATGAATGTGATGCAGTAGCCTCCCTGCCATCCTTGTATTACACACAGTAACCGCCACAAACATCATCAGAGGTCAAAATTTCGTAAAAAAAAAACGCACCCAAAAAAAACCCAAAATTCCTCTGTCCACCAGGCAGGGGGGGGAAAAAAAACAAAAAAACCAAAAATATTTTAATCCAAATTGAAATCACACATACTAACTAAAAAATAATTCAACACATATTGGGTCCCTCAGCCAAGCCGGCAACCACTGTCGTCATCAGGGAAGATTGCCAACGGGGGGGGGGGGATTGTCCCAATCCATGGCTGGTGGCACTCTGGGGGCCCTACTCCTGACTCAGGCCAGGCCACATTTGTGGAGGACAGCACAGTCCACAGTAATATCACCTGCCATAACAGGGCTGACCCTTAATTTGTGAAGGCCAATTGAAAGCGTGCCTTCAGGAGCCCAAAGTTCATTTCAAACTATGGCCCTGTTCACTGCATGGGCATGGTTTGTTAGGACCTGCTGTGCTTCCTGGGGTCTGTTGAAAGGTTCCAGGGAGAAAAGGCTGGCATCCATAACCCCCGGGGGGGGGGGTGGGGGGGGAAGGGGGGGGGGGGGGGGGCCCTGTCCTCCCAAGGCAACACACCAGAGAATTCACCGTGGTCAAACACAAAATCTCATCATTACTACATCATACACACAGTGATATTCTTGACACAGCCCATGAGGGTTATAAATAGGGGGTGTTGTGTGTGGCTTACCTTGTGATAGACACTGATAGATTTCAGAGTCCACGAAAGATTCTGGAGTCATGGACTGAAGCCAGGCCATTTTGGCCACCAACATTGGCTGATAACACAGTCAGCATTGCACAGAGCATCTGAAATAATAGATGAGAAATATTACACCACTCAATTGCACATTCACGTGGGCAATGCAGAGAGTTTCGTCCAATGGACAATATCAAAAAGTTATGTTTCACCTGAACATTAATGCTGGAAAATGATTTTCCTAGTTCACAAAACGGCCTCATGGGCAACCTGAGGTGATTTTTGTATCCTATGTGTGGTGCAGTTCACCTGCACAATGACATTGGGGAAACCCTTCACACAAAAAGTAATGAGTATCCTACTTATGTGTTAACAGTTGTCCCTGTAA
The DNA here is from genome assembly GCA_036851935.1 of Coregonus suidteri. NCBI lineage: Eukaryota > Metazoa > Chordata > Actinopteri > Salmoniformes > Salmonidae > Coregonus > Coregonus suidteri. Next base: position 37,836,887 of record CM072244.1, on the reverse strand, counting down.
TTTGTAGATCCCTTTACTTGCAATCCTATAAGAACTCCTCTTTTGATGTCACAGAGGTCTTCTGTGGCCAGGGAGAAGGAGATGAAGAACATCTGCTAATGCCTTGATAGCCAGACACACACTCCTTATTGTGCCGGCAAATTGGTGGCCTTTTTTCAAGTGTTCTGCATTCCCCCACTGAGATATCAGGAAGGCTTCCACTAGCAAAAAGCGCAAGGCAACACCAACCAATTGCTCCACAACTCAGTGCTTGCATTTCCGTGCAGTGCGCCGGAGTGCTAATCCTGGGACCCAGTAGTCTGCATAGATAACCTGATCGCCATCTGCAGAAAACCTGTAATACTTTCCATATAGATGGTCCCCATCAGGGAAGGCCAGTGGGTCAAACCGGTCCCCCCTGGAAGACCCTTTCTTCGCCTGAAGGCTCTTCTCCTCCTCAGCACCAATTGCTTCTTCATCCACCACATTCCTCGCAGATTGAGGCATTGCCATGTCATCAGAGCATAAAGGAACACACAATTTGGTGGCCTTCATATATGCTTAGTGGTCCACACCTGGTCTGGGGGGGTGGTGCAAAAGAAGGGCGATGCCTTATTAACGATGACTTGGTTGTACTGAATCGCTGGGCAATAAAAAAAAACTTAGCAAAGATGCCACCGTCCCTGTTGTGCTCACAATAAGAGCTCATATGTCATGGCTCACTTGAACTTTACGAGAAATATACCTAATTTTTATTTTGATGCTGTGTGTCATATTTCTGGGAGCTTGGCGGGAGGATAAGAAAAATAATGATTAATCCATTTGTGGGTTAGCAGTTAGCAATACAGTGTACATTGAAGGCATAATCTCACCTCCCTCCTCCAAGTTTTTTATTTGCAAGGTCCCGTTTCTACTTGTCCTCTTTTATTTTCGGACGTCCATTCAAGATTTTCCCATATTTTTCTTCTTGTAACTGAATGTATATGTCCTGCCAGTTTCTAGTTGCGCCGGAGGTGGGGTGCCATACAACTTTCTGATAGCTTTTGATCTCTGTTAACACAATACCATTAGCGCAGCTGGAATTTTGGCAGGATGTGGTGTTCCTTTATTAATACGCCACTATGTTGGCCAGGCTGGTTTCCCATGAGATAGCATCCTTGCGTCTCGTAAAAGACAATTAGATTTTTTTGATTTTGATGAGGACTCCTCACCATTGTAGAGTAAATAGTAACCTTCACAGTATTAACATGAGTACCATCATGCCTTCTGGAATCCAGAGTGAGATGGTCTCATCCGCACTCATCGTCTCTCCATCATTTGCTGTTGCTGCTTTGAATTGGGGCCTTTCACCCTATCACATTAATCGGATTCATATTGAAGCTAGTAGACAAGACATGCCTGGCCTAACAGTAAGACTTTGATGGAGTACTCACTGGATCAGCATCGTCCTTGTGCTTGTGATGGTGGATTCTAACAGGAACCACAGTGTGTGCTACATACAAGGCACGGCAATAGGTTAAACCAAAGTCAGACAGTCCCAATATTGATTCTATATGAATGTGGTTGTATCCATGTAGAGATGGACGGAAATACCTTTTGTATGAAGAGGGTGGCATCTTGGGAGGAACGGCTAATGCTCGTCTCTTTCCCCCCAGGGATCCCCTCTAAGACAGGGCCTGCCGTTATTTTCGGGCTCCAAGGGGCCATGTCCTCTGCATGGGAGAAGGTCAGCCTTTGGGTTGACCCAACACCCTGTGCCTTGTTATGTGGTATTTCTTTTTTCACTGCTAAAAAACAGTACAGACAAATGTGTGATAGCAGGCACATTCTGGGTAGGCAACATATGCCTGTGCTTTTGTTAAATATTAGTCCAGGGACCATAACCATTTCTGCAGAATGTTCTTGTATTTGATTTTGACGGCTTGTTCTATGTCCGTTTTGGACTCGTTCCATGTTTAATCGACACAACACACACACACACACCTTTAATGGATTTCCACTGCCAAAAATTACTTGGTATTTTTGTCTTGTTTTTCAGTAAAAATATCAAAAACTTGTATCATAGCTTTTATACCAGGGTGATGAGGTTACTTTTAGCCAATTTCACTCATATCTGCAGTGCATTTCAATTCAAAATTTAACCGTTTCATAATTACAGTACAACTGCATTTTTGGGGGAGATGTGAATTAAATATTTGACATTGTGCTTGTGAATGTTTCAGCGGAGCGGTGAGTTGTTGTAATTTGTGCACTACTTACGCATTCGGCGGTCCTGCAATACTTTGCCACGCGTGTTTCTCGTTTGCTTTATCACTTTGGCGGTGTTGCCTTTCCTTCTTAATTATATCTTGTACCTCCTCGGATATGCTCCCATGAGGATTTGTGGCTTTCTCTAGTTTTGCCATGGTAAATCAGTTTAATCTGTGATCTTGTGGCGGGGTATATTTGAGTGAGTCGTGGAGCGCGCACCTATCAGGATTGGTTTCACATGGCTTTATGAATCCGTGTCTGCTTCATGCATGGCTTGGTCTTTGTGTCAAACCAAAAATTGTTAAGCCTGGACCGCACATGTTTTGGTCTTCATTTGAGCTCAGCTGAGTCATTTATCACGGATTGGCTTAATTGCTACTTTGTGCAACAGGCCCCTGAAAACTTTATTAGGCCCCTTGTCATAAACAAATAGTTTGACTTCTTATTAACTCAAGACATTTCAGCTTTTCATGTTTATTATTATTGTTTTGCGAAAAACATGATTCCACTTGACATTTTGGGGTCTTGTGAGTATGCACTGACCTAAGATGGAATCTCAATTTAATCCATTTTAAATCATGGGTTGTAACACCAAAAGTGAAAAAGTGGAAGGGTATAAATACTTTCTGAATGGCACTGTATATACTGTATTGAGCGTCTCTTTTAGCTGCTAATTGTTGTAGTAATTATCCCTATAATTATTTAAACAAACCAAAGTACTGCGTTATTCACTCCTCTTCAAGTCATGTTAGAGAACAGAGATTAGTGGTTCAACAATAATCCACCGTTGAGAGTGCCTTGTTTAAATTTAATAACACCATAGAGATTTTAAACATATGAGTCTGGAGGCCCGTATGATAAAAAAATAAAAAAATGTAGCATCACAAAAATAGTCGCTCGGGTAAGAGCGTCTGCAAATGAT
>CM072244.1:37806228-37833236 GCA_036851935.1 Coregonus suidteri | reverse complement strand
CTCACATGGCCTTTTTCCCATCATGCTAAAGCTGACGAACACAACTAATCTTCCCCCCTTTTTTCCCCCCCCTTTTTTTAAACCCGGTGGCGAATCGCATCTCTGCTGTCTGGCAAAAACATATCAGTATGGATGAAAGGATCCCCACCTCAAGCTGAACCCTGGGAAAACGGGAGCCCGCTTTTCCTCCCGGGGAAAGGCTGCCCGGTTTCCAAAGTCTCGCCAAACACGGTTGACAACTCCGCGTGTCCTCCTCCCAAAAGTGCGAAGAGCCTAGGCGTGCCCCGGACAACCCCCCCGTCGTTCTCCGCCAACATCAAGGCGGTGTGGACCCGCTCCTGCAGTTTCATGCTCTACAACATTCGGATAGTACGACCCTGCCTTAAACACAGTAAGCGGCACAGGTCCTAATCCAGGCACTTGTCATCTCCCGTGCTGGACGACTGCAACTCGCTGTTGCTGGCCTCCCTGCCTGTGCCATTAAACCCCTACAACTCATCCAGATGCGCCGCAGTGTCTGGTGTTTCAACCTTCCCTAAGTTCCTCTCACGTCACCGACCCCTCACTCCGCAACATTCCACCTGGGCTTCCAGTTGAAAGCTTCGCATCTGCTGCAAGACCATGGTGTGCTTGTCTATGGAGCACTGAGGGGAACGTTGCACCTCTGTACCTTCAGGCTCTGATCAGTCCCTACACTTATCCTCCAAACGAGGGCATTGCGTTCATCCACCTATGGCCGGCTGGCCTTCCCTTCCTCTGCGGAAGCATAGCTCCCGCTCAGCCCAGTCAAAACTGTTCGCTGCTCTGGACACCCCAATGGTGGAACAAGCTCCCTCACGACGGCCAGGACAGCGGAGTCACTCACCCACCTTTCCGGAGACATTTGAAAAAAAAAAAAACCCCCCACCTCTTTAAGGTAAATACCTGGGATTAGGATAAAGCTTTTCCTTCTAACCCCCCCCCCCCCCCCCAAATTGTAAAGTGGTTATCCCACTGGCTATAGGGTGAACACACCAATTGGGAGTCGGCTATGGCTAAGAGCGTCTGCTAAACGACGTTAATGTGCCCTTGAGCAAGGCACTTAACCCTAATTGCCTCCTGTAGTCGCTACTGGATAAGAGCGTCTGCTAAATGACTAAAATGTAAAAATGTAATGGTAAAACTGTCTTCCTCTGAGGTTTATCCAAACTAAAGATCCCCTCAATAACCTGAGGTCAGTGTTTTAGATTGTTTAATCAGATCCAAATGATCTTTCCGCTGTCTTTGATTCTGTCCCCTTCATCATTTTGACCCAGAAAATGGAAAGCCAAGATTCACAACCAAATGTCATGAAATCAGACAGGAGTTGGGTTGTAATAATATAGCATATACGTATGACGTGGCATCATTAGAGATTTTCAAGATTAGTCTGTGTCAACTCTTTACATGTACATTGAGTCATTCAGCAGACGCTCTTATCCAGAGCGACTTACAGGAGCCATTAGGGGAAGGGTGCATTTCCCAGATTCGGTCCTCGGGACCCCAAAGCACGTGTTGGTTGTTGCCCTAGCAACCACTACACTTGCATTACGGGTTTACCTTTACTGCAGTGGGGCTAAATCAGGGTCACACATTCTTGGTAGTCTTAAACAAATCTGCTTTGAAACACACCTCACACACATTGTTATGGGCTTAAAAAAAAAGAAGAAAAAAAAGACACCTGTACCAGGTCAGATATAGAGTTGGAATGTATTACATTAGACAACCTGTACCATGTCAGATATAGAGTTGGAATGTATTACATTAGACACCTGTACCATGTCAGATATAGAGTTGAAATGTATTACATCTTTGAGGTTTGCGTCCCGATATTACACTTCATATACATCACAGAACACTGAAATACTGTATAACAAAACTGTTTAACATAGAAATACCAGATTTTCAGAGTTACATTCGTAAGATTTTATGAATTATGAAATTCTGAAAATATGAATAACATTCCACCCTTGAGGCCACCAGAGAGCGATTTGGACATTTGACTGTAGGAAAGGGCTACGTGCCCCGCCTCCCTTACCTTATAGCAAAATATTAAGGACCTAATAAAACCATTGAGATTTTAAATAACAAATGAACACTTAGTTTCTGATGAGTTATTTTACAACTGATATCAACACTTAGTTTCTGATGAGTTATTTACAACTAATATCAACACTTAGTTTCTGATGAGTTATTTTTACAACGGATATCAACACTTAGATTCTGATGAGTTATTTACAACTGATATCAGCACTTCAATTTAGGTTCTGATGAGTTCTTTTTACACTAATATCAACACATAGTTTCTGATGATTATTTTACAACTAATATCAACACTTAGTTTTCTGATGAGTTATTTTCCTTCTGTAAGTTCAGAAACATTGCTGTGCTGTACTATACTCTACTGTGACGGTGGGCTGGACTGTTGGTACTTAAAACGGGAGGAATGAGACAGAATATCTATCTAAACAGTCTGTTTCCATACCCACTTTCTCTGCTTACCTCATGTCAAAAATAAAAGTCCCCCACAAGTTCTTCCTTTTTTTGTGCCACAGCCATGCTTTATTTTTACAAGAGCAGCTATACTCCTGGTGTCGTGTTCAGTCTCCTCCTCCTCTCCTTCCTCTTCCTCCGTCACCTTTTATTGAGATAGCATCCTCTTCCTCTCTAAAATGTTCTTCCTCTTCTTTCACTGTAATATCCTCCTCTTCTTTAGCAGGGGAGTAGCTAAGTTCATGGTTGGGGATGTTAGCTAATTAGTGACTAGCATCAGCGATTAGCATTAGTGCTAGGCTGAGTATCAATCTCAACAAATAGAACAATGAAATTAAGTTGAAATTAACTAGTAGATACATAAAACAGAATTGTGTTCAAAACACTCAGATTAATATATCCAAAATGTTCTAAAAGAACTTCAATGTTTCGGTTTTATATTAGCTAGCAAGCTACCGAGGTGGTTGAATCAGTAGCTTTGTTGTTGTTGTTGTTGTTGTTGAAGAAGCATCTTCTTCTATGGTATAATGGTGGTCCGCAAACAAACCTTTAGGGTGTTTGGCGCACCTAATGGGCTGGAGTGGGCGGGTCAATCATGGTTTTACATGAGCTCTACATTGATATACTGTATACAATAAATTGAATAAATAAATCAATATTTTACCTTTATTTAAACAGGAAGCCACCATTGAGACCAGGGGTCTCTTTCCTGCACATAACATTTATAGACCAAATCTAATCAAAATCGGAAAGTAGCTCCCTGGTATACAGAAAATACCGAGCTTTGAAGCAAGCTTCCAGGAAATTGGAACGGAAAATGGCGCCACACCAAACTGCGAAGTCTTCCGACTAGCTTGAAAGACAGTACCGTGCAGTTACCGAAGAGCCCTCACTGCTGCTCGATCATCCTACTTTTCCAACTTAATTGAGGAGGAAAATAAGAACAATCCAAAATTTCTTTTTGATACTGTTGCAAAGCTAACTAAAAAGCAGCATTCCCAAGAGAGGATGGCTTTCACTTCAGCAGTGATAAATTCATGAACTTCTTTGAGGAAAAGATCATGACCATTAGAAAGCAAATTACGGACTCCTCTTTGAATCTGCGTATTCCTCCAGGGCTTAGCTGTCCTGGATCTGCACAGCTCTGCGAGGGGCCTGGGATCGGGGAGAGACACTTAAGTGTTTTAGTACTATATCTCTTGACACAATGATGAAAATAATCATGCCTCTAAACCTTCAAGCTGCATACTGGATCCTATTCCTACTAAACTGCTGAAGGAGCTGCTTCCTGTGCTTGGCCCTCCTATGTTGAACATAATAAACAGCTCTCTATCCACCGGATGTGTACCAAACTCACTAAAAAGTGGCAGTGATAAAGCCTCTCTTGAAAAAGCCAAACCTTGACCCGGAAAATATAAAAAACTATCGGCCTATATCGAATCTTCCATTCTCTCAAAAATTTTAGAAAAAGCTGTTGCGCAGCAAACTCACTGCCTTCTGAAGACAAACAATGTATACGAAATGCTTCAGTCTGGTTTTAGACCCCATCATAGCACTGAGACTGCACTTGTGAAGTGGGTAAATGACCTTTTAATGGCGTCAGACCGAGGCTCTGCATCTGTCCTCGTGCTACTAGACCTTAGTGCTGCCTTTGACACCATCGATCACCACATTCTTTTGGAGAGACTGGAAACCCAAATTGGTCTACACGGACAAGTTCTGGCCTGGTTTAGATCCTACCTGTCGGAAAGATATCAGTTTGTCTCTGTGAATGGTCTGTCTCCGACAAATCAACTGTACATTTCGGTGTTCCTCAAGGTTCCGTTTTTTAGGACCACTATTGTTTTCACTATATATTTTACCTCTTGGGGATGTTATTCGAAAACATAATGTTAACTTTCACTGCTATGCGGATGACACACAGCTGTACATTTCAATGAAACATGGGTGAAGCCCCAAAATTGCCCTCGCTAGAGCCTGTGTTTCAGACATAAGGAAGTGGATGGCTGAAAACGTTTTACTTTTAAACTCGGACAAAACAGAGATGCTTGTTCTAGGTCCCAAGAAACAAAGAGATCTTCTGTTAAATCTGACAATTCATCTTGATGGTTGTAAAGTCGTATCAATAAAACTGTGAAGGACCTCGGCGTTACTCTTGACCCTGATCTCTCTTTTGACGAACATATCAAGACTGTTTCAAGGACAGCTTTTTTCCATCTACGTAACATTGCAAAAATCAGAAATTTTCTGTCCAAAAATGATGCAGAAAAAATTAATCCATGCATTTGTTACTTCTAGGTTAGACTACTGCAATGCTCTATTTTCCGGCTACCCGGATAAAGCACTAAATAAACTTCAGTTAGTGCTAAATACGGCTGCTAGAAATCCTGACTAGAACCAAGAAATTTGATCATATTACTCCAGTGCTAGCTTCCCTACACTGGCTTCCTGTTAAGGCAAAGGGCTGATTTCAAGGTTTTACTGTTAACCTATAAAGCGTTACATGGGCTTGCTCCTACCTATCTTTCCGAGTTGGTCCTGCCGTACATACCAATACGTACGCTACGGTCACAAGACGCAGGCCTCCTAATTGTCCCTAGAATTTCTAAGCAAACAGCGGGAGGCAGGGCTTTCTCCTATAGATCTCCATTTTTATGGAACAGTCTGCCTACCCATGTGAGAGACGCAGACTCGGTCTCAACCTTTAAGTCTTTACTGAAGACTTATCTCTTCAGTAGGTCATATGATTGAGTGTAGTCTGGCCCAGGAGTGTGAAGGTGAACGGAAAGGCTGGAGCAACGAACAGCCCTTGCTGTCTCTGCCGGGCCGGTTCCCCTCTCCACTGGGGTTCTCTGCCTCTAACCCTGTTGCAGGGGCTGAGTCACTGGCTTGCTGGTGCTCTTTCATGCCGTCCCTGGGAGGGGGGCGTCACTTGAGTGGGTTGAGTTACTGAGGTGATCTTCCTGTCTGGGTTGGCGCCCCCCCCTTGGTTTGTGCTGTGGTGGAGACCTCTGTGGGCTATACTCGGCCTTGTCTCAGGATTGTAAGTTGGTGGTTGGGGATATCCCTCTAGTGGTGCGGGGGCTGTGCTTTGGCGGAGTGGGTGGGGTTATATCCTTCCTGTTTGGCCCTGTCCGGGGGTTTCTTCGGATGGGGTCACAGTGTCTCCGGACCGCTCCTGTCTCAGCCTCCAGTATTTATGCTGCAGTAGTTTATGTGTCGGGGGGCTGGGGTTAGTTGGTTATACTGGAGTACTTCTCCTGTCTTATCCAGTGTCCTGTGTGAAATTTAAGTATGCTCTCTCTAATTCTCTCGTTCTCTCTTTCTCTCTGAGAACCTGAGCCCTAGGACCATACGTCAGGACTACCGGGCATGATGACACCTTGCTGTCCCCAGTCCGCCTGGCCTTGCTGCTATTCCAGTTTCAACTGTTCTGCCTGCGGCTACGAAAACCCCTACCTGTCCCAGACCTGCTGTTTTTCAACTCTTTAATGATCGGCTATGAAAAGCCAACTGAGAGACCTGAGCCCTAGGACCATACGTCGGGACTACCGGCCGTGGTGACTCCTTGCTGTCCCCAGTCCGCCTGGCCTTGCTGCTATTCCAGTTTCAACTGTTCTGCCTGCACAATCCAGAAAAACAGTCACATTCCTCAGCAAATAGTTCCTCAATCAATATTGTATATTGCCCAAAAGTAACAAATTTAGGTAAAATCTTTATTTTATTTTCAAACAAAACGTTAGTTTTTCATGTATTTTATTAAAGAATAAAATGATATGTAAAAGTACAAAGAGAATCATGTGTTGATCAGAACAGATTTTTTAATGAGTGAGTATTTTAAACATAAGGTTACAATAATATCAAGATATGCAGTTGGGTCTATACTGCGCCTACATTGTGTAACGATACATCATGTAGATGTACAGTATCAGTCAATGTATGGACACACCTACTCATTCAAGGGTTTTTCTTTATTTTTACTATTTTATACATTGTTGAATAATGGTGAAGACATCAAAACTATGAAAAAACACATATGGAATCATGTAGTAACCAAAAGTGTTTAAACAAATCAATATATATTTTATATTTACATTCTTCAAAATGGCCACCCTTTGCCTTGATGACAGCTTGGCATTCTCTCAACCAGCTTCATGAGGAATTATTTTCCAACAGTCTTGAAGGAGTTCCCACATATGCTGAGCACTTGTTGGCTTTGTTTCCTTCACTCTGCGGTCCAACTCATCCCAAACCATCTCAATTGAGGTTCAGGTCGGGTGATTGTGGAGGCCAGGTCATCTGATGCAGCACTCCATCACTCTACTTCATCACTCTACTTCAGTACGGAAAACACTGGAAAGTCAATACACAAGACACATTCAGAGTCTCTACGGCCTACTGATCCACCATGTATTGGACCTACATCTGTCCTATGTCCTACTGTTCAGCCTACATCTGTCCTATGTCCCACTGTTCAGCAGCCTACATCCTTATCTCCTGTGTGCGTCCTCTCACTGTCTTCTTCTCATGTGACCTAACCAGGGCAAAACTCTTTTCACATTGGGAGCAGTGGTACGGCTTCTCCCCTGTGTGTATTCTCTCATGCTGTTTCAGGTGACCTAACTGGGGTAAAACTCTTTCCACAAACGGGAGCAGTGATGAGGCTTCTCTCCTGTGTGTATTCTCTCATGTATTTTCAGGTACCCTAACCAGGCAAAACTCTTTTCACATTGGGAGCAGTGGTAGCACTTCTCCCCTGTGTGTATTCTCTCATGCACTTTCAGGTGTCCTAACTGGGTAAAACTCTTTCCACACTGGGAGCAGTGATGAGGCTTCTCTCCTGTGTGTGTGTCCTCTCATGTTGTTTCATGTTCCCTAACTGTGAAAAACTCTTTTTCACACTGGGAGCATTGGAAAGGTTTATCTCGCTTCTCCCCTGTGTGTATCTCTCTCATGCTTTCAGGTATTCTTCTTTCCGGTTAAAACTCTTTCTACACTGGGAGCAGTGATGAGGCTTATCTCCTGTGTGTATTCTCTCATGTATTTTTAGGCTCCCTAACTGGGTAAAACTCTTTCTACACTGGGAGCATTGGAAAGGCTTCTCCCCTGTGTGTATTCTCTCATGTCGTTTCAGGTCCCTTAACTGGTTAAAACCCTTTCCACACTGGGAGCAGTGATGAGGCTTCTCCCCTGTGTGTATTGTCTCATGTCGTTTGAGGTCCCCTAACTGGTTAAAACCCTTTCCACACTGGGAGCATTGGAAAGGTTTATCTCGCTTCTCCCCTGTGTGTATTCTCTCATGCTCTTTCAGGTATTCTTTCCGGTTAAAACTCTTTCCACACTGGGAGCAGTGATAAGGCTTTTCCCCTGTGTGTATTCTCACATGCACTTTCAGGTGTCCTAACTGGGTAAAACTCTTTCCACACTGGGAGCAGTGATGAGGCTTATCTCCTGTGTGTGTCCTCTCATGTATTTTCAGGCTCGCTAACAAGGAAAAACTCTTTCCACACTGGGAGCATTGGAAAGGCTTCTCCCCTGTGTGTATTCTCTCATGTCGTTTCAGGTCCCTTAACTGGTTAAAACCTTTTCCACAGTGGGAGCAGTGATGAGGCTTATCTCCTGTGTGTATTGTCTCATGTCGTTTGAGGTCCCCTAACTGGTATAAAACCCTTTCCACAGTGGGAGCAGCGGTATGTCTTTTCTCGTTTCTCCCCTGTGTGTATTCTCTCATGCTCTTTCAGGTATTCTTTCTGGTTAAAACTCTTTCCACACTGGGAGCAGTGATGAGGCTTTTCCCCTGTGTGTATTCTCCCATGCACTTTCAGGTGTCCTAACTGGGTAAAACTCTTTCCACACTGGGAGCAGTGATGAGGCTTTTCCCCTGTGTATCCTCTCATGTATTTTCAAACTGTGCTAACAAGGAAAAAACTCTTTCCACACTGGGAGCATTGGAAAGGCTTCTCCCCTGTGTGTATTCTCTCATGTCGTTTCAGGTCCCTTAACTGATTAAAACCTTTTCCACAGTGGGTGCAGTGGAATCGTCTTGCTGGTTTGGACGTCTCTGGTTCCTCTGAATCTGGTCTTTCTCCTGCCAAAGACAGAGCGTTTATTTAAACAGAGACCTGAATGAAACCTCCACAACTCTCTTGCTAGGAGGTTAATCCAAATCAGATCCCTCAAAAACAAAAAGTGAAAGAGGCCAGTTTACAAAACAATTCTCATTTAAAATAATCTTGGCAGGGTTGATGGTTGCTCCCTATTGGAAATCTAAATTGTAATCCGTTACAGTTGCTAGTTTAGTCAGCCAAAAATTGTAATCAGTAAAGTAATCTTTTACATTCCTGTAATTTTAGATAGGTACCCCTCAATGACAGACAAAATTAGAAAAAAATCCAGAAGACAAAATTGTATGTTCCCATTGAACAAACATCTATTTGCAGGATAAATCAACGTTAAAATTATATTTCATTATTTTTGGTCACCTTTTACTCCCCAATTGGTAGTTACAGTGTTGTCACATCGCTGCAACTCCTGACGGACTCGGGAGAGGCGAAGGTCGAGAGCCGCACTGCTTTTCTTGACACAATGCTGGCTTAACCCGGAAGCCAGCAGCACCAACGTGTCGGAGGGAACACCGTACTGTTGCGCCCGGCCGGCCACAGGAGTAGCCAGAGCGCAATGGGACAAGGACAAACCCGGGCCGGCCGGCCAAAACCTCCCCTGAGCCGGACGACGCTGGGCCAACTGGGCGCCGCATCATGGGTCATCCCCGGTTCACGGCCGGCTGGGATCGAACCAGGATCTGTGGTGACGCCTTAGAACGCTGCATGCTTTTGAGCACTACTGAAAAAGTACTATTTACACGTGAAAGACGAAATGCTGCATTTACTACAGGCCTATTGTTTACCTTTGTGTTGGGGACACTTTGATATCTTGATAATATGCAGCTGTTTAAAGGGCAAAATCCACAGATGAAACAATAACAAAACGGTCGACCCTGCCTCTGTTTTGGTAAACAGCTGAGGGATGGGAGAAATGTAACCAGACAGAGCTATAGATGCAAGGACTGACCATCCATGATATCAACATTATTGTTTTAAACATGTTATGAGGCTATATAGTGTTTGTTTACATTTACAATGTTTAAAAGCTTGGATAAAAAACAAAACTAGCCTTCCACAAGCTTCCCACAATAAGTTGGGTGAATTTTGGCCCATTCCTCATGACAGAGCTGGTGTAACTGAGTCAGGATTGTAGGCCTCCTTGCTCGCACATGCTTTTTCAGTTCTGCCCACACATTTTCTATAGGATTGAGGTCAGGGCTTTGTGATGGCCACTCCAATACCTTGACTTTGTTGTCCTTAAGCCATTTTGCAACAACTTTGGAAGTATGCTTGGGGTCATTGTCCATTTGGAAGACTCATTTGCGACCAAGCTTTAACTTCCTGACTGATGTCTTGAGATGTTGCTTCAATATATCCACATAATCTTCCTTCCTCATGATGCCATCTATTTTGTGAAGTGCACCAGTCCCTCCTGCAGCAAAGCACCCCCACAGCATGATGCTGCCACCCCCGTGTTTCACGGTTGGGATGGTGTTCTTCGGCTTGCAGGCTCCCCCATTTTCCTCCAAACATAACGATGGTCATTATGGCCAAACAGTTCTGTTTTTGTTTCATCAGACCAGAGGACATTTCTCCAAAAAGTATGATTTTTGTTCCCATGTGCAGTTGCAAACCGTAGTCTGGCTTTTTTATGGCGGTTTTGGAGCAGTGGCTTCTTCCTTGCTGAGCGGCCTTTCAGGTTATGTCGATATAGGACTCGTTTTAAATGTGGATGTAGATACTTTTGTACCTGTTTCCTCCAGCATCTTCACAAGGTCCTTTGCTGTTGTTCTGGGATTGATTTGCAGATTTTGCACCAAAGTATGTTCATCTCTAGGACGGAACGCGTCTCCTTCCTGAGCGGTATGACGGCTGCGTGGTCCCATGGTGTTTATACTTGCGTACTATTGTTTGTACAGATGAATGTTGTACCTTCAGGAGTTTGGAAATTGCTCCCAAGGATGAACCAGACTTGTGGAGATCTACCATTTCTTTTCTGAGGTCTTGGCTGATTTATTTTCATTTTCCCATGATGACAAGCAAAGAGGCACTTAGTCTGAAGGTAGGCCTTGAAATACATCCACAGGTACATCTCCAATTGACTCAAATGATGTCAATTAGCCTATCAGAAGCTTCTAAAGCCATGACATCATTTTCTGGAATTTTCCAAGCTGTTTAAAGGCACAGCCAACTTAGTGTATGTAAACAATTGTTCTGACCCACTGGAATTGTGATACAGTGAATTATAAGTGAAATAATCTGTCTGTAAACAAAATGTTGGAAAAATTACTTGTGTCACGCAGATGTTCTAACCGTGGAGTGGTTGAAAAAACGAGTTTTAATGACTCCAACCTAAGAGTATATATATATATTGGAGTGTATTTAAACTTCCGACTTCAACTGTGTGTGTGTGTGTATATATATATATATATATATATACATACACATATACACACACACACTACCGGTCAAACATTTTAGAACATTTTCATATACAGTTCCAGTCAAAAGTTTTAGAACACCTTCTCATTCAAGGGTTTTTCTTAATTTTTACTATTTTCTACATTGTAGAATAATAGTGAAGACATCAAAAACTATGATGAACTATTGCCTTACCTCCATAACTTGCTACATTTGCACACACTGTATATATGTTTTCTGTTGTATTTTTGACTTTATGTTTTGTTTTACCCCATATGTAACTCTGTGTTGTTGTTTTTATCGCACTGCTTTGCTTTATCTTGGCCAGGTCGCAGTTGTAAATGAGAACTTGTTCTCAACTGGCTTACCTGGTTAAATAAAGGAATAATAATAAAAAATTAAAAAAATGAAATAACACATATGGAATCATGTATTAACCAAAACAGTGTTAAATCAAAATATATTTGAGATTCTTCAAAGTAGCCACCCTTTGCCTTGATGACAGCTTTGCACACTCTTGGCATTCTTTCATCAGGTATTTCAATGCATTTCAATTAACAGGTGTGCCTTGTTAAAAGTTCATTTGTGGAATTTATTTCCTTCTTAATGCATTTCAGCCAATCAGTTGTGTTGTGACAAGGTAAGGGGGGATATACAGAAGATAGCCCTATTTGGTAAAAGACCAAGTCCATACTATGGCAAGAACAGCTCAAATAAGCAAAGAGAAATGACAAGTCCATCATTACTTTAAGACATGAAGGTCAGTCAATACGGAACATTTCAACAACTTAAAGGAAAATAGAATAATCAGAAGAGTTGTCAGTCCAAAACAACAGTCAGAACAAAGCCTCTGTATTCTCTCATGTCATCTCAGGTCCTCTAACACTACACAGCCATTTCAAATCAGAAAAGCTTGATGATGAGTTGGTTAACTGAATAAGTTGTGCTAGAGCAAAAACCAAAACACGCACCCAGCAAACAAATCCACAAACCCAATAAACTATAATACATGCAGTACGGAAAACACTGGAAAGTCAATACACAAGACACATTCAGAGTCTCTACGGCCTACTGACCCACCATGTATTGGACCTACATCTGTCCTATGTCCTACTGTTCAGTATCCTACATCTGTCCTATGTCCTACTGTCCTACTGTTCAGCCTAAATCTGTCCTATGTCCTACTGTTCAGCAGCCTACATCCTGTATGTCTACTGTTCAGTATCCTACATCCTTATGTCCTGTGTGTATTCTCATGTCTTCTCAGGTGACATAACCGGTTAAAACTCTTTCCACACTGGGAGCAGTGATGAGGCTTCTCTCCTGTATGCGTCATCTCATGTCTTCTCAGGTTAGCTAACCAGGCAAAACTCTTTTCACATTGGGAGCAGTGGTAGGGCTTCTCCCCTGTGTGTATTCTCTCATGCTCTTTCAGTTGTCCTTTCAGGTTAAAACTCTTTCCACACTGGGAGCAGTGATGAGGCTTCTCTCCTGTGTGTATTCTCTCATGTCGTTTCAGGTCCCCTAACTGGTTAAAAACCTTTCCACAGTGGGAGCAGTGGCGTCGTCTTGCTGGTTTGGACGTCTCTGCTTCCTCTGAATCTGGTCTTTCTCCTGCCAAAGACAGTGTTTATTTAAATAGAGACCTGAATGAAACCTCACAACTCTCTTGCTAGGAGGTTGAATCCAAACCAGATCCCTCAAAAACCAGAGGCCAGTTTACAAAATAATGTCTCATTTAAAAGAATCTTGGTGTAATTTGAAAAACAAAAGATGTAGAGCTCCAACTAGAATCTTGCTCTCATGGAATGTCATGTTTTTAGGCTGAAAGTGTCATACCTGCCAAAATAAAGGAATCCCCAACACAAAGTGTCGTAACTGCCAAAATAAAGGAATCCCCAACATAAAGTGTCTTGGTCATTCGGACCCCACAACAGCTTCAATGTGTCTTTGCATAGATTCTGCATGTTTCTGGAGCTCTATTGGAGGGATGCGACACAATTCCTTGATGAGAAATTCAATCATTTTGGTGTTTTGTTGATGGTGGTGAAAAACGCTGTCTCAGGCGCCGCTCCAGAATCTCCCATAAGGGTTAAATTGGGTTGAGATCCAGTGACTGAGACACAAACTCCCTTTAAACCCCCTACGCTCCTTTGAGACACCTCTTTCAAAGTCTCTGAGATCTCTTCTTATAGCCATGGTAGCCAAGATAATGGTCAACTGGGCATTTTTATACATGACCCTAAGCATGACTGGATGTTAATTGCTTAATTATCTCAGGAACCACAGCTGTGTGGAAGCTGCTTTCAATATATACGTTGTATCCCTCATTGACTCAAGTGTTACCTGTATATTGAATCCTCAAAACATTTGGGAAATTACATACTCTCATACAATTAATATGAAACCAATTCTCATCTTTCAATTTTTGCTTTTGTAGCACCTACAGATGAAACATTATGGAGTCTTAAAGGAGGCTTCACCTACAGATGAAACATTATGGAGTCTTAAAGGAGGCTTCACCTACAGATGAAACATTATGGAGTCTTAAAGGAGGCTTCACCTACAGATGAAACATTATGGAGTCTTAAAGGAGGCTTCACCTACAGATGAAACATTATGGAGTCTTAAAGAAGGCTTCACCTACAGATGAAACATTATGGAGTCTTAAAGGAGGATTCACCTACATGATGAAAATTATGGAGTCTTAAAGGAGTCTTAGCATCTAATGATGAAACATTAGGAGGGAGAATTACAGAGGCTTAAGTCTAGAAAAACCTACAGAGGCTTACAGAGCTGAAACATTATGGAGTCTTAAAGGAGGCTTCACCTACAGATGAAACATCATATGGAGTCTTAAAGGAGGCTTCACCTACAGATGAAACATTATGGAGTCTTAAAGGAGGCTTCACCTACAGATGAAACATTATGGAGTCTTAAAGGAGGCTTCACCTACAGATGAAACATTATGGAGTCTTAAAGGAGGCTTCACCTACAGATGAAACATTATGGAGTCTTAAAGGAGGACTGTAGCATCTAATGATGAAACATTATGGAGTCTTAAAGGAGGACTGTAGCACCTAATGATGAAAACATTATGGAGTCTTAAAGGAGGACTGTAGCATCAAATGATGACATTTTATGGAGTATTAAATGAGGACTGTAGCATCTAATGATGAAATCATTTATGGAGTCTTAAAGGAGGCCTGGGTATGGATTAAATGTCTGAGAATTACAGAGTAGGAAGCCAAGTAAAAAAAATAGGCTTTTCATTCAATCATATTTCATTGCTTTTACAAAGGGCTTACAGAGCTGGTTCTTCCACTTACAGCTGTCTCCCAGTATTAGTTATGAATACTCTTCATAACTTGAATTTGTCTTAATGCTTTTATGATATTTAAGTAGGATTAGATTTTATTTGAGTAGGATTAGTTTTTTTCGTCGTTTTGTTCCCAAAAGGGCCTTGCATGCATGCATCATTTCTGTCTATATAATTCTTTGCTGAACTGTACGGTTTGTTCGAATTTCTCATGTGATTTGTATATCTTGCTATTGTTCCTTCTCTGTCTCATTATTACTTTAGGTATCCATGTTTTGGCAGATTAGTTGTGGGGATGTTTTGCAGAGGCAGTGACTGGGAGACTTGTCAGGATTGAGGGAAAGATGAACGGAGCAAAGTACAGAGAGATCCTTGATGAAAACCTGCTCCAGAGCGCTCATGACCTCAGACTGGTGCGAATGTTCACCTTCCAACAGGACAATGACCCTAAGCACACAGCCAAGACAACGCAGGAGTGGCATCGGGACAAGTCTCTGAATGTCCTTGAGTGGCCCAGCCTGAGCCCAGAGTTGAACCTGATCGAACATCTATGGAGAAACCTGAAAATAGCTGTGCAGCGACACTCCCCATCCAACCTGACAGAGCTTGAGAGGATCTGCAGAGAAGAATGGGAGAAACTCCCCAAATACAGGTGTGCCAAGCTTGTAGCGTCATAGCCAAGAAGACTCGAGGCTGTAGTCACTGCCAAAGGTACTTCAACAACGTACTGAGTAAAGGGTCTGAATACTTATGTAAATGTGATATTTCAGTATTTTTCTTTATAAATTAGCAAAAACAGTTTGTCATTATGGGGTATTGTGTGTAGATTGATGAGGGAAAAAACGCTCTAATCCATTTTAGAATAAGGCTTCAACGTAACAAAATGTGGAGAAAGTTAAGGGGTCTGAATCCTTTCCTAATGCACTGGGCAGTAAACTAGTGTTCCCCCATGTTGAAGCCAGCATAACGCCATGTTAATGAACATGGATTAGTGACGGACTAGTGGCAGACATGACAAAATGTTTACCATCCAATTTTACTTCAAAGTTAACTGTAATATAGAATAAGTAATTATATTAACCCATATTTTAAGATGGCATAATATGGACATCGTATGGTAAGCAACGGTCATCACACTGGATTAATTATATACTAAAAACATATCAAGCTCATTTAGATCTTCCTGTGTGTGTATCATGACCGTAAACACATCTTGCTTTGACAATTTAACATTTCCTAAACAGCACCAACGTTGGGCTACTGCAACCTCTGCAGCCTCACTCTACCCGTGATATCAAAGTCATTTTTAGAATGATTTGTAGCTATCGTTTCTGTCGGAGCATTAGAGAGCATCCGACTCAGTTTCCCTCCCAGAAAACACGCGGTACAGTTAAGTGGTATCTATTCCGTAAGAAAATTCAGGCGGAAACAGAAGGGTGGGTGGCGTGACCACGTTTTGCGAATGACGGATCACTTGACCGCAGTCTTTAAGACGACACATTAGTTCAATAGTTCAACAACTACAGAGTTTGTGCCACTGTTTTTAAAATACTACTTACTGGTGTTAATCAGCTCTCCAGTCTCCTCTTCTTCCTCCAATGTGACAGTAATCTCCCCCTCCTCCTTCACTCCAAAAACTGCATCCTCTTTCACTGTAACTTCTTCCTCTTCTTTCACGGCAACAGCTTCACCCTCTACTTCTTGTTTAACTGTAACAGCCTCCTCTTCCCTCTCCTCTTTCATGAGAGCGTCTTTCTCCGTCCAGCAGACCTCCTCTTCTTTAGCAGGAGGAGAGTAGCTTAGTGAGCTCATGGTCGGGGATGTTATCTAGCTAGTTAGCATTAGCCTAGTGTTACTTAGCCAGATAGCTAATCACGTAAATATGAAATCAAATGGAGTAACTGGTAAATACACAGACAGTGTGTTTAAAACACTGATGTTAATATACACAAAAATGGTTTAAAGAGCTTCAATGTTTTGGTTTTATGTTGGCTAGCAAGCTACCAAGGCGGCTGAATTGTTGTTGTTGAAAAAGCATCCCGTCCCGTCCACTAGAATATACGTCACGCAAGAATCATCACCTGAAAGATTGACATCGCCATCTGCTGACTGGAGTGGGAAGAAGCATCACCTGAAAGACACACATCGCCATCTGCTGACTGGAGTGGGTAACACAGTTGAACAAAAACTATATTCTGGCAAACAATGTAAACAAATAATTGGTAAAATACCCAGTCTCTTACTTCTTACAGATAATAATTTCCTCTACGCAGATGTAGAAGCTGAATAGGGATTTGTACATTATGAATCAACCCTGTTATGAATCAACCCTGTTATGAATAGGCCATATGTATATTATAAATAAATCCTGTCATAATCAAATCAAATTTTATTGGCCACATGCGCCAAATACAACAGGTGCAGACATTACAGTGAAATGCTTACTTACAGCCCTTAACCAACAGTGCATTTATTTTTTATAAAAAAGTAAAATAAAACAACAAAAAAGTGTTGAGAAAAAAAGAGCAGAAGTAAAATAAAATAATAGTAGGGAGGCTTTATATACAGGGGGGTACAGGTGCAGAGTCAATGTGCGGGGGCACCGGCTAGTTGAGGTAGTTGAAGTAATATGTACATGTGGGTAGAGTTAAAGTGACTATGCATAAATAATTAACAGAGTAGCAGCAGCGTAAAAAGCTGGGGTGGGGGGGGGCAGTGTAAATAGTCTGGGTAGCCATGATTAGCTGTTCAGGAGTCTTATTGGATGGGGGTAGAAGCTGTTGAGAAGTCTTTTGGACCTAGACTTGGCACTCCGGTACCGCTTGCCGTGTGGTAGCAGAGAGAACAGTCTATGACTAGGGTGGCTGGAGTCTTTGACAATGTTGAGGGCCTTCCTCTGACACCGCCTGGTATAGAGGTCCTGGATGGGAGGAAGCTTGGCCCCAGTGATGTACTGGGCCGTACGCACTACCCTCTGTCGTGCCTTGCGATCGGAGCCAAGCAGTTGCCATAACAGTCTGAGATGCAACCAGTCAGTATGCTCTCGATTGTGCAGCTGTGTAATTTTTTGAGGATCTGAGGACCCATGCCAAATATTTTCAGTCTCCTGAGGGGGAATAGGCTTTGGCGGATGATCTCCGCATGTATATTTCCCACCGTAAAGCATGGAGGAGGAGGTGTTATGGTGTGGGGGTGCTTTGCTGGTGACACTGTCTGTGATTTATTTAGAATTCAAGGCACACTTAACCAGCATGGCTACCACAGCATTCTGCAGCAATACACCATCCCATCTGGTTTGAACTTAGTGGGACTATCATTTGTTTTTCAACAGGACAATGACCCACTTCCAGGCTGTGTAAGGGCTAATTTACCAAGGAAAGTGATGTAACTGCTGCATCAGATAACCAGGCCTCCACAATCCCCCAACCTCAACCAAATTGAGATGGTTTGGGATGAGTCAGACCGCAGAGTGAAGGAAAAGCAGCCAACAAGTGCTCAGCATATGTGGGAACTCCTTCAAGACTGTTGGAAAAGCATTCCAGGTGAAGCTGGTTGAGAGAATGACAAGAGTTTGCAAAGCTGTCATCAAGGCAAAGGGTGGCTATTTGAAGAATCTCAAATATAAAACATATTTTGATTTGTTTAACACTTTTTTGGTTACTACATGATTCCATATGTGTTATTTCATAGTTTTGATGTCTTCACTATTAGTCTACAATGTAGAAAATAGTCAAATTAAAGAAAAACCCTTAAATGATTAGGTGTTCTAAATATGTTGACCGGTAGTGTAAGTATTACATTTACATTTACATTTTAGTCATTTAGCAGACGCTCTTATCCAGAGCGACTTACAGGAGCAATTAGGGTTAAGTGCCTTGCTCAAGGGCACATTGAC
Source organism: Coregonus suidteri (assembly GCA_036851935.1). NCBI lineage: Eukaryota > Metazoa > Chordata > Actinopteri > Salmoniformes > Salmonidae > Coregonus > Coregonus suidteri. The sequence continues at coordinate 37,814,986 of CM072244.1, read as the reverse complement.
AGATTTTTTTCACCTAGTCGGCTTGGGGATTAGAACCAGCGACCTTTCGGTTACTGACACAACACTCTTACCCACTAAGCCACCTGCCGCCCCATTAAATCTATATAGATATTTATATGTATGTATATATCTACTAGGGAATTTAAAATGTTTGCTCCATTTAAAACAGATTCATTGAACAATTCTTTAAATAAAACCAGTGGAGAAAAAATACAAAAAACAAAGTTAAGTCCATACATTTCTCTTCTTTACAAATAGATCCCCATAGACATTAATGCAGAAATCGTGTGAACTCCCAAATCAAATGCAGGAGGATAGAAAGCAGTGGGGCCCTTTGGTGAGCTCTCTAAGACGAGGCAGAAACCAGCGAGAAACCTGGTGAGCCTGAACGTCGTTAAACCAGTGGGGGGAAAGAATCTTCGTACATTTTTAAACACACACAGGACAGACAAATCACTACATTGCGCATTTACAAGAAGTTTGACTATCAAATCGGGACGACTGTACACATTGTAGAGATAAGACCATATTTACGGAGCCATTTTTAATTATGTAATTATTTTCCACGTTCGTCACTTTAAGACTTGTGTCATACATTTTTTCCTTTGTTTTTTTAAATCTGGTTTTACAATTTCTTTCTCCAGCAGCAACATAGGACAGATTTTGGTGGAGAAGTTAGTGGTTTATTTCACACCTGAGTCAATACTTTATAGAAGCACCTTTTAGAAGCGGTTACAGCTGAGTCTTTCTGGGTAAGTCTCTAAGAGCTTTCTAAACCTGGATTGTGCAACATTTCCCCATTATTATTTTACAACTTCTTCACGCTCCGTCAAATTGGTTGTTGATCATTGCTAGACAACAGTGGCCGTAAATGCCGTTTAAGATAATAATAATAATAATAATAATAATAATAATAATAATATGCCATTTAGCAGACGCTTTTATCCAAAGCGACTTACAGTCATGCGTGCATACATTTTTGTGTATGGGTGGTCCCGGGGATCGAACCCACTACCTTGGCGTTACAAGCGCCGTGCTCTACCAGCTGAGCTACAGAGGACCAACGTTAGGCACCTCTCCATGCCTCTTGGTCCTAGGCTTTGGGATAGTTAAAACTCACTGCTGTTAATCAGATATCCACCCTCAGGCCTGGAAATACATCCACAGGTACACCTCCAATTGACTCAAATTATGTCAATTAGCCTATCAGAAGCTTCTAAAACCATGACATCATTTTCTGGAATTTTCCAAGCTGTTTAAAGGCACAGTCAACTTAGTGTATGTAACCTTCTGACCCACTGGAATTGTGATATAGTGAATTATAAGTGAAATAATCTGCCTGTAAACGATTGTTGGAAAAATTACTTGTGTCATGCACAAAGTAGAAATTCCTAACCGACTGCCCAAAACGATAGTTTGTTAACAAGAAATTTGTGGAGTGGTTGAAAAACGAGTTAATGACTCCAACCTAAGTGTACGTAAACTTCCGACTTCAACTGTATATGACATGTAATAACTAGTAAGCACACAGACTGTGTTTAAAACCCTGCTGTTAATATACAGTCGTGGTCAAAAGTTTTGAGAATGACACAAATATAAATTTTCACAAAGTCTGCTGCCTCAGTTATGATGGCAATTTGCATATACTCCAGACTGTTATGAAGAGTGAGCAGATGAATTGCAATTAATTGCAAAGTCCCTCTTTGCCATGAAAATGAACTTAATCCCCCAAAAACATTTCCACTGCATTTCAGCCCTGCCACAAAAGGACCAGCTGACATGATGTCAGTGATTCTCTCGTTAACACAGGTGAGAGTATTGACGAGGACAAGGCTGGAGTGATTGAGTTAGAATAACAGACTGGAAGCTTTAAAAGGAGGGTGGTGCTTGAAATCATTGTTCTTCCTCTGTTAACCATGGTTACCTGCAAGGAAACACGTGCCGTCATCATTGCTTTGCACAAAAAGGGCTTCACAGGCAAGGATATTGCTGCTAGTAAGATTGCACCTAAATCAACCATTTATCGGACCTTCAGTCCTGTGTCATGCCAACAGTAAAGCATCCTGAGACCATTCATGTGTGGGGTTGCTTCTCAGCCAAGGGAGTGGGCTCACTCACAATTGAGAGCAACTTCTCCCAACCATCCAAGAACAGTTTGGTGACGAACAATGCCTTTTCCAGCATGATGGAGCACCTTGCCATAAGGCAAAGGTGATAACCAAGTGGCTCGGGGAACAAAACATTAAAATGTTGGGTCCATGGGCAAGGAAACTCCCCAGAACTTAATCCCACAAATTCTGACAAACACAATCATTGATTAGGCAAGAATGGGCTGCCATCAGTCAGGATGTGGCCCAGAAGTTAATTGACATTGCAGAGGTCTTGAAATAGAAGGGTCAACACTGCAAATATTAACTCATTGCATAAACTTCATGTAATTGTCAATAAAAGCCTTTTGACACTTATGGAATGCTTGTAATTATACTTCAGTATACCATAGTAACATCTGAGAAAAAATATCTAAAAACACTGAAGCAGCCAACTTTGTGGTTTGTTTGTTTGCTAGCAAGCTACCAAGGCTTCTGATGAGTCTGTGTTGTTGTTGAAAAAGCGTCCTGTCCACTGGAGGAAACAGCTCTTGAAAGACTCACATCGTCATCATCTGCTGACGGGAGTGGGTAACGCAGTTTGGGAAAATATTCACTACACTGTGTTCATTCTGCCAAACAATATCATGTCATTTCAAAAATAAGGTGAGTTGGCTGATAGACAGGGTTGATCATAGTGATGGTGAATTGTCCTCAGACATTGTTATCAGTCTTCAGATCCCTCTAGCTTGCTCGCTAAGCAAACCAAAAATCTCTACCTGCCAACATTTCTGTAATCTCTGGTGAACAGACCCAACTGGTATCGTAGCATCTGTCAACAGACTGTGGGACGGCAGCGACTTAAGGGACTTTTCTGACCACATCCCAACTAGTCAACATGTTAAACGGACCCTTGCCTTAACCCTAACGATAGACTTGCAGAGAGAGGGGGGAGGAGCTACCGCCCTGCTTTTCTTTCTCTGAGCTGACCAATCTTGTTGTTGGGAAACACCCACACCATTCTGTTGTTGGGGTACGTACGCCCACACCATTCAAACAGACTATTTCACTCACATTGCAATTAATAGAAATCAGGAAATAATGGATAGTTAAAGTTTTCAGAGGGGTGGACCCCTTTGTTGACAGTACATCAAATTACACTAAGGAAGGCCACATTAAGAACGCTTGAGGTGGGACAAAACTCACCCTGTAGCGCTTCTCTCCGGTGTGTGTACACTAGTCTACCATTAACTGGATTGAGCTACAAAAGTGAAAGGTACCCAACAGTGTGGTGTTTTCTCTTGTGTAAAGCCAGGCTTCCTGACTGACTGAGTGAATCTCTTCCGACACTGATCACACCAAAAGGCTTCTCTCCTGTGTGTGTTCTCTGGTGTACTAGAAGTCTGTTTGAAGTGGTGAAGCTCATTCCACAGTCTGAGCAGTGGTAAGGCTTCTCTCATGTGTGTATTGTCTTGTGTAAAAGCCAGGTTTCCTGACTGAGCGAATCTCTTCCCACACTGATCACAGCTATAAGGTTTCTCTCCTGTGTGTGTTCTCTTGTGTCCAGCCAGGTTTCCTGACCGAGTGAATCTCTTCCCACACTGATCACAACCAAAAAGGCTTCTCTCCTGTGTGTATTATCTTGTGTAAAGCCAGGCTTCCTGACTGAGTGAATCTCTTCCCACACTGATCACAACCAAAAGGCTTCTCTCCTGTGTGTATTCTCTTGTGTAAAAGCCAGGTGTCCTGACTGAGTGAATCTCTTTCCACACTGATCACAACCAAAAGGGCTTCTCTCCTGTGTGTATTCTCATGTGTCCAACCAGGCTTCCTGAATGAGTGAATCTCTTCCCACACTGATCACAACCAAAGGCTTCTCTCCTGTGTGTTTTCTCATGTGTCCAACCAGGCTTCCTGACTGAGTGAATCTCTTCCCACACTGATCACAACCAAAAGGCTTCTCTCCTGTGTGTATTCTCTTGTGTAAAGCCAGGTTTCCTGAGTGAGTGAATCTCTTCCCACACTGATCACAACCAAAAGGCTTCTCTCCTGTGTGTGTATTATCTGGTGTACTAGAAGTCCTTTTGAAGTGGTTAAGCTCATTCCACAGTCTGAGCAGTGGTAAGGCTTCTCTCCTGTGTGTATTCTCTTGTGTAACTCCAGGCTTCCTGAATGAGTGAATCTCTTCCCACATTGGTCACAGCTATAAGGTTTCTCTCCTGTTTGTATTCTCTTGTGTAAAGCCAGGTGTTTGTGAATCTCTTCCCACACTGATCACAACCAAAATGCTTCTCTCCTGTGTGTATTCTCTTGTGTCCAGCCAGGCTTCCTGACTGAGTGAATCTCTTCCCACACTGATCACAACCAAAAGGCTTCTCGCCTGTGTGTGTTCTCTGGTGTACTAGAAGTCCTTTTGAAGTGGTTAAGCTCATTCCACAGTCTGAGCAGTGGTAAGGCTTCTCTCCTGTGTGTATTCTCTTGTGTACTCCAGGCTTCCTGAATGAGTGAATCTCTTCCCACACTGATCACAACCAAAAGGCTTCTCTCCTGTGTGTATTCTCTTGTGTCTAGCCAGGTGTCCTGACTGAGTGAATCTCTTCCCACACTGATCACAACCAAAAGGCTTCTCTCCTGTGTGTGTTCTCTGGTGTTCTAGAAGTTCGTTTGAAATGGTGAAGCTCATTCCACAGTCTGAGCAGTGGTAAGGCTTCTCTCCTGTGTGTATTCTCTTGTGTTAACCAGGTGTTCCTGAGTGAGTGAATCTCTTCCCACACTGATTACAACCAAAAGGCTTCTCTCCTGTGTGTATTATCTTGTGTAAAGCCAGGTTTCCTGAGTGAGTGAATCTCTTCCCACATTGATCACAACCAAAAGGCTTCTCTCCTGTGTGTATTCTCTTGTGTAAAGCCAGGTTTTCTGACTGTAGTGAATCTCTTCCCACACTGATCACAACCAAAAGGCTTCTCTCCAGTGTGTGTTCTCTGGTGTGTTACCAGCTGGTCTGATCTAGGAAATCTTTTCCCACATTGATCACAGCTGTAAAGCTTCTCTCCTGTGTGTATTCTCTTGTGCATTTTAAGTTTTGCTGAAGAGGTGAAACTCTTTCCAAAGTCAAAGCAGCAGTGAGGTTTCTTCCCTGTAAGTCTCTGCTGGTGTTTCTTGAGGTGTTCTGATCTGGAGAGACTCTTCTCTGTCTCATCAGCATCATGATGTTGGTTAGCCTCCCCAGATGATAAGCCCCTTCTACTGAGAGAGCGACGGTTAGGGCTGTCCCCTGTGAAACAAAGACAGACAGTTAGGGTTCCTTCTTCATATCGAAGTTAGTTCAAGGCCCAGCTTTCCAAACTCTTGTGATTAGATTTGAGCATTTTGGATGGGTTAAAATCATCAATGTAACCAATGGGGTAGGAGTGCTTCTAATGAGTCTACATTTTAAGAAGGTATTTAATGGTAATTAAGGACATCTAGGGAGTGTCCCAAAATAAATGTATGTAAGAGCATAAACCCACTCCGTCCCGGTGTTTTCCTGCAGTCGACCAGCAGCACAGACACCCTCTTCAGACCCATCAGTAAGTTACCAGGAGAGGCACGACCTGGGGACCCCAAGAGGGGGAGGGGGGAGGAGGGTTGGAGGGAGAGGGAGGAGTGGGGTGGATAGGTGTTTCCTGTAAATCCCAAAAAAGAGGGTAGTGGAGTTCAAGTTAGTACACTAAGGGTAAAACAACACAACAATGGTATGATGAGGTCTTGCATTTAAATGGGGACGCCACAACGGAGTGGTAACAATGCCCCCTTGCTGTTTAAGACTTAATGGACACCAAATAATTTTTTTCCCAAACTCTGCTTCTTCATTCCGGTCCGTTGAACAACAGGAAGTTACCAAACCACAGAAAATGAAAAAATGTGGTTTTTCAACGATGGGTTTATGATATAGCTTGCAACTTGTAAACGATTACCCATTCCTAAAAGTGAGTACTACTTTCACAGCATGTTAAAAAATAATACACATCGTCTGTTTGCTTGCTACGCAGATTTGCAGTGCTCAAATATTGTAACACGCACGATATGAACCCGGGGCTCCCACGGGAGAAAACCAATATCTTACACTTCAGACCAATAGGACATTCCCTATCGGGAAAAAGGGCAAATTGATTTAGCTTATTTTTAAAATTAGACCCAATTACGTTTCTATGTGAGAATTTCAAGAATATTTTTGGGCATTGCTGGCGATGGAATCAGCCAATAACAAAGGGGATGGAAGTAGCGTTCTTAGACAGGCTATTTGCGTTCCTTGATCTGATCTACAGGCTGATTTGATATTGGATCTGATCTAACAGGATATGCATCAGACTATTTTGAAATGTTTAACCTAATATAATACATTGCCTTTAGAACGTCTGCACTCCCTTGAACCTTTTTCACATTTTGTTACGTTACAAAGTAGGATTGAAATATATTAAATTGTAATTTTTTGTAATTGATGCTAAATTTAAATTGTCAATGTGGCTTTGATTGGATAGTTGATGTTACGTTGGAAAGCTTCATGTTGATGACAGTTTTGCGATAGAACACACATAAAAAAAGGGTGGGTGTCATGTTTTTGGGCTGACAAATGTACTAAAATGTAATAACATCCAAACTATGAAATAACACATATGGAATAATGTTGTAACCAACAAAGTGTTAAACAAATCAGAATATATTCCAGGTGACTACCTCATGAAGCTGGTTGAGAGAATGGCAAGAGAGTGCAAAGCTGTCATCAAGGCAAAGGGTGGCTATTTGAAGAATCTCAACATCATATTTGATTTGTTTAACACTTTTCTTGTTTACTACATTATTCCATATGTGTTATTTCATAGTGTTGATGTCTTCACTATTATATTACAAACCTAAAAATAAAGAAAAACCCTTGAATGAGTAGGTGTGTCCAAACTTTTGACTGGAACTGTATATATTTTTTTTCCACTTTCAAATGGTACAACAAAGACATTTGGAGGTAGAGGGCTGCTGGCTCCGACAGAGATCATTGAAGCGTGGTCCGTATTTTCATGTTGCGGGCGGTCAGACAGAAAACGTTGTGATAAATATACTTGTCCCGCAGATTTATTCGGAAACGGTGTCTTTTGCTGTGTATGCGTTAGCCTAGCTTTGTACTAAAAGCACCTCTGTCAAATTATTCACACACTAGCCTACAGGCTACCTATGAATGGGCGAATAAATCACGTGGCAGTCATCTTTCCAAGGAAATTCACTTAAATATAATTAGGCTATAGTTTACTACTGTGTCTGTTAATAGAAAGAAGTTGGGGGACGCTCAACAACGGTTGAGTCGAGGTGAAATCCAAAATGTGTTATCAATATAAAGCAAAAGGCGCAACATGGGGATCGAGCGTTTGAGGTCTTCTCCTTCTCAATATATATTAATTAATCCATTTATTTGTCTCTGACTGAAAATATTCCCGCTCCTAAAAGACAGGGCTATATCCTAACGTGCAAAAGCGTAGGTCAAGAGAAAGTGCAACGGAACGCTCATCTTTCTTGCCTGTTTCAAGTTCAGGATTCCATACCTCTCCTCTCCTCTCCTAGTTCATGCAGCCATACCTCTCCTCCTGTTCCTAGTTCAGTGCAGCCATACCTCTCCTCTTCTAGTTCAGTTCAGTTCAGGCAGCCATCCTCTCCTCTCCAGTTCAGCAGCCTACCTACCCTCTAGTTCAGCAGCCATACCTCCTCCTCTCCTCAGCAAGCCTCTCCTAGTTCAGCAGCCATACCTCTCCTCTCCTAGTTCAGCAGCCACCTACCTCTCCATCCTAGTTCAGCAGCCATACCTCTCCTCTCCTAGTTTTCACCTCCTGTCTATTCAGCAGCCATCTCCTCTCCTCTCCTCTCCCTAGTTTCAGCAGTCCTACCTCTCCTCTTCCTAGTTCACAGCCATACCTCTCCCTCCTTAGTTCAGCAGCCATCCGTCTCCTCTCCTATTGGGCGTGCCAGATCAGGTGGCGTTGGTCTCAAATTAAATAGAGTAGCTACTAGGAAGTGGATGGCGGATGCACCGGCATTATCCTTCCCAAGGAATTAACTTCCTAAATATTATTAGGCTATACAGTTCCTAAAAAGTGGGATTTAAATAGATTTTATTATAATTTCCGTAATCATCTACACAAAATAAAGTGTAGTGAAAAACAAAAATTTTACAAATTTGTACAAACAAAATCAAAAATAACTAAAAATAGTCATTGCATAAGTATTCACCCCCTTTGTTTAGGCAAGCCTAAAATTAGTTCATAAGTAAAATTGGGCTTAACCAATCACACAATAAGTGATATGACCCGTAAAAAATAGCGGTTTTAACATGATTTTTTGAATGACTAACCCTTCCTCTGTCCCCACATACAATATTTGGAAGTCCCCTCATCAAGTATTGATTTTCAAACAGATTCAACTACATACAGTTTAGGGAAAAAAATATTTGATTCCCCTGTGATTTTGTACATTTCCCACTGACAAAGAAATGATCAGTCTATAATTTTATGGTAGGTTATTTGAACAGTGAGAGACAGAATAACAACAAAAGAAACCAGAAAAAGCATGTCAAAAATGTTTAAATTTATTTTTTGATTGATTAAATGAGGGAAATAACTATTTTCAAATATAAAAAATTTTAAATAATA
>CM072244.1:37762002-37805728 GCA_036851935.1 Coregonus suidteri | reverse complement strand
CCCTCAGAGTTTTGGGGGATTTCAACCTCCCTATGTCCACATTTGACTCATTTCTCTCTGCCTCCTTCTTTCCACTCCTCTCCTCTTTTGACCTCACCCTCTCACTGTCCCCCCCTACTCACAAGGCAGGCAATACGCTTGACCTCATCTTTACTAGATGCTGCTCTTCTACTAATCTCACTGCAACTCCCCTCCATGTCTCCGACCACTACTTTGTTTCCTTTTCTCTCTCGCTCTCCTCCAACACTACTCACTCTGCCCCTACACAGATGGTAATGCGCCGCCGCAACCTTCGCTCTCTCTCTCCCACTACTCTCTCCTCTTCCATCCTATCATCTCTTCCCTCTGCTCAATCCTTCTCCCTCCAATCTCCTGATTCTGCCTCCTCAACCCTCCTCTCCTCCCTTTCTGCATCCTTTGACTCTCTGTGTCCCCTATCCTCCCGGCCGGCTCGGTCCTCCACTCCAGCTCCGTGGCTTGATGACTCATTGCGAGCTCACAGAACAGAGCTCCGGGCAGCGGAGCGGAAATGGAAGAAAACTAAACTCCCTGCCGACCTGGCATCTTTTCACTCCCTCCTCTCTACATTTTCTTCATCTGTTTCTGCTGCTAAGGCCACTTTCTACCACTCTAAATTCCAAGCATCTGCCTCTAACCCTAGGAAGCTCTTTGCCACATTTTCCTCCCTCCTGAATCCCCCCCCCCCCCCCCTCCTCTCTCTCTGTGGATGACTTCGTCAACCACTTTGAAAAGAAGGTTGACGACATCCGATCCTCGTTTGTTAAGTCTAATGACACTGCTGGTCCTACTCACACTGCCCTACCCTATGCTTTGACTTCTTTCTCCCCTCTCTCTCCAGATAAAATCCTGCGACTTGTGACTGCAGGCTGCCCAACAACCTGCCCGCTTGACCCCATCCCCTCCTCTCTTCTCCAGACCATCTCCGGTGACCTTCTCCCCTACCTCACCTCGCTGATCAACTCATCCTTGACCGCTGGCCATGTCCCTTCCGTCTTCAAGAGAGCGAGAGTTGCTCCCCTTCTCAAAAAACCAACACTCGATCCCACTGATGTCAACAACTACAGACCAGTATCCCTTCTTTCTTTTCTTTCCAAAACTATTGAGCGTGCCGTCTTTAGCCAACTCTCTTGCTATCTCTCTCAGAATGACCTTCTTGATCCAAACCAGTCAGGTTTCAGGACTGGTCATTCAACTGAGACTGCTCTTCTCTGTGTCACGGAGGCTCTCCGCACTGCTAAAGCTAACTCTCTCTCCTCTGCTCTTGTCCTTCTAGACCTGTCTGCTGCCTTTGATACTGTGAACCATCAGATCCTCCTCTCCACCCTCTCCGAGCTGGGCATCTCCGGCGCGGCTCACTCCTGGATTGCGTCCTACCTGACCGGTCGCTCCTACCAAGTGGCGTGGCGAGAAGCTGTCTCCGCACCACGTGCTCACACCACTGGTGTCCCCCAGGGCTCAGTTCTAGGCCCTCTCCTTTTCTCCCTATACACCAAGTCACTTGGCTCTGTCATATCCTCACATGGCCTCTCCTATCATTGCTACGCTGACGATACACAACTAATCTTCTCCTTTCCCCCTTCTGATAACCAGGTGGCGAATCGCATCTCTGCATGTCTGGCAGACATATCAGTATGGATGACGGATCACCACCTCAAGCTGAACCCTGGCAAGACGGAGCTGCTCTTCCTCCCGGGGAAGGACTGCCCGTTCCATGATCTCGCCATCACGGTTGACAACTCCGTTGTGTCCTCCTCCCAGAGTGCGAAGAGCCTTGGCGTGACCCTGGACAACACCCTGTCGTTCTCCGCTAACATCAAAGGCGGTGACCCGCTCCTGCAGGTTCATGCTCTACAACATTCGGAGAGTACGACCCTGCCTTACACAGGAAGCGGCACAGGTCCTAATCCAGGCACTTGTCATCTCCTGTCTGGATTACTGCAACTCGCTGTTGGCTGGCCTCCCTGCCTGTGCCATTAAACCCCTACAACTCATCCAGAAAATTCTGAAAATAGCTGTGTTGTAGCGTCATAGCCAAGAAGACTGAGTAAAGGGTCTGAATACTTATGGAAATGTGATATTTCAGTATTTTTCTTTATAAACTAGCAAAAACAGTTTGTCATTATGGGGTATTGTGTGTAGATTGATGAGGGGAAAAAACGATTTAATCCATTTTAGAATAAGGCTTCAACGTAACAAAATGTGGAGAAAGTTAAGGGGTCTGAATCCTTAAACTAGTGTTCCCCCATGTTGAAGCCAGCATAACGCCATGTTAATGAAAATGGATTAGTGACGTACTAGTGGCAGACATGACAAAATGTTTACCATCCAATTTTACTTCAAAGTTAACTGTAATATAGAATAAGTAATTATATTAACCCATATTTTAATATGGAGATCGTATGGTAAGCAACGGTCATCACACTGGATTCATGATTTACTAAAAACATATCAAGCTCATTTAGATCTTCCTGTGTGTGTATCATGACCGTAAACACATCTTGCTTTGACAATTTAACATTTCCTAAACATTTTTTACATTTTTAGTCATTTAGCAGACGCTCTTATCCAGAGCGACTTACAGTTAGTGAATACATATATAAATATATATTTTTTTTTTTACTGGCCCCCCGTGGGAAACGAACCCACACCCCTGGCGTTGCAAACACCATGCTCTATCAACTGAGCTACATCCCTGCCGGCCATTCCCTCCCCTATCCTGGACGACGCTGGACCAATTGTGCGCCGCCCCATGGGTCTCCCGGTCGCGGCCGGCTGCGACAGAGCCTGGATTCGAACCAGGACCTCTAGTGGCACAGCTAGCACTGCGATGCAGTGCCTTAGACCACTGCGCCACTCAGGAGAGTCATAATAATATGCCATTTAGCAGACGCTTTTATCCAAAGCGACTCACAGTCATGCGTGCATACATTTTTTTTTTGTGTATGGGTGGTCCCGGGGATCGAACCCACTACCTTGGCGTTACAAGCGCCGTGCTCTACCAGCTGAGCTACAGAGGACCAACGTTAGGCTACTGCAACCTCTGCAGCCTCACTCTACCCGTGATATCAAAGTAATTTTTATAAGGTGCGAAAATAAAATTAACGATTTGGTATCATTTTGAATATGAAAGATTGAATAAGTTTGGCTCAAACTGTTTGCTTGGAATGATTTGTAGCTATCGTTTCTGTCGGAGCATTAGAGAGCATCCGACTCAGTTTCCCTCCCAGAAAACACGCGGTACAGTTAAGTGGTATCTATTCCGTAAGAAAATTCAGGCGGAAACAGAAGGGTGGGTGGCTTGACCACATTTTGCGAATGACGGATCACTTGACCGCAGTCTTTAAGACGACACATTAGTTCAATAGTTTCAACAACTACAGAGTTTGTGCCACTGTTTTTAAAATACTACTTACTGGTGTTAATCAGCTCTCCAGTCTCCTCTTCTTCCTCCAATGTGACAGTAATCTCCCCCCCCTCCTTCACATCCAAAAACTGCATCCTGCTCTTTCACTCTGAAAGCTTCTTCCTCTTCTTTCACTGTAACTTCTTCCTCTTCTTTCACTGTAACAGCTTCACCCTCTACTTCTGTTTTAACTGTGACATCCTCCTCTTCCTCCTCCTCTTTCACTGTAACGTCTTTCTCCGTCCAGCAGACCTCCTCTTCTTTAGCAGGAGGAGAGTAGCTTAGTGAGCTCATGGTCGGGGATGTTAGCTAGCTAGTTAGCATTAGCCTAGTGTTACTTAGCCAGATAGCTAATAACGTAAATATGAAATCAAATGGAGTAACTGGTAAATACACAGACAGAGTGTTTAAAACACTGATGTTAATATACACAAAAATGGTTTAAAGAGCTTCAATGTTTTGGTTTTATGTTGGCTAGCAAGCTACCAAGGCGGCTGAATTGTTGTTGTTGAAAAAGCGTCCCGTCCCGTCCACTAGAATATACGTCACGCAAGAATCATCCCCTGAAAGACTCACATCGCCATCTGCTGACTGGAGTGGGTAACACAGTTGAACAAAAACTATATTCTGGCAAACAATGTAAACAAATAATTGGTAAATAACCAGTTCTCTTACTTCTTACAGATAATAATTTCCTCTACGCAGATGTAGAAGCTGAATAGGGATTTGTACATTATGAATCAACCCTGTTATGAATAGGCCATATGTATATTATAAATAAATCCTGTCATAATCAAATCAAAATTTATTGGCCACATGCGTCAAATACAACAGGTGCAGACATTACAGTGAAATGCTTACTTACAGCCCTTAACCAACAGTGCATTTATTTTTTTATAAAAAAGTAAAATAAAACAACAAAAAAGTGTTGAGAAAAAAAGAGCAGAAGTAAAATAAAATAATAGTAGGGAGGCTTTATATACAGGGGGGTACAGGTGCAGAGTCAATATGCGGGGGCACCGGCTAGTTGAGGTAGTTGAAGTAATATGTACATGTGGGTAGAGTTAAAGTGACTATGCATAAATAATTAACAGAGTAGCAGCAGCGTAAAAAGCTGGGGTGGGGGGGGGCAGTGTAAATAGTCTGGGTAGCCATGATTAGCTGTTCAGGAGTCTTATTGGATGGGGGTAGAAGCTGTTGAGAAGTCTTTTGGACCTAGACTTGGCACTCCGGTACCGCTTGCCGTGCGGTAGCAGAGAGAACAGTCTATGACTAGGGTGGCTGGAGTCTTTGACAATGTTGAGGGCCTTCCTCTGACACCGCCTGGTATAGAGGTCCTGGATGGCAGGAAGCTTGGCCCCAGTGATGTACTGGGCCGTACGCACTACCCTCTGTCGTGCCTTGCGATCGGAGGCCAAGCAGTTGCCATAACAGTCTGAGATGCAACCAGTCAGTATGCTCTCGATTGTGCAGCTGTGTAATTTTTTGAGGATCTGAGGACCCATGCCAAATATTTTCAGTCTCCTGAGGGGGAATAGGCTTTGGCGGATGATCTCCGCATGTGTATTTCCCACCGTAAAGCATGGAGGAGGAGGTGTTATGGTGTGGGGGTGCTTTGCTGGTGACACTGTCTGTGATTTATTTAGAATTCAAGGCACACTTAACCAGCATGGCTACCACAGCATTCTGCAGCAATACACCATCCCATCTGGTTTGAACTTAGTGGGACTATCATTTGTTTTTCAACAGGACAATGACCCACTTCCAGGCTGTGTAAGGGCTAATTTACCAAGGAAAGTGATGTAACTGCTGCATCAGATAACCAGGCCTCCACAATCCCCCAACCTCAACCAAATTGAGATAGTTTGGGATGAGTCAGACCGCAGAGTGAAGGAAAAGCAGCCAACAAGTGCTCAGCATATGTGGGAACTCCTTCAAGACTGTTGGAAAAGCATTCCAGGTGAAGCTGGTTGAGAGAATGACAAGAGTTTGCAAAGCTGTGTCATCAAGGCAAAGGGTGGCTATTTGAAGAATCTCAAATATAAAACATATTTTGATTTTTTTTAACACTTTTTTGGTTACTACATGATTCCATATGTGTTATTTCATAGTTTTGATGTCTTCACTATTAGTCTACAATGTAGAAAATAGTCAAATTAAAGAAAAACCCTTAAATGATTAGGTGTTCTAAATATGTTGACCGGTAGTGTAAGTATTCACACCTGAGTCAATACTTTATAGAAGCACCTTTTAGAAGCGGTTACAGCTGAGTCTTTCTGGGTAAGTCTCTAAGAGCTTTCTAAACCTGGATTGTGCAACATTTCCCCATTATTATTTTACAACTTCTTCACGCTCCGTCAAATTGGTTGTTGATCATTGCTAGACAACAGTGGCCGTAAATGCCGTTTAAGATGAGGGAGGACCATTATTATTTATTTTTTTTAATGAGCATGGCCTTATTTCTATTACAGCATGTTGGATGACTGTCATTCATATTCCATTCACCCAGTTCAATGTAACATCGATAGGTTTAGGCTACTACATTATACTCAAAATGTCCCAATACCCATCATGAGGTTGCTACAACCTAGTCTATGAATGAAAGTTTACAATGTAGGTGACATACGGACAGTGACTCAATACCGCCTTGCACACTCTTGCCTGCAAATAGCTTATCTAGGGTGTAATAATTTGTCCAACAGTTGCAAACAAGAGTTTCTAATGGTCAAATTCAGATATGTTTATATGTTTGAGCCGGGTGTTTGAGTAACTAAACTAGCCAGCTAGCTAACATAGCATCCCTCTGTTGGAGCAGGGTGTTTCAGTAACTAAACTAGCCAGCTAGCTAACATAGCATCCCTCTGTTTGAGCCGGGTGTTTGAGTAACTAAACTAGCCAGCTAGCTAACATAGCATCCCTCTGTTGGAGCCGGGTGTTTGAGTAACTAAACTAGCCAGCTAGCTAACATAGCATCCCTCTGTTTGAGCAGGGTTTGAGTAACTAAACTAGCCAGCTAGCTAACATAGCATCCCTCTGTTGGAGCAGGGTGTTTGAGTAACTAAACTAGCCAGCTAGCTAACATAGCATCCCTCTGTTGGAGCAGGGTGTTTGAGTAACTAAACTAGCCAGCTAGCTACATAGCATCCCTCTGTTGGAGCAGGGTGTTTGAGTAACTAAACTAGCCAGCTAGCTAACATTGCATCACTCTGTTGGAGCAGCGTGTTTGAGTAACTAAACTAGCCAGCTAGCTTGATGGGAGTTGTGCTATCGTACAGAGTGCTGTTGAGGCTACTGTAGACCTTCATTGCAAAACAGTGTGTTTTAATCAATTATTTGGTGACAGGTGAATATATTTAGTATAGTTTTATCTATAAAGGATGACTTTTTCAATGTTTGGAGGAGGATGGTTCTCATCCCTTTCCTACTCAGAGGAGCCTCTACTGCTAGACAACCATTTTCAGGTCTTGCCATAGATTTTAAAGTAGATTTAAGTCAAAATTGTAACTCGGCCACTCAGGAACATTCATTATCTTCTTGGTAAGCAACTCCAGCGTAGATTTGGCCTTGTGTTTTAGGTTATTGTCCTGCTGAAAGGTGAATGCATCTCCCAGTGTCTGGTGGAAGCAGACTGAACCAGGTTTCCCTCTAGGATTTTGCCTGTGCTTAGCTTCATTCCATTTATTTTTATCTTGAAAAACTCCCCAGTCCTTAACGATTACAAGCATACCCATAACATGATGCAGCCACAGCTAAGCTTGGACATTTGAAAAGTGGTAGTCAGTAATGTGTTCGATTGGATTTGCCCCTAACATAACACTTTGTATTCAGGACAAAAAGTTAAATTGCTTTGCCACATTTTTTTGCATTATTACTTTAGTTGCTTGTTGCAAACAGGATGCATGTTTTGGAATATTTTTATTATGTACAGGCTTCCTTCTTTTCACTCTGTCATTTAGGTTAGTATTGTGGAGTAACTACAATGTTGTTGATCCATTCTCAGTTTTCTCCTATCACAGCCATTAAACTCTGTAACTGTTTAAAAGTCAGCATTAGCCTCATTGTGAAATCCCTGAATGGTTTCCTTCCTCTCCGGCAACTGAGTTAGGAAGGATGTCTATATCTTTGTAGAGGCTGGGTATATTGATACACCATCCAAAGTGTAATGAATGAAGGAATATTCAATATCGTCTACCCATAGGTGCCCTTCCTTGCGAGGCATTGGAAAACCCTGGTCTTTGTGGTTGAATCTCTCCGGCAACGTTAGTTGTGTGTTATTCGTCATGTTAGAGAACAGCTATTAGTTGTACAATAATCCACGGGGTTGAGTGTCTTGTTGTTTCAATTCAATAACATCATAGAGATTTCAATCATATCAGTCTATCTTACCTTATAGGCCTAACTCAATATTAGGGACCTAATAACACCATAGAGAATCAAATCAAGCTTTATTTATACAGCACATTTCAGACATGGAATTGAACACAATGTGCTTCACAGGAAAAAAACTAATAAAAACAATTAAAATAAAACTAAATATTTACTACACAAATATAAGAGGATAAAAAAAACTAAAGAATTACAATAAAAACTGCACGACTAAAAAGCACCCTGAGGAAAAGCACCACTAAAAAGGTGTGTTTTAAGATCTCTTTTTAAAAATGCCACAGTTTCCTTCCCCCTCAGGTTCTCTGGCTATTCCAGAGGCTGGGAGGCATAGTAACTAAAGGCTGCCTCTCCATGCCTCTTGGTCCTAGGCTTTGGGATAGTTAAAACTCACTGCTGTTAATCAGATATCCACCCTCAGGCCTGGAAATACATCCACAGGTACACCTCCAATTGACTCAAATTATGTCAATTAGCCTATCAGAAGCTTCTAAAACCATGACATCATTTTCTGGAATTTTCCAAGCTGTTTAAAGGCACAGTCAACTTAGTGTATGTAACCTTCTGACCCACTGGAATTGTGATATAGTGAATTATAAGTGAAATAATCTGCCTGTAAACGATTGTTGGAAAAATTACTTGTGTCATGCACAAAGTAGATGTCCTAACCGACTTGCCAAAACGATAGTTTGTTAACAAGAAATTTGTGGAGTGGTTGAAAAACGAGTTAATGACTCCAACCTAAGTGTACGTAAACTTCCGACTTCAACTGTATATGACATGTAATAACTAGTAAGCACACAGACTGTGTTTAAAACCCTGCTGTTAATATACAGTCGTGGTCAAAAGTTTTGAGAATGACACAAATATAAATTTTCACAAAGTCTGCTGCCTCAGTTATGATGGCAATTTGCATATACTCCAGACTGTTATGAAGAGTGAGCAGATGAATTGCAATTAATTGCAAAGTCCCTCTTTGCCATGAAAATGAACTTAATCCCCCAAAAACATTTCCACTGCATTTCAGCCCTGCCACAAAAGGACCAGCTGACATCATGTCAGTGATTCTCTCGTTAACACAGGTGAGAGTGTTGACGAGGACAAGGCTGGAGATCACCCTGTCATGCTGATTGAGTTAGAATAACAGACTGGAAGCTTTAAAAGGAGGGTGGTGCTTGAAATCATTGTTCTTCCTCTGTTAACCATGGTTACCTGCAAGGAAACACGTGCCGTCATCATTGCTTTGCACAAAAAGGGCTTCACAGGCAAGGATATTGCTGCTAGTAAGATTGCACCTAAATCAACCATTTATCGGATCATCAAGAACTTCAAGGAGAGAGGTTCAATTGTTGTGAAGGCTTCAGGGCGCCTAAGAAAATCCAGCAAGCGCCAGGACCGTCTCCTAAAGTTGATTCAGCTGCGGGATCGGGGCACCACCAGTGCAGAGCTTGCTCAGGAATGGAAGCAGGTGTGAGTGTATCTGCACGCACAGTGAGGCGAAGACTTTTGGAGGATGGCCTGGTGTCAAGAAGGGCAGCGAGGAAGCCACTACTCTCCAGGAAAAACATCAGGGACAGACTGATATTCTGCAAAAGGTACAGGGATTGAATTGCTGAGGACTGGGGTAAAGTCATTTTCTCTGATGAATCCCCTTTCCGATTGTTTGGGGCATCCGGAAAAAAGCTTGTCCGGAGAAGACAAGGTGAGCGCTACCATCAGTCCTGTGTCATGCCAACAGTAAAGCATCCTGAGACCATTCATGTGTGGGGTTGCTTCTCAGCCAAGGGAGTGGGCTCACTCACAATTGAGAGCAACTTCTCCCAACCATCCAAGAACAGTTTGGTGACGAACAATGTCTTTTCCAGCATGATGGAGCACCTTGCCATAAGGCAAAGGTGATAACCAAGTGGCTCGGGGAACAAAACATTGAAATGTTGGGTCCATGGGCAAGGAAACTCCCCAGAACTTAATCCCACAAATTCTGACAAACACCAAGCATTGATTAGGCAAGAATGGGCTGCCATCAGTCAGGATGTGACCCAGAAGTTAATTGACAGCATGCCATTGCAGAGGTCTTGAAATAGAAGGGTCAACACTGCAAATATTAACTCATTGCATAAACTTCATGTAATTGTCAATAAAAGCCTTTGACACTTATGGAATGCTTGTAATTATACTTCAGTATACCATAGCAACATCTGAGAAAAATATCTAAAAACACTGAAGCAGCAAATGTTGTGGTTTGTTTGTTTGCTAGCAAGCTACCAAGGCTTCTGATGAGTCCGTGTTGTTGTTGAAAAAGCGTCCTGTCCACTGGAGGAAACAGCTCTTGAAAGACTCACATCGTCATCTGCTGACGGGAGTGGGTAACGCAGTTTGGGAAAATATTCACTACACTGTGTTCATTCTGCCAAACAATATCATGTCATTTCAAAATAAGGTGAGTTGGCTGATAGACAGGGTTGATCATAGTGATGGTGAATTGTCCTCAGACATTGTTATCAGTCTTCAGATCCCTCTAGCTTGCTCGCTAAGCAAACCAAAGAAATCTACCTGCCAACATTTCTGTAATCTCTGGTGAACAGACCCAACTGGTATCGTAGCATCTGTCAACAGACTGTGGGACGGCAGCGACTTAAGGGACTTTTCTGACCACATCCCAACTAGTCAACATGTTAAACGGACCCTTGCCTTAACCCTAACGATAGACTTGCAGAGAGAGGGGGAGGAGCTACCGCCCTGCTTTCTCTGAGCTGACCAATCTTGTTGTTGGGAAACACCCACACCATTCTGTTGTTGGGGTACGTACGCCCACACCATTCAAACAGACTATTTCACTCACATTGCAATTAATAGAAATCAGGAAATAATGGATAGTTAAAGTTTTCAGAGGGTGGACCCCTTGTTGACAGTACATCAAATTACACTAAGGAAGGCCACATTAAGAACGCTTGAGGTGGCAAAACTCACCCTGTAGCGCTTCTCTCCGGTGTGTGTACACTAGTCTACCATTAACTGGATTGAGCTACAAAAGTGGAAAGGTTACCCAACAGTGTGTGTTTTCTTCTCTTGTGTAAAGCCAGGCTTCCTGACTGAGTGAATCTCTTCCGACACTGATCACAACCAAAAGGCTTCTCTCCTGTGTGTGTTCTCTGGTGTACTAGAAGTCTGTTTGAAGTGGTGAAGCTCATTCCACAGTCTGAGCAGTGGTAAGGCTTCTCTCATGTGTGTATTGTCTTGTGTAAAGCCAGGTTTCCTGACTGAGCGAATCTCTTCCCACACTGATCACAGCTATAAGGTTTCTCTCCTGTGTGTGTTCTCTTGTGTCCAGCCAGGTTTCCTGACCGAGTGAATCTCTTCCCACACTGATCACAACCAAAAGGCTTCTCTCCTGTGTGTATTCTCTTGTGTAAAGCCAGGCTTCCTGACTGAGTGAATCTCTTCCCACACTGATCACAACCAAAAGGCTTCTCTCCTGTGTGTATTCTCTTGTGTAAAGCCAGGTGTCCTGACTGAGTGAATCTCTTCCCACACTGATCACAACCAAAAGGCTTCTCTCCTGTGTGTATTCTCATGTGTCCAACCAGGCTTCCTGAATGAGTGAATCTCTTCCCACACTGATCACAACCAAAAGGCTTCTCTCCTGTGTGTTTTCTCATGTGTCCAACCAGGCTTCCTGACTGAGTGAATCTCTTCCCACACTGATCACAACCAAAAGGCTTCTCTCCTGTGTGTATTCTCTTGTGTAAAGCCAGGTTTCCTGAGTGAGTGAATCTCTTCCCACACTGATCACAACCAAAAGGCTTCTCTCCTGTGTGTGTTATCTGGTGTACTAGAAGTCCTTTTGAAGTGGTTAAGCTCATTCCACAGTCTGAGCAGTGGTAAGGCTTCTCTCCTGTGTGTATTCTCTTGTGTAACTCCAGGCTTCCTGAATGAGTGAATCTCTTCCCACATTGGTCACAGCTATAAGGTTTCTCTCCTGTGTGTATTCTCTTGTGTAAAGCCAGGTGTTTGTGAATCTCTTCCCACACTGATCACAACCAAAAGGCTTCTCTCCTGTGTGTATTCTCTTGTGTCCAGCCAGGCTTCCTGACTGAGTGAATCTCTTCCCACACTGATCACAACCAAAAGGCTTCTCGCCTGTGTGTGTTCTCTGGTGTACTAGAAGTCCTTTTGAAGTGGTTAAGCTCATTCCACAGTCCCTGAGCAGTGGTTAAGGCTTCTCTCCTGTGTGTATCGAAGTTGTGTCTAGCCAGGTTTCCAAACTGAGTGAGTGAATCTCTTCCCACACTGATTACAACCAAAAGGCTTCTCTCCTGTGTGATTATCATCTTGTGTAAAGCCAGGTTTCCTGAACATTTTAAGAAGGTTAGTGATTGTATTTAATGGTAATTAAGGACATCTAGGGAGTGTCCCAAAATAAATGTATGTAAGAGCATAAACCCACTCCGTCCCGGTGTTTTCCTGCAGTCGACCAGCAGCACAGACACCCTCTTCAGACCCAGCAGTAAGTTACCAGGAGAGGCACGACCTGGGGACCCCAAGAGGGGGGGAGGGGGAGGAGGGTTGGAGGGAGAGGGAGGAGTGGGGTGGGATAGGTGTTTCCTGTAAATCCCAAAAAGAGGGTAGTGGAGTTCAAGTTAGTACACTAAGGGTAAAACAACACAACAATGGTATGATGAGGTCTTGCATTTAAATGGGGACGCCACAACGGAGTGGTAACAATGCCCCCTTGCTGTTTAAGACTTAATGGACACCAAATAAAATTTTTTCCAAACTCTGCTTCTTCATTCCGGTCCGTTGAACAACAGGAAGTTACCAAACCACAGAAGATGAAAAATGTGGTTTTCAACGATGGGTTTATGATATAGCTTGCAACTTGTAAACGATTACCCATTCCTAAAAGTGAGTACTACTTTCACAGCATGTTAAAAATAATACACATCGTCTGTTTGCTTGCTACACAGATTTGCAGTGCTCAAATATTGTAACACGCACGATATGAACCCGGGGCTCCCACGGGAGAAACCAATATCTTACACTTCAGACCAATAGGACATTCCCTATCGGGAAAAAGGGCAAATTGATTTAGCTTATTTTTAAATTAGACCCCAATTACGTTTCTATGTGAGAATTTCAAGAATATTTTTGGGCATTGCTGGCGATGGAATCAGCCAATAACAAAGGGGATGGAAGTATAGACAGCGTTCCTTGATCTGATCTACAGGCTATTTGATCGTATCTACAGGATATGCATCAGACTATTTTGAAATGTTAACCTAATATAATACATTGCCTTTAGAACGTCTGCACTCCCTTGAACCTTTTTCACATTTTGTTACGTTACAAAGTAGGATTGAAATATATTAAATTGTAATTTTTTGTAATTGATGCTAATTTAAATTGTCAATGTGGCTTTGATTGGATAGTTGATGTTACGTTGGAAAGCTTCATGTTGATGACAGTTTGCGATAGAACACATAAAAAAAGGGTGGGTGTCATGTTTTGGCTGACAAATGTACTAAAATGTAATAACATCCAAACTATGAAATAACACATATGGAATAATGTTGTAACCAACAAAGTGTTAAACAAATCAGAATATATTCCAGGTGACTACCTCATGAAGCTGGTTGAGAGAATGGCAAGAGAGTGCAAAGCTGTCATCAAGGCAAAGGGTGGCTATTTGAAGAATCTCAAACATCATATTTTGATTTGTTTAACACTTTCTTGGTTACTACATGATTCCATATGTGTTATTTCATAGTTTTGATGTCTTCACTATTATTCTACAACGTAAAAATAAAGAAAAACCCTTGAATGAGTAGGTGTGTCCAAACTTTTGACTGGAACTGTATATATTTTTTTCCACTTTCAAATGGTACAACAAAGACGATTTGGAGGTAGAGGGCTGCTGGCTCCGACAGAGATCATTGAAGCGTGGTCCGTATTTCTCATGTTGCGGGCGGTCAGACAGAAAACGTTGTGATAAATATACTTGTCCCGCAGATTATTCGGAAACGGTGTCTTTCTGCTGTGTATGCGTTAGCCTAGCTATTGTACTAAAAGCACCTCTGTCAAATTATTCACACACTAGCCTACCAGGCTACCTATGAATGGGCGAATAAATCACGTGGCAGTCATCTTTCCAAGGAAATCACACTAAATATAATTAGGCTATAGTTTACTACTGTGTCTGTTAATAGAAAGAAGTTGGGGACGCTCAACCAACGTGAGTCGAGGTGAAATCCCAAAATGTGATTATCAATATAAAGCAAAAGGCGCAACATGGGGATCGAGCGTTGAGTCTTCTCCTTCTCAATATATATTAATTATCCATTTATTTGTCTCTGACTGAAAATATTCCCGCTCCTAAAAGACAGGCTATATCCTACGTGCAAAACGTAGGTCAAGAGAAAGTGCAACGGACCGCTCATCTTTCTTGCTGTTTCAAGTTCAGGAGCCATACCTCTCCTCTCCTCTCCTAGTTCAGCAGCCATACCTCTCCTCTCCTAGTTCAGCAGCCATACCTCTCCTCTCCTAGTTCAGCAGCCATACCTCTCCTCTCCTAGTTCAGCAGCCTCTCCTAGTTCAGCAGCCATACCTCTCCTCTCCTAGTTCAGCAGCCATACCTCTCCTCTCCTAGTTCAGCAGCCATACCTCTCCTCTCCTAGTTCAGCAGCCTCTCCTAGTTCAGCAGCCATACCTCTCCTCTCCTCGTTCAGCAGCCATACCTCTCCTGTCCTAGTTCAGCAGCCATACCTCTCCTCTCCTAGTTCAGCAGCCATACCTCTCCTCTCCTAGTTCAGCAGCCATACCTCTCCTCTCCTAGTTCAGCAGCCATACCTCTCCTGTCCTAGTTCAGCAGCCATACCTCTCCTCTCCTAGTTCAGCAGCCATACCTCTCCTCTCCTAGTTGGGCGTGCCAGATCAGGTGAGCGTTTGGTCTCAATTAAATAGAGTAGTCTATATATGAATGGATGGAGATGCACCGGCAGTTATCTTCCCAAGGAAATTAACTTCCTAAATATTATTAGGCTATACAGTTCCTATGGAAAGTCTACACCCACTATAACTTTTTTCACATTTTGTTGCTTTAAAAAGTGGGATTGAAATAGATTTGATTATAATTTCCCGTAATTCATCTACACAAAATAATGTGAAAGTAAAAACAAAATTCTACAAATTTGTACAAACAAATATTTTTAAAAAACTAAAATAGTAATTGTGTGATATGAATGACTAACCCTTCCTCTGTTAATAATGATGTTGTGTATGGTGTATTAAGCCACCCAGACACGTCAAAGATGTTCACAATAATCCCCAATAATGACCACCTGCAACCCTGTACACGTGACTATTTACAATATACTTGACTACCTGCAACCCTGTATATGTGACTATACACAATAATCCCCAATAATGACCACCTTTACCCTGTACATGTGACTATTCACAATAATCCCCAATAATGACCACCTTTAACCCTGTACATTTGACTATTCGCAATAATCCCCAATAATGACTACCTGCAACCCTGTACATTTGACTATTCGAAATCATTCCCAATAATGACCACCTGCAACCCTGTACATGTGACTATACACAATAATCCCCAATAATGACTACCTGCAACCCTGTACATTTGACTATTCGCAATAATCCACAATAATGACCACCTGCAACCCTGTACATTTGACTATTCACAATAATCCCCAATAATGACCACCTGCAACCCTGTATATGTGACTATTCACAATAATCCCCAATAATGACCACCTGCAACCCTGTACATGTGACTAGTTTTTCATACTGGCCCCCTATGGGAATCGAACCCACAACCCTGCCGTTGCAAACGCCATGCTTTACCAACTGAGCTACATCCCTGCCGGCCATTCCCTCCCCTACCCTGGACGACGCTGTGCAGTGCAGTGCGATGCAGTGCCTTAGACCACAGTGACCACCTGCAACCCTGTACATGTGACTATTCACAATAATCCACAATAATGACCTACAGTGGGGAGAACAAGTATTTGATACACTGCCGATTTTGCAGGTTTTCCTACTTACAAAGCATGTAGAGGTCTGTAATTTTTATCATAGGTACACTTCAACTGTGAGAGACGGAATCTAAAACAAAAATCCAGAAAATCACATTGTATGATTTTTAAGTAATTAATTTGCATTTTATTGCATGACATAAGTATTTGATACATCAGAAAAGCAGAACATAATATTTGGTACAGAAACCTTTGTTTGCAATTACAGAGATCATACGTTTCCTGTAGGTCTTGACCAGGTTTGCACACACTGCAGCAGGGATTTTGGCCCACTCCTCCATACAGACCTTCTCCAGATCCTTCAGGTTTCGGGGCTGTCGCTGGGCAATACGGACTTTCAGCTCCCTCCAAAGATTTTCTATTGGGTTCAGGTCTGGAGACTGGCTAGGCCACTCCAGGACCTTGAGATGCTTCTTACAGAGCCACTACTTAGTTGCCCTGGCTGTGTGTTTCGGGTCGTTGTCATGCTGGAAGACCCAGTCACGACCCATCTTCAATGCTCTTACTGAGGGAAGGAGGTTGTTAGCCAAGATCTCGCGATACATGGCCCCATCCATCCTCCCTTCAATACGGTGCAGTCGTCCTGTCCCCTTTGCAGAAAAGCATCCCCAAAGAATGATGTTTCCACCTCCATTCTTCACGGTTGGGATGGTGTTCTTGGGGTTGTACTCATCCTTCTTCTTCCTCCAAACACTGCGAGTGGAGTTTAGACCAAAAAGCTCTATTTTTGTCTCATCAGACCACATGACCATCTCCCATTCCTCCTCTGGATCATCCAGATGGTCATTGGCAAACTTCAGACGGGCCTGGACATGCGCTGGCTTGAGCAGGAGGACCTTGCGTGCGCTGCAGAATTTTAATCCATGACGACGTAGTGTGTTACTAATGGTTTTCTTTGAGACTGTGGTCCCAGCTCTCTTCAGGTCATTGACCAGGTCCTGCCGTGTAGTTCTGGGCTGATCCCTCACCTTCCTCATGATCATTGATGCCCCACAAGGTGAGATCTTGCATGGAGCCCCAGACTGAGGGTGATTGACCGTCATCTTGAACTTCTTCCATTTTCTAATAATTGCGCCAACAGTTGTTGCCTTCTCACCAAGCTGCTTGCCTATTGTCCTGTAGCCCATCCCAGCCTTGTGCAGGTCTACAATTTTATCCCTGATGTCCTTACACAGCTCTCTGGTCTTGGCCATTGTGGAGAGGTTGGAGTCTGTTTGATTGAGTGTGTGGACAGGTGTCTTTTATACAGGTAACGAGTTCAAACAGGTGCAGTTAATACAGGTAATGAGTGGAGAACAGGAGGGCTTCTTAAAGAAAAACTAACAGGTCTGTGAGAGCCGGAATTCTTACTGGTTGGTAGGTGATCAAATACTTATGTCATGCAATAAAATGCAAATTAATTACTTAAAAATCATACAATGTGATTTTCTGGATTTTTGTTTTAGATTCCGTCTCTCACAGTTGAAGTGTACCTATGATAAAAATTACAGACCTCTACATGCTTTGTAAGTAGGAAAACCTGCAAAATCGGCAGTGTATCAAATACTTGTTCTCCCCACTGTAAATGACAGAGTGAAAGGAGAATATAAATATTCCAGAACATCCATCTTGTTTGCAACAAGGCACTAAAGTAATACTGCTAAAAAACTAACAGGGCAAATCAATACACTTTTTGGGCCTAAATGCAAAGCCTTAAGTTTGGGGCAAATCCAACATCACTGAGTAACTGCCTCCTTATTTTCAAGCATGGTGATGGCTGCATCATGGTAAGGAAATGCTTGACATCGTCAAAGACTGGGGAGTTTTACAGGATGAAACGAAACGGGAGATCCTAGAGGAAAGACTGCTTCAGTCTGCTTTACACCAGACACTGGGAGAGGAATTTACCTTTCAGCAAGACCGTAACCTACAACACTACGCCACATCTAAATCTGTGGGAAGCTAAAAGGCTAGCTTGCTTACAGTTTTTAGCAAGCTGCTGGTGGAGTAGCCTACAGCAAACTGGTAAGCTGCTAGTGGAGTAGCCTACAGCCAACAGGTAAGCTGCTAATGGAGTAGCCTACAGCCAACTGGTAAGCTGCTAGTGGAGTAGCCTACAGCCAACTGGTAAGCTGCTAATGGAGTAGCCTACAGCCAACTGGTAAGCTGCTAGTGGAGTAGCCTACAGCCAACTGGTAAGCTGCTAGTGGAGTAGCCTACAGCCAACTGATAAGCTGCTAGTGGAGTAGCCTACAGCCAACTGGTAAGCTGCTAGTGGAGTAGCCTACAGCCAACTGGCAAGCTGCTAGTGGAGTAGCCTACAGCCAACTGGTAAGCTGCTAATGGAGTAGCCTACAGCCAACTGGTAAGCTGCTAGTGGAGTAGCCTACAGCCAACTGGTAATCTGCTAGTGGAGTAGCCTACAGCCAACTGGTAAGCTGCTAGTGGAGTAGCCTACAGCCAACTGGTAAGCTGCTAGTGGAGTAGCCTACAGCCAACTGGCAAGCTCCAACTAGCTGCATTGTACCGATAAGTCGTTGGTAGTGCATTATTGTTTGCTTTCCGCGATTGGAAATGCATTGTCTTGGCATGAGGAAGTGTTATTACGGTAATTAGCAACTGTTTTGCATTGGATTGTTGGGGATTGTGCATGTAGCTGTGTAGCGTTGTCATGACTTGCTATTTATTCATGAATTGTCCATGTTTGTAAAGCGGTGCAGTAGCCTGTATTCTTGCTGCAAGACAGCCGTGCGTGGCTGCAAATACATTGTGTGTAATTGTACTATCGATTATTATCCATCCTGTGTTATCAGCAAGCGAAAATAGTTGTGCCCCCTTAGTCATTTCTGATGCCCCCTTGCCGAGTTCATCCTGCCGCCGGGCCTGGCTACGAGTAACCAGCTAAACTACACAAATAATTTTCCAAAAGTCAAGGACCATTAAATGCGAGCAGTGTAAAAGCAGGAAGTAGGCCACAAAGACCCGTTATAAAAATGTTTAAATTAATCTAAACTCACCTGATTCATTGTAGAAACGTGTGTTTATGGTCGATTGCAGAGTTCAGGCGAAGTTAACTAGATTACAATGTTTATCTGTAGTCTACGGACCTTTTAGATCTGGGAGGTAGAGGACCGAGACGTTATATTTCAACATGTGAATCTCTGCCTAAAGTCACAAGACAAAATGGAGAATAGAGAACATGTGACTCCACCTTCACTTCCGTTCGACTGAAAAATAGGACTTCCGCCAACATACAAATAATACTCCAGCAGGAGGCTTCTGTTTAGCTCATTTTCAAAAGTTACCGTCCGATATCATTTTAACATTCCTCCTTTGTTCAATCATGTTGTCTGGTGTTCTACTCTGTACGGAGCGTAAAGTCACAAGAGAAAAGAGCCAGGCTCCGCCTTCACTTCCGTTCAACTTAAACGTTGGGATTCGGCCAACATACAAATAATACTCCAGTCATAGGACGCCTTCTGCTTTTAGTAACTAATTTTCTAAAGTTAACGCAGTTTCTCTGGACCCTGCAAGGTTGGACTTTGGGCCTCTATATATAAAATAAGGGGGCCGGGCCCGCCCCCAAAAATGCTTGTGCACTCTTGACATTCTCTCAACCAGCTTCATGAGGTAGTCACCTGGAATGCATTTCAATTAACAGGTGTGCCTTCTTAAAAGTTAATTTGTGGAATTTCTTTCCTTCTTAATGCATTTGATTCAATCAGTTTTGTTGTGACAAGGTAAGGGGGGTATACAGAAGATAGCCATATTTGGTAAAAGACCAAGTCCATATTATGGCAAGAAGAGCTCACATAAGCAAAGAGAAACGACAGTCCATCATTACTTTAAGACATGAAGATCAGTCACTCATTTCAAGAACTTTGAACGTTTCTTAAAGTGCAGTCGCAAAAACCATCAAGCTCTATGATGAAACTGGCTCTCATGAGGACCGCCACAGGAATGGAAGACCCGGTTACCTCTGCTGCAGAGGATAAGTTCATTAGAGTTACCAGCCTCAGAAATTGCAGCCCAAATAAATGCTTCAGAGTTCAAGTCACATACACACCTCAACATCAACTGTTCAGAGGGGACTGTGTAAATCAGTCCTTCATGGTCGAACTGCTGCAAAGAAACCACTACTAAAGGACACCAATAAGAAGAAGACACTTGCTTGGGCCAAGAAACACAAGCAATGGACATTAGACCGGTGGACATTTGTCCTTTGGTCTGGAGTCCAAAATGGAGATTTTTTGGATCCAGCCGCAGTGTCTTTGTGAGACGCGGTGTGGGTGAACGGATGATCGCATGTGTATTTCCCACCGTAAAGCATGGAGGAGGAGGTGTTATGGTGTGGGGGTGCTTTGCTGGTGACACTGTCTGTGATTTATTTAGAATTCAAGGCACACTTAACCAGCATTGCTACCACAGAATTCTGCTGCGATACGCCATCCCATCTGGTTTGAACTTAGTTGGACTATCATTTGTTTTTCAACAGGACACTGACCCAACACACCTCCAGGATATGTAAGGGCTATGTTACCAAGAAGGAGAGTGATGTAGTGCTGCATCAGATGACCTGGCCTCCATAATCCCCCGACCTAAACTAAATTGAGATGGTTTCGGATGAGTCGGGACTGCAGAGTGAAGGAAAAGCAGCCAACAAGTGCTCAGCATATGTGGGAACTCCTTCAAGACTGTTGGAAAAGTATTCCAGGTGAAGCTGGTAGAGAGAATGGCAAGAGTGTGTGCAAAAAGCTGTCATCAAGGCAAAGGGTGGCTATTTGAAGAATCTCAAATATAAAACATGTTTTAAATTGTTTAACACTTTTTTGGTTACTACATGATTCCATATGTGTTATTTCATAGTTTTGATGTCTTCACTATTAGTCTACAATGTAGAAAATAGTCCAAATAAAGAAAAACCCTTGAATGAGTAGGTGTTCTAAAACCTTTGTCCGGTAGTGTAAGTATTCACACCTGAGTCAATACTTTATAGAAGCACCTTTTAGCAGCGGTTACAGCTGAGTCTTTCTGGGTAAGTCTCTCTAAGAGCTTTCTAAACCTGGATTGTGCCACATTTACTATTATTATTTTACAAATTCTTCAAGCTCCGTCAAATTGGTTGTTGATCATTGCTAGACAACAGTGGCCATAAGTGCCATTTATGATGAGGGAGGACATTTACATTTTAGTCATTTAGCAGACGCTCTTATCCAGAGCGACTTACAGTTAGTGAGTGCATACATTATTATATACAGTGGGGAGAACAAGTATTTGATACACTGCCGATTTTGCAGGTTTTCCTACTTATAAAGCATGTAGAGGTCTGTAATTTTTATCATAGGTACACTTCAACTGTGAGAGACGGAATTTAAAACAAAAATCCAGAAAATCACATTGTATGATTTTTAAGTAATTAATTTGCATTTTATTGCAAAAAGATAATTGCTTTGCCACATTTTTTTTGCATTATTACTTTAGTTCCTTGTTGCAAACAGGATGCATTTTTGGAATAACTTTATTCTGTACAGGCTTCCTTCTTTTCACTCTGTCATTTAGGTTAGTATTGTGGAGTAACTACAATGTTGTTGATCCATTCTCAGTTTTCTCCTATCACAGCCATTAAACTCTGTAAATGTTTAAAAGTCAGCATTAGCCTCATTGTGAAATCGCTGAATGGTTTCCGTCCTCTCCGGCAACTGAGTTAGGAAGGATGTCTCTATCTTTGTAGAGGCTGGGTATATTGATACACCATCCAAAGTGTAATGAATGAAGGAATATTCAATGTTGTCTACCCATAGGTGCCCTTCTTTCCGAGGCATTGGAAAACTTCCTGGTCTTTGTGGTTGAATCTGTGTTTGAAATTCACTGCTCGACTGAGGGACCGTACAGATAATTGTACAGTATGTCTGGAGTACGGAGATGAGGTAGTCATTCAAAAATCATGTTAAACACTATTATTGCACACAGAGTGAGTCCATGCAACTTATTATGTGACTTGTTGAGAAGATTTTACTCCTGAACTTTCTTAGGCTTGTCATAACAAATAGGTTGAATTTCTTATTAACTCAAGACATTTCAGCTTTTCATTATTAATTAATTTGTTTCGAAAAACATGATTCCACTTTGACATTTGGGGGTACTGTGTGTATGCCAGTGACTAAATTAATCTCAATTTAATCCATTTTAAATTCAGGGTTGTAACAACAAAATGTGTAAAAGTGGAAGGGGTTTAAATACTTTACAACATTTTATAAATCATATAATTGGTTTGTTACGTTGTCTAAGTAGTTACAGTGGGGGAAAAAAGTATTTAGTCAGCCACCAATTGTGCAAGTTCTCCCACTTAAAAAGATGAGAGACGCCTGTAATTTTTCATCATAGGTACACGTCAACTATGACAGACAAATTGAGAAAAAAAATCCAGAAAATCACATTGTAGGATTTTTTATTAATTTATTGGCAAATTATGGTGGAAAATAAGTATTTGCTCACTCACAATTTTGCCTAAGAACACAGCCATGAATAAAGAATGGTACCAACACATCCTCAGAGAACAACTTCTCCCAACCATCCAAGAACAGTTTGGTGACAAACAATGCCTTTTCCAGCATTATGGAGCACCTTGCCATAAGGCAAAAGTGATAACTAAGTGGCTCGGGGAACAAAACATCGAAATGTTGGGTCCATGGCCAGGAAACTCCCCAGACCTTAATCCCATTGAGAACTTGTGGTCAATCCTCAAGAGGCGGGGTGGACAAACAAAAACCCACCAATTCTGACAAACTCCAAGCATTGATTAGGCAAGAATGGGCTGCCATCAGTCAGGATGTGGCCCAGAAGTTAATTGACAGCATGCCATTGCAGAGGTCTTGAAATAGAAGGGTCAATACTGCAAATATTGACTATTTGCATAAACAATGTAATTGTCAATAAAAGCCTTTGACACTTATGGAATGCTTGTAATTATACTTCAGTATACCATAGTAACATCTGAGAAAAATATCTAAAAACACTGAAGCAGCAAACTTTGTGAAGACCAATACTTGTGTCATTCTCAAAACCTTTGACCACGACTGTACATGAAATGGTCAAAAGAGCGCCGATGTTTTGGTTTCTATGTTTGCTAGCAAGCTACCGAGGAGGCTGATGAGTCTGTGTTGTTGAAAAAGCTTCCTGTCCACTGGACTATACGTCACGCAAGAAACAGCTCTTGAAAGACTCACATCGTCATCTGCTGACTGGAGTGGGTAACGCAGTTTGGGAAAATATTCACTATACTGTGTTCATTCTACCAAACAATATCATGTCATTTCAAAATAAGGTGAGCTGGATGGTAGACAGGGTTGATCATGGTGAGTTGGATGGTAGACGGGGTTGATCATGGTGAGCTGGATGGTAGACGGGGTTGATCATGGTGAGTTGGATGGTGGACAGGGTTGATCATGGTGATGGTGAGTCGAATGGTAGACAGGGTTCATCATGGTGAGTTGGATGGTAGACGGGGTCGATCATGGTGATGGTGAATTGTCCTCAGACATTGTTATCAGTCTTCAGATCCCTCTAGCTTGCTCGCTAAGCAAACCAAAGAAATCTACCTGCCAACATTTCTGTAATCTCTGGTGAACAGACTTAACTGGTATCATAGCATCTGTCAAAAGACTGTGGGATGGCAGCGAATTAAGGGACTTTTCTGACCACATCCCAACTAGTCAACATGTTAAACAGACCCTTGCCTTAACCCTAACGATAGACTTGCAGAGAGAGGGGGAGGAGCTACCGCCCTGCTTTCTCTGAGCTGACCAATGCTGTTGTTGGGAAACACCCACACCATTCAAACACAGACTATTTCACTCACATTGCAATAACTAGAAATCTGGAAATAATGGATAGTTAGTTTTCAGAGGGTGGACCCCTTGTTGACAGTACATCAAATTACACTAAGGAAGGCCACATTAAGAACTCTTGAGGTGGCAAAACTCACCCTGTAGGGCTTTTCTCCGGTGTGTGTACACTAGTCTACCATTAACTGGATTGAGCTACCAACAGTGGAAAGGTTACCCAACAGTGTGGTGTTTTCTCTTGTGTCTAGCCATGTTTCTTGACTGAGTGAATCTCTTCCACATTGATCACAGCTATAAGGCTTCTCTCCTGTGTGTATTCTCGTGTCCATCTAGGCTTCCAGACCGAGTGAATCTCTCCCACATTGATCACAACCAAAAGGCTTCTCTCCTGTGTGTGTTATCTTGTGTAGTAGAAGTCCCTTTGAAGTGGTAAAGCTCATTCCACAGTCTGAGCAGTGGTAAGGCTTCTCTCCTGTGTGTATTCTCTTGTGTCCGGCCAGGCTTCCTGAGTGAGTGAATCTCTTCCCACACTGATCACAACCAAAAGGCTTCTCTCCTGTGTGTGTTCTCTGGTGTACTAGAAGTCCGTTTGAAGTGGTGAAGCTCATTCCACAGTCTGAGCAGTGGTAAGGCTTCTCTCCTGTGTGTATTCTCTTGTGTCCGGCCAGGCTTCCTGAGTGAGTGAATCTCTTCCCACACTGATCACAACCAAAAGGCTTCTCTCCTGTGTGTGTTCTCTGGTGTACTAGAAGTCCGTTTGAAGTGGTGAAGCTCATTCCACAGTCTGAGCAGTGGTAAGGCTTCTCTCCTGTGTGTATTCTCTTGTGTCCATCCAGGCCTCCAGACTGAGTGAATCTCTTCCCACACTGATCACAACCAAAAGGCTTCTCTCCTGTGTGTATTCTCTGGTGTACTAGAAGTCTGTTTGAAGTGCTGAAGCTCATTCCACAGTCTGAGCAGTGGTAAGGCTTCTCTCCTGTGTGTATTCTCTTGTGTCCGGCCAGGCTTCCTGAGTGAGTGAATCTCTTCCCACACTGATCACAAACAAAAGGCTTCTCTCCTGTGTGTGTTCTCTTGTGTCCAGCCAGGCTTCCAGACTGAGTGAATCTCTTCCCACATTGATCACAGCTATAAGATTTCTCTCCTGTGTGTGTTCTCTGGTGTACTAGAAGTCTGCT
The DNA here is from genome assembly GCA_036851935.1 of Coregonus suidteri. NCBI lineage: Eukaryota > Metazoa > Chordata > Actinopteri > Salmoniformes > Salmonidae > Coregonus > Coregonus suidteri. The sequence goes on along the minus strand of CM072244.1, from coordinate 37,780,860 downwards.
TGAAGTGGTAAAGCTCATTCCACAGTCTGAGCAGTGGTAAGGCTTCTCTCCTGTGTGTATTCTCTTGTGTTGAACCAGGCTTCCTGAGTGAGTGAATCTCTTCCCACACTGATCACAACCAAAAGGCTTCTCTCCTGTGTGTGTTCTCTTGTGTCCAGCCAGGCTTCCTGAGTGAGTGAATCTCTTCCCACACTGATCACAACCAAAAGGCTTCTCTCCAGTGTGTATTCTCTTGTGTACTAGAAGTCTGTTTGAAGTGGTTAAGCTCATTCCACAGTCTGAGCAGTGGTAAGGCTTCTCTCCTGTGTGTATTCTCTTGTGTCCAGCCAGGCTTCCTGAGTGAGTGAATCTCTTCCCACACTGATCACAGCTATAAGGTTTCTCTCCTGTGTGTATTCTCTTGTGTTCAGCCAGGCTTCCTGAGTGAGTGAATCTCTTCCCACACTGATCACAGCTATAAGGTTCTCTCCTGTGTGTATTCTCTTGTGTTCAGCCAGGTTTCCTGACTGAGTGAATCTCTTCCCACACTGATCACAACCAAAAGGCTTCTCTCCTGTGTGTGTTCTCTTGTGTAGTAGAAGTCCACCTGAAGAGGTGAAACTCTTTCCACAGTCAAAGCAGCGGTGAGGTTTCTTGAGGTGTTCTGATCTGGAGAGACTCTTCTCTGCCTCGTCAGCATCATGATGTTGGTTAGCCTCCCCAGATGATAAGCCCCTTCTACTGAGAGAGCGACGGTTAGGGCTGTCCCCTGTGAAACAAAGACAGACAGTTAGGGTTCCTTCTTCATATCGAAGTTAGTTCAAGGCCCAGCTTTCCAAACTCTTGTGATTAGATTTGAGCATTTTGGATGGGTTAAAATAATCAATCATCAATGTAACCAATGGGGTAGGAATGCTTCTAATGATTCTACATTTTAAGAAGGTTAGTGATTGTATTTACTGGTAATTAAGGACATCTAGGGAGTGTCCCAAAAATAAATGTATGTAAGAGCATAAACCCACTCCGTCCCGGTGTTTTCCTGCAGTCGACCAGCAGCACAGACACCCTCTTCAGACCCAGCAGTAAGTTACCAGGAGAGGCACGACCTGGGGACCCAAGAGGGGGAGGGGGGGGAGGAGGGTTGTTGGAGGGAGAGGGGAGGAGGGGGGGGTGGGATAGGTGTTTTCCTGTAAATCCCAAAAAAGAGGGTATTGGGAGTTCAAGTTAGTACACTAGGGTTAAAACAACACAACAATGGTATGATGAGGTCTTGCATTTAAATGGGGACGGCCCACAACGGAGTGGTAACAATGCCCCCTTGCTGTTTAAGACTTAATGGACACCAAATACATTTTTTCCCAAACTCTGCTTTCTTCATTCCGATCCGTTTGAACAACAGGAAGTTACCAACCACAGAAGATGAAAATTGTGGTTTTCAACGATGGGTTTATGATATAGCTTGCAACTCTAAACGATTACCCATTCCTAAAAGTGAGTACTACTTTCACAGCATGTTAAAAATAATACACATTGTCTGTTTGCTTGCTACGCAGATTTGCAGCACTCAAATATTGTAACTGTATGTAACACGCATGATATGAACCCGGGGCTCCCACGGGAGAAAACCAATATCTTACACTTCAGACCAATAGGACATTCCCTATCGGGAAAAAGGGCAAATTGATTTAGCTTATTTTTATATTATGACCCCAATTACGTTTCTATGTAAGAATTCCAAGAATATTTTTGGCCATTGCTGGCGATGGAATCAGCCAATAACAAAACGGGATGGAAGTATAGAACAGCGTTCCTTGATCTGATCTCTACAGGATATTTGATCTGATCTACAGGATAATTTTGTTCTGATCTACAGGCTCTATTTGATCTGATCTACAGGCTATTTGATCTGATCTGCCAGGCTATTTGATCTGATCTTCAGGCTATTTGATCTGATCTACAGGATATTTGATCTGATCTACAGGATATGCATCAGACTATTTTGAAATGTTAAACCTAATATAATATATTGCCTTTTAGAACGTAGTGCAGGCACTCCCTTGAACCTTTTTCACATTTTGTTACGTTACAAAAGTGGGATTGAAATATATTAAATTGTTGTAATTGATGTGCTAATTTCAAAATTGTCAATGTGGCTTAGATTGGATAGTTGATGTTTACGTTGGAAAGCTTCATGTTGATGACAGTTTGCGATAGAACACATAAAAAAAGGGTGGGTGTCATGTTTTGGCTGACAAATGTACTAAAATTTAATAACATCCAAACTATGAAAATAACACATATGGAATAATGTTGTAACCAACAAAGTGTTAAACAATTCAGAATATATTCCAGGTGACTACCTCATGAAGCTGATTGAGAGAATGCCAAGAGAGTGCAAAGCTGACATCAAGGCAAAGGGTAGCTATTTTAAGAATCTCAAACATCATATTTTGATTTGTTTAACACTTTCTTGGTTACTACATGATTCCATATGTGTTATTTCATAGTTTTTTGATGTCTTCACTATTATTCTACAACGTAAAAATAAAGAAAAAACCCTGAAATGAGTAGGTGTGTCCAAACTTTTGACTGGAACTGTATATATTTCTTTCCACTTTCAAATGGTACAACAAAGTCGTTTAGAGGTGAGAGGGCTGCGGGCTCCGACAGAGATCATTGCAGCGCGCTCCGTATTTTTCATGTTGAGGCGGGTCAGACAGAAAACGTTGTGATAAATATACTTGTCCCGCAGATTATTTGGAAACGGTGGTCTTTCTGCTGTGTATGCGTTTAGCCTAGCTATTGTACTAAAAGCACCTCTGTCAAATTATTCACACACTAGCCTACCAGGCTACCTATGCATGGGCGAATAAATCATGTGGCAGTTATCTTTCCAAGGAAATTCACTTAAATATAATTAGGCTATAGTTTTACTACAGTGTCTGTTAATAGAAAGAAGTTGGGGACGCTCAACCAACGTGAGTCGAGGTGAAATCCCAAAAATGTGATTATCAATATAAAGCAAAAGGCGCCAACATGGGGATCGAGCGTTGAGTCTTCTCCTTCTCAATATATATTAATTATCAATTTATTTGTCTCTGACTGAAAAATATTCCCGCTCCTAAAAGATAGGCTATATCCTACGTATAAAACATAGGTCAAGAGAAAGTGCAACGGGACCGCTCATCTTTCTTGCTGTTTCAAGTTCAGCAGCCATACCTCTCCTGTCTGTCCTAGTTCAGCAGGCATACCTCTCCTGTCCTGTCCTAGTTCAGCAGGCATACCTCTCCTGTCCTGTCCCTGTCCTAGTTCAGCCAGCCTCTCCTCTCCTCTCCTAGTTCAGCAGCCATACCTCTCCTCTCCTAGTTCAGCAGCCATACCTCTCCTCTCCTAGTTCAGCAGCAGCCATACCTCTCCTCTCCTAGTTCAGCAGCCATACCTCTCCTGTCCTAGTTCAGCAGCCATACCTCTCCTGTCCTATTTCAGCAGCCATACATCTCCTGTGTCCATTCACAGCAGCCATACCTCTCCTCTCCTAGTTCAGCAGGCCATACCTCTCCTGTCCTAGTTCAGCAGTCATACCTCTCCTCTCCTAGTTCAGCAGCCATACCTCTCCTCTCCTAGTTCAGCAGCCATACCTCTCCTGTCCTAATTCAGCAGCCATACCTACCTCTCCCGTCCTAGTTCAGCAGCCATACCTCTCCTGTCCTAGTTCAGCAGCCATACCTCTCCTCTCCTAGTTCAGCAGCCATACCTCTCCTCTCCTAGTTCAGCAGCCATACCTCTCCTCTCCTAGTTCAGCAGCCATACCTCTCCTCTCCTAGTTCAGCAGCCATACCTCTCCTCTCCTAGTTCAGCAGCCATACCTCTCCCTCTCCTAGTTAATAAGCCATACCTCTCCTCTCAGCAGCCATACCTCTCCTCTCCTAGTTCAGCAGCCATACCTCTCCTCTCCTGTCCTAGTTCAGCAGCTATACCTCTCCTAGTTCAGCAGCCATACCTCTCATGTCCTAGTTCAGCAGCCATACCTCTCCTCTCCTAGTTGGGCGTGCCAGATCAGGTGAGCGTTTGGGTCTCAATTAAATAGAGTAGTCTATATATGAATGGACGGAGAAGCACAGGCAGTTATCTTCCCAAGGAAATTAACTTCCTAAATATTATTAGGCTATACAGTTCCTATGGAAAGTCTACACCCACTATAACTTTTTTCACATTTTGTTGCTTTAAAAAGTGGGATTGAAATAGGTTTGATTATAATTTTTCGTAATTCATCTACACAAAATAATGTGAAAGTAAAAACAAAATTCTACAAATGTGTACAAACAAATACAAAACAATAAATAAAATAGTCAGTAAAGTTGGTGTTAAGAAATAACATAATAAGTGATATGGACTGTAAACTAATAGCGGTAAACATGATTTATTTGAATGACTAACCCTTCCTCTGTTAATAATGATGTTGTGTATGGTGTATTAAGCCACCCAGACACATCAAAGATGTTCACAATAATCCCCAATAATGACCACCTGCAACCCTGTACATTTGACTATTCACAATAATGACCACCTGCAACCTGTACATGTGTCTATTCACAATTAATGACCACCTGCAACCCTGTACATGTAACTATTCACAATATAATCCCCAATGACGAACCACCTGCAACCCTGTACATGTGACTATTCACAATCAAATGACCACCTGCAACCCATACATTTTACTATTCACAAATGACCACCTGCAACCCTGTACATGTGTCTATTCACAATCATCCCCAATAATGACCACCTGCAACCCTGTACATTTGACTATTCACAATAATCCCCAATAATGACCACCTGCAACCCTGTACATTTGACTATTCACAATATTCCACACATAATTGACCACCCTGCAACCCTGTACATGTGACTATTCACAATAATCCCCCCAATGACTACCACTGCAACCCTGTACATGTGACTATTCACAATAATGACCACCTGCAACCCTGTACATTTTACTATTCACAAATGACCACTGCCAACCCTGTACATTTTACTATTCACAATAATAACCACCTGCAACCCTGTACATGTGTCTATTCACAATAATCCCCAATAATGACCACCTGCAACCCTGTACATTTGACTATTCACAATATTCCACAATAATGACCACCTGCAACCCCGTGTACATGTGACTATTCATAATAATCCCCAATAATGACCACCTGCAACCCTGTACATATGTCTATTCACAATCTATTCATAATAATGACCACCTACAAACCCTGTACATGTGACTATTCACAATAATCCCCCAATAATGACCACCTGCAACCCTGTACATGTATTCACAATAATCCACAATAATGACCTAAATGACAGAGTGAAAGGAGAATATAAATATTCCAGAAACATCAATCTTGTTTTGAAACAAGGCACTAAAGTAATACTGCTAAAAAATTAACACGGAAATGAAACACACTTTTTGGGCCTAAATGCAAAGCTTTAAATTTGGGTCAAATCCAACATTATATCACTGAGTAACTGCCTCCTTATTTTCAAGCATGGTGATGGCTGCATCATGGTAAGGAAATGCTTGACATCGTCAAAGACTGGGGAGTTTTACAGGATGAAACGAAACGGGAGATCCTAGAGGAAAGACTGCTTCAGTCTGCATTACACCAGACACTGGGAGAGGAACTCACCTTTCAGCAAGACTATAACCTACGACACTAAGCCACATCTAAATCTGTGGGAAGCTAAAAGGCTAGCTTGCTTACAGTTTTTAGCAAGCTGCTAGTGGAGTAGCCTACAGCCAACTGGCAAGCTGCTAGTGGAGTAGCCTACAGCCAACTGGCAAGCTGCTAGTAGAGTAGCCTAAAGCCAGCTGCAAGCTGCTAGTGGAGTAGCCTACAGCCAACTGGCAAGCTGCTAGTGGAGTAGCCTACAGCCAACTGGCAAGCTGCTAGTGGAGTAGCCTACAGCCAACTGGCAAGCTGCTAGTGGAGTAGCCTACAGCCAACTGGCAAGGTGCTAGTGGAGTAGCCTACAGCCAACTGGCAAGCTGCTAGTGGGAGTAGCCTACAGCCAACTGGTAAGCTGCTAGTGGAGTAGCCTACAGCCAACTGGCAAGCTGCTAGTGGAGTAGCCTACAGCCAACTGGCAAGATGCTAGTGGAGTAGCCTACAGCCAACTGGCAAGATGTTAGTGGGGTAGCCTACAGCCAACTAGCAAGCTGCTAGTGGAGTAGCCTACAGCCAACTGGCAAGCTCCAAACTAGCTGCATTGTACCGATAAGTCATTGGTAGTGCATTATTGTTTGCTTTCCGCGATTGAAAGCAAACACTGGCTCTGACGCTCGTCGGATGTGGCAGGGCTTGAAAAACTATTACAGACTACAAAGGGAAGCACAGCCGCAAGCTGCCCAGTGACACAAGCCTACCAGACGAGCTAAACCACTTCTATGCTCGCTTCGAGGCAAGCAACACTGAAGCATGCATGAGAGCACCAGCTTTTCCGGATGACTATGTGATCACGCTCTCCGTAGCCGATGTGAGTAAGACTTTTAAAAGCAGGTCAACATTCACAAGGCCGCAGGGCCAGACGGATTACCAGGACGTTGTGTACTCCGAGCATGTGCTGACCAACTGGCAAGTGTCTTCACTGACATTTTCAACATGTCCCTGACTGAGTCTGTAATACCAACATGTTTCAAGCAGACCACCATAGTCCCCCGTGCCCAAGAACTCTAAGATAACCTGCCCTAAATGACTACCGACCCGTAGCACTGACGTCTGTAGCCATGAAGTGCTTTGAAAGACTGGTCATGGCTCACATCAACAGCATAATCCCCAGAAACCCTAGACCCATCAATTTGCATACCGCCCCAACAGATCCACAGATGATGCAATCTCCTATCGCACTCCACACTGCCCTTTCCCACCTGGACAAGAGGAACACCTACGTGAGAATGCTATTCATTGACTACAGCTCAGCATTCAACACCATAGTGCCCTCTAAGCTCATCACTAAGCTAAGGATCCTGGGACTAATCACCTCCCTCTGCAACTGGATCCTGGACTTCCTGACGGGCCGCCCCCAGGTGGTAAGGGTAGGTAACAACACATCTGCCACACTGATCCTCAACACGGGGGCCCCTCAGGGGTGCGTGCTCAGTTCCCCTCCTGTACTCTCTGTTCACACCCATGACTGCATGGCCAGGCACGACTCCAACACCATCATTAAGTTTGCCGACGACACAACAGTGGTAGGCCTGATCACCGGACAACGATGAGACAGCCTATAGGGAGGAGGTCAGAGATCTGGCCGTTGTGGTGCCAGGACAACAACCTCTCCCTCAAACGTGACCAAGACAAAGGGATGATTGTGGACTACAGGAAAAAAAAGAGGACTGAGCACGCCCCCATTTTCTCCTCGACGGGGCTGTAGTGGAACAGTGTGAGAGCTTCAAGTTCCTTGGTGTCCACATCACCAACGAACTATCATGGTCCAAACACACCAAGACAGTCGTGAAGAGGGCACGACAAAGCCTATTCCCCCCTCAGGAGACTAAAAAGATTTGGCATGGGGTGTCCGGTTTCGGCCCGAGGGCGGCTCCTCTCCTTGTTCGGGCAGGTTTCGCCGGTCGTCGTCTCGGAGTACTAGCTGCCACCGCTCTATGTTTCCTGTGTGATTGGTTTTGTCTGTTTAGTCACACCTGTTTTGTGTTATGTCTAATTAAGCACCCTATTTAGTTTGCTTGTTGTTAGTTTAGATGTTGTGTGTAATTGTTTGTGGTGCGTGTTGTTGCGCTACCTGTGTAGAGTACGCTATTTGTCGTAGCTTCCTCCTCGGTTGAGGAAGTATTCGCACCTGTGTGTGCGCTCTCGTATTTTGACGCCTGTGTGCGTCTTTTTGCCTCCGGGCGTGTTTGGATTTATTTTTTGAACGCTCTAGTAAAGTCTTGTTGGACTTATCCTCTGCTTCCTGCGCCTGATTCTACACCCACACCATTCCACAGCAACGTGACAGAATTACACACCACTATGGAATCAGCAGAGCACACGTCGACAGCATGGAGAGAGCGTCTCTCCTTGTCAAGAGCATCGCATCAAACCGGATCGGGCACGCTTTGGAGGGCGTCATGGACACACTTCGTCGATGGGAGATCAGCGGCGGGGTTCCCACAGCCCACCTGTCGCACCATCACACCGGACAGCCCAGCCGCCCGTCTACCGGAACCCAGCGTGATTCGGCTCTTCCGCTCCCGAGGGCGTACGACGGCTCCGCTGCCGGGTGTCAGGGGTTCCTCTTACAAGTGGAGCTCTACCTTGCCACCATACACCCGGCGCCCTCGGGATACGAGAGCGTTTCCGCCCTCATCTCCTGTCTCACCGGCAAAGGCGTTGGAGTGGGCCAACCACGCCGAATGGGAGGGAATAGACGCCGCCACAGTCACCTATTGGCAGACTTCTCCCGTCGCTTATTCCGTGCGGTCTTTGACCATCCACCAGAGGGGAATGCGGGCGGCGGGGGAAACGTCTATTCCACCTCCGACAGGGGATGAGGAGCGCTCAGGAGTTTGCGCTGGAGTTCCGGACTCTAGCGGCTGATGCGGGGTGGAATGAGAGGGCCCCTCATAGACCACTTGAGGTGTAGCCTTCGGGAGGATGTCCGCAGGGAGTTAGCATGCAGGACACACACACTAACATTTGACCAGCTTGTGGACATGGCCATTCGTCTGGACAACCTGCTTGCGACCCGCGGACGTCCCAGGTGGGGGCCTCCCAATTCCACCCTCCAGCGCCTCCGAGCAGAGTCCGATGGAGCTTGGAGGGGCATGGCGCTAGAGGGAAAAGAGGTAGGAGCCCGACGAGGGGGGCAGTCTCCTGCACCAAGTGTGGCCGCGGAGGGCACACCGCGGCTAGGTTGGCTGGGAGCGGGTCCCCTGATGAGGGAGATTGCCAGGTCCTACAGTGGGGAGGTCCCCCCAGGTGAGTAGGCGCCCTACTTACCCAGAGCTTTCTGTCGTACACATTACATTACCTGTTTGTTTCGCACAGGTTGCACCTCGTTCCAGCATAAGGCGCTAGTCGATTCAGGCGCAGCTGGGATTTTTGTAGATCGGAGATTCTGTGTTAAGTTAGGGATTCCCCTCCTTCCAGTCGAAAAGCCCTTTCCCAGTACATGCCTTAGATAGTTGTCCGTTTAGGATCTGGGTTAATTGGGGAAGGTCACAGCGCCACTTAGGATGATGACGCAGGGGGGTCATGAGGAGACGAATTCAACTCTATCTGATTGACTCTCCTGCGTATCCGGTGGTACTGGGGCTTCCCCTGTTGATTTACCCCATGATCCTACTATTTCGTGGCGAGAGAAAGCTCTTAAAGGGTGGTCTGCTCAGTGTGAGGGGTTATGTCTGGGTGTTTCAGTAGGGGCGACCTCGGCGGAGAGTCAGAACCAAGATGCCAGCACTGCACATTTCCCTCTGAATATGAGGATTTGGCACTCTCGTGTTTAGTAGACCAGAGCGGCACGGTTGCACCTCATAGACAGGGGGATTTGTGCGATAGACCTCCAGACAGGAGCCGCGCTTCCGCGGAGTCATGTGTATCCCTTTCACAGGAGGAGAAACGGGCAATGGAAACTTACATTGCCGAGTCTTCTGAGACAGGGATACATACGGCCCTGCTACTTCTCCCGCGTACCTCGAGATTCTTTTTTGTGAAGAAGAAGGATGGGAGGTCTTGCGTCTGTGTATAGTGATTAAAAAATACCGCGTCCTCCCCCGGTCTCAAAATCAGGTGACTGTGAAATATAGTTATCCACCTCCGCTGATTGGGACTATGACGGAGCACGGTTCTTCACAAAATTGGACCTCAGGAGCGCATATAACTTGGTGCGCATTAGGGAGGGCGATGAGTGGGAAGACAGCATTTAGTACTAACTCCGGCCATTACGAGTATCTCGTCATGCCATATGGGTTAATGAATGCTCCATCAGTCTTCCAATCGTTTGTAGATGAAATTTTCCTGGGACAATGCAGGCGCAGGGAGTCAGTGGTGTACATAAGATGATATTCTTGTGTACAGCTCTACTCGGGCCGAGCATGTAGACCCATGGTGCGCAGGGTATTGAGGAGACTGTTTGGAGCATGACCTGTATGTCAAGGCTGAGAAAATGTCTGTTTCTTTCAGGAGTCAGTTTCCTTTTTGGGGTTACCAGTTTGTCTGCGCTCAGGGGTGAGAATGGAAGGGGGACCGAGTGTCCGCCGTGCGTAATTGCAAACCCACCCAACGGACGTTTTAAAAGAGGTTTGCACTGCCTTAGTATGAAGTACTGTGGCCAACGTTAGCCAGGGATGTGAGGGTTTTTATGTCTCCTTCCTGCTCAGTGTGTGCCCAGTGTAGAGGAGCCCAAGACACTTGCCCAGGGTAAATTACAGCCCCTGCCCGTTCCACAACGACCCTGGTCTCACCTATCGGTGGATTTTGTTACTGATCTTCCCTACCTCACAGGGGAATACCACCATCCTGGTCGTTGTGGATCGGTTCTCAAAGGCCGGTCGTCTCCTTCCCATTCCGGGTCTTCCTACTGCCCTACAGACCGCTGAGGCTCTATTTACTCAAGTCTTCCGGCCATTACGGGGTGCCCGAGGATATAGTGTCCGATCGAGGCCCCAGTTTACCTCCAGAGTCTGGGAGAGCATTTATGGAACGTTTGGGGGGTCTATTTATCTGAGCCTTACCTCAGGTTTACCACCCGGAGAGCAATGGGCAGCCTGGAACGACGTCAAAAACCAGGATGTGGGTTACGTTTCTGAGGTCATATTGGTCAGGGGCCGGCCGGAGGAGTGGGCGAAGATATTTGCCCTGGGCCGATGATGGCACAGAACTCTCTCCGCCACTCCTCCACTAGACATAACCCCTTTCCAGTGTGTCTTATGGGTACCAGACCGGTTCTGGCAACCGTGGCATGAGAGCCAGTATCGACGGGACCCGCTGTGGATGAGTGGGTGCGGGCGCTCGGAGGAGACGTGGAACGCTGCACACGTCCATCGACAGCGTGCCATACGTCGACAAGAAGACGAGCGCCGACCTACACCGCAGTGAGAGGGCCAGTCCCAGTGTACGCACCTGGAGATCGAGTCGGGCTCTCAACCCAGAAAACCTGCCCCTCCGCCTGCCCTGCCGGAAGCTGGGTCGGCGGTGTTTGTGGGGCCTTTTTAAAGTACTGAGGAGATTGTTGAACGAGGTGTGTTACAGGTTAGAACTACCTATTTGATTACAAGAATGTTTAACCCCCGTTCCATGTGTCTCTCCTCAGGCGTGGTGGTAGCTGGTCCACTCCCCAGGACTTTGAGATTGAGGAGACTCCTCCGCCCACGTTGGACATCGAGGGGGCTCCGGCGTACACTGTTCGGACAACCATCCTGGATTCGAGACGCCGGATGGGGGGTCTCAATATCTCGTGGAGGTGGGAGGGGTACGGTTACGGTGGAGCGGTGCTGGGTGCCGAGGAGGGACATTCTGGATCCGTCTCCTGATGACCGAATTCCATCGTGGTCATCCTAACGCGCCTGCTCCGCGTCCTCCTGGTCGTCCCCGAGGCCGGAGCGGCGCGCGGCTGGGGGCCGCAGAGCGTCAAGGGGGGTCGGTGGTACTGTCACGGTTTCGGCGAGGCGGCGCCTCCTCCTTGTTCCGGGCAGTTTCCTGCCGGTCCAGTCGTCTCCGAGAGTACTAGCTGCCATCCTCTCTATGTTTCCTGTGTGATTGGTTTTGTCTGTTTAGTCCACACCTGTTTTGTGTTATGTCTCATTAAGCACCTATTTCGTTTCCTTGTTGTTAGTTTAGTGTTGTGTGTATTGTTTTTTTTGTGTCGTTGTTGTTGCGCTACCTGTGTTCAGTACGCTATTTGTCGTAGCTTCCTCCTCGATTGAGGAGAGTATTCGCACCTGTGTGTGCGCTCTCGTATTTGACGCCTGTGTGGGCTTTTTTCCTCGGGCGGGTTTTGGGTTATTTTTGAACGCCCATAAGGTTAAATTTTTGTTTGGGAAAAAATTAAAAAAGGAAAGGGAGTTAAAATTTAAATGCCCCGGGTTACGGGCCAGGGGACAATTCCCTTACCCCGGGGAAAGGTTCCGGCCCCCCTCCAGGGAAAATCCCCTTATTCCAGGCCCTTGGGGTTTTTAGAGGAAGGCCCTAAAAAATTTTCAAAAAAATCCAGCAACCCTAGGCATAGAAGGGTTTTTCTGCTACCGCACGGCAAAACGGTACCGGGGTGCCAAGTCTAGGTCCAAAAGACTTTTCAACAGCTTTTTACCCCCCAACCAAAGGGTCCTGAAAAAGCTAATTTATGGCTACCCGGAAAATTTGCCTGCCCCCCAACCCCCTCCTTTTTAAAGCTGCTGCTACTTGTTAAGTATTTATGATAGGGCACTTTAACTCTTTCCCACTGACATATTACCTAAATACCTTAATAGCCCCGGGGCCCCGCCCCATTTTTTTGGGGGGGCCTTTTTTGGGCCCCCGGGCGGGGCCCCCCAAGGGGCAAGGGGGGGGGTATTTTAAACCCAAGGGGGTTTTTTCCCCTTTTTTTTCCCCAAAAATTTTTTTTTGGCCCCTTTTTTTTGGGGGGTTTTTTTTTTCCCCCTTTTTTTTTAAAAGTTTTTTTCCCGGGGGTTTTGTGGGGTTTTTTTTTTTTGGGGGGGCCCTTTTTTTACCCCCCTTTTAAATTTAAAAGGGGGGGTTTCTTTTTAAACCCGGGGCCCCTTTTTTTTTTTTTGAAGTTTTTAAGGGGGAAATTTTGCCTTTTTTTAAAAACCCCCCCCAAAATTTAAAAATTTTTTTTAAAAAAAAAATTTTTTTTTTTTCCCCAAATTTTTTTTTTTTTTAAAAAAAAAAAAAAACCCCCCCTTTTTTTTTTTGGGGAAAAAAAAAACCCCCCCCCCATTTTGGGGCCCTTCCCCTTTTTTAAAACCCTTTTAAAATTTAAAATTTAACAAAAAATTAAAAATTTTTTTTTCCCCGGGGGCCCCAAAAACCCAAAAAAGTTTTAAAAAACCCCCCTTTTTAAAAAAAAATTTTCAAGGTTTTTTTTTAAAAAAAACCCCCCTTTTTTTAAAAAAAAAATTTCCCCCCTTTTTTTACCCAAAAAATTTCCCCTTCCCCCCCTTTTTTCCCCCTTTTTCCCCCCTTTTTTCCCCCCTTTTCCTTTTTTTTTCCTTTTTTTTTCCCCCCCTTTTTTGGGCCCCCCCACCTTTTTTTTTTTTTTTTGGGGGGGGTAAAAAAAAAACCTTTTTTTTAAAAAAAAAAAGGTTTTGGGGGTTTTTTTTTTAAAAATTTTTTTTGGGGGGAAAAGGGGGGGGTTTAAAGGGCCCTTAATTTTCAAATTTAAAAAAAAATTTTTCTTTTAAAAAAAATTTTTTTTTAAAAAAAAAACCATTTATCCCTTTTTTTTAAAAAAAATTTTTTTTTTTTAAAAAATTTTTTTTTCCCCCCCCCCCTTTTTTTAAAAAAAAATTTTTAAAAAAATTTTTTTTTTCCCCCTTTTTCCCGGGGAAAAAAAATTTTTTTTAAAAAAAAAAAAATTTTTTTTTTTTTTAAAAAAAAAAGGGTTTTTTAAAAAATTTTTAAAAACCCCCTAAAAATTTTTTTCCCCCCTTTAAAAAAAAAAAAAATTTTTTTTCCCCCCCCCAAAAAAAAAAAAAAAAAAAAAAAAAAAAACTTTTTATTAAAAAAAAATTTTTAAAAAAAAAAAAAACCCCAAAAAAAAGGGTTTTTAAAAAAAAAAACCCCCCAAAAAAAATTTTTTTTTTTTTAAAATTTTTCCCGGGGTTTTTCCCCCAAAAAACCCCAAAAAAAACCTTTTCCCCCCGTTTTTTCCAAAAGGCCCTTTTTTAAAAAATTTTTTTTTTAAAAAAAAAATTTTTTAAAAGGGGGGTTTTTTTCCCCTTTTTTTTTAAATTTAAAAAAAAAAAATTTTTCCCCAAAAAAAAATTTTTTTTTTTAAATTTTTTTTTAAAATTTTTGGTTCCCGGGCCCCCAAAAAATTTTTTTTTGGGGGGAAAAAATTTTTTTCCGGTTTAAAAGGGGGCCCCCTTTTTTTTTTTTTTTTTTAAAAGGGGTTTTTGGGGGCCTCCCTTTAAAAATTTTTTTTTTTTAAAAAAGGGGGGGGGGAAAACCCCGGGGTTTCCCAAACCAAAGGGGCCAAGGGGGCCCTTTCCCCGGGGGGGGTTTTTTAAAAATTTTAAAACCCCGGGGGGAAAAAATTAAAAAACCCGGGCCCCCCCCAAAAAAAAAAATTTTTCCCCCTTTTTTTAAAAAATTTTTTTGGTTTTTTAAAAGGGCCCCCCCCCTTTTCCCCAAAAAAAAAATTAAAAAAAAAAAAATTTTTTTTTAAAAAAGGGTTTTTTTTAAAAGGGGAAAAAAAAAACCCCCCGGGGAAAAAATTCCTTTTTTTTGGGGGCCCCCTGGGTTTTTTTTTTGAAAAATTTTTTAAAGGGTTTAAAAAAAAAAAAATTTTTTTTTTTTTTTTTTTTTAAAAGGAAATTTAAAAGGGCCCCTTTTTTTTGAAACCCCAAAGCTTTCCCCCGGGGGGGGTTCCTTTTTTTTTTTTAAAAAAAAAACCCCCTTTTTTTGGAACCCCCAAAAAAAAAAAACCCGGGGGGTTTTTAAAAAAAATTTTAAAAGGGGAAAAAAGGTTTTTTTTTGGGGTTTTTTTTTTAAAAAATTTTTTTGGAAAAAAAAATTTTTAAAAAAAAAAAGGGGGGAAAAAAATTTTCAAAAAAAATTTCCCCCCCAAAAAAAAAAAAAAAATTTTTTAAAAATTTTTTTTTTAATTTTTTTTGGGGGGGGGTTTTTTTTTTTTAAAAAAATTTTTTCCCAAAAAAATTTTTAAAAAATTTGGGAAAAAAAATGCCCAAATTTTTTTTGGGGGGGGGGGGGGGGAAATTTTTTTTCTTTTTTTTTTTTTTTAAAAAAAAAAAATTTTAAAAAAAATTTTTTTTTTTTTTCCCCCTTTTAAAAAAAAAGGGGTGGACCAAAATTTTTTAAAAAAGGTTTTAAAAGGTTTTTTTAAAAAAAAAAAAACCCTTTTTAAAAATTAAGGGGAAAAGGTTAAAAGGGGGGGAAGGGGGGGGGAAAAAACCCCGCCCAATTTTAAATTTTTTGGGGGGGGGGGGTTTTTTGGGGGGGGAAAAAAAAAAAAAGGGGGGGGGGCCCCCCCGGGGGGGGAAAAAGGGGGGTTTGGGGGGGAAAAAAAAACCCCTTTAAAAAAATTGGGGGGGTTTTTTTGGGGGGGGAAAAAAAAAAAAAAAAAAATTTTCCCTTTAAAATTTTTATTTTGGGGGAACCGGAAAAATTTTTAAAGACTTTTGGGAAAAAACCAAGGGGGCCCCAAAACCTCCTTTGGAAACCCTTTTTTGGGCCCCCAAAGGGGGTGGGCCCCCCACAATTTTCCCAAAAAAAACCCCGGTTTTTTTTAAAAAGGGGGAAAAAAATTTTTTCCCCCCCACCAAAAATTTTTGGGAAAAAAAACCCTTTTTTAGGGGGTTTTTAAAAAAAAAAAAGGGTCGGGGTTTTTTTTTTTGGGGGGGGTTTTTTTCCCCCGGAAAAATTAAAAAAACTCCCCCTTTTTTTTAAAAAAACCCCCCCCTTTTTCCCAAAAAATTTTTTGGGGGGCCCCCCCCCAATTTTTTAAAAAAAAAAAAAGGGGGGCCCCCCCTTAAAAAAAAAAGGGGGGGGGGGGGAAAAAAAAAATTTTTAAAAAAAAAACCCCAAAGGAAAATTTTAAAAATTTTTAAAAAAAAAAAAAACCCCCCTTTTCCAAAAAAACCCCAAAAAATTTAAATTTTTTTTTAAAAAAAAAATTTTCCCAAAATTTTAAAAAAACCCCCCAAAAAAACCCCCCCAAAAAAAAAATTAAAAAACCCGGTTTTTTTTTTTCCCCCGGGGGGGGGTTTTTTTTTTTTAAAAGGTTTTAAAAAATTTTTCCCCAAAAAAAAACCCCCCCCCCAAAAAAATTTGGGGGGGGTTTTTTTTTTTTTTAAAAAGGTTATTTTCCAAAAAAAAAAAAAATTTTTTTTCCCCCCTTTTTAAAAAAATTTTAAAATTTAAATTTTTAAAAAAAAAAAAGGGGGTTTTTTTTGGGGTTTAAAATTTTTGGGGGAAAAAAAAAGGGAAAATTTAAACCCCCTTTTTTTTCCCCAAAAAAAAAATTTCCCAAAAAAAATTTTGGGGAAATTTAAAAGGGGGGCCTCCCTTTTTTTGGGGGGGAAAAACCCCTTTTTTTTCCCGGGGGGGTTTAAAAATTTTTTAAACCCAAAAAAACCCCCGGGGGGGGGGAAAAACCCCCCCCCTTTTTTTTAAATTTTTAAAAAAGGGGGGTTTTTTTTTAAAAAAAAAAAAAAAAAAAAAAAAAAAAACCCCCTTTTTTTTTTTCCTTTTTTTTTTCCCCCGAAATGGCCCGGGCCAAAAAATTTTTTTGGGCCCCCAAAAAAATTTTCCAAAAACCCCCCCGGGGTTTTTTCCCCTTGGGGGTTTTTTTTTCGGTTAAAAACCCAAAATGGAAATTTTTCCCCAAAAGGGGGGGGCCCCCTTTTCCCCCAAAAAAAAAAATTTTTCCCCCCCCCAAAAAAAAAATTTTTTTTTTTTTTTTTTTTTTTTTAAAGGGGGAAAAACCTTTTTCCCCTTTTTTTTTTCCCCCTTTTTTTCCCCCCCCCTTTAATTTTTTTTTTCCCCAAAAAAAAAATTTTTTTTTTTTTTTTTGGGGGGAAAAGGGGGAAAAAAAATTTTTTTTTTGTTGGGCCTTTTTTTTTTTTCTTTTTTGGGGAAAAAACCCCCCCCCTTTTTTTTTTTTCCCCCAAAAAAAAATTTTTTTTTTTCCGGGCCGGGTTCCTTTTTTTTCCCCCCAAAAAAAACCCCCCCCCCCCCTTTTTTTTCCTTTTTTTTTTTTTTTTTCCAATTCCCCCTTTTTTTAAACCCCCAAAAAAAGGGGGGGGTTTTGGGGGCCCCCAAAACAAAAATTTTTCCCCTTTTTTCCCCGGTTGGGGGGTTTCCGGGTTTAATTTTTCCCCCCCCCTTTTTTTTTCTTCCTTTTTTTTTTGGGGGCCCAATTTTCCCCCGAAAAAAAAAAAAAACCCTTCCCTTTTTTTTTTTTAAAATTTTAAAAAAAAGGGGGGAAATTTTTAAAAAAAACCCCGGGAAATTTTTAAAAAAAAAAGGCCCCTTTTGGGAACCCCCCTTTTTCCCCCCCAATTTAAAAAAAAAACCCCCAAAACCCCCCAAAAAAAATTTTTTTTTTTTTTTTCCTTTTTTTATTTTTTTTCCCCCTTTTTCCCCCTTTTTAAATTTTTTTTTTTTTAAAAAATTTTTCCCCCAAAATTTTCCCCCAAAAACCCCTTTTTTTCCCCTTTTAATTTTTTTTTTTCCCCCCTTTTTTAAAAATTGGGGTTCCCCTTTTTTTTAAAACCCAAAAACCCCCTTTTTTTTTTTTTTCCCGGGGGAAAAAAAATTTTTTTCCCCCCCCCTTTTTTTAAAAAAAAAAGGGGGCCCCGGGGAAAAGGGGGGGGGGGGGGGGGGTTTTTTAAATTCCCAAAAAAGGGTTTTTTTAATTTAAAAAAAGGGGGGAAAAAAACAAAAAAGGGGGGGGGGAAAGGGGGGCCCCCCAAATTTAAAAAATTTTTTTTTTTAAAAAAAAACCCCCAAAAAAACCAAACCCCTTTTTTTTTTTGGGTTTTTGGGGGAAAAAAAAAAAAATGGGAAAAAAAAATTTTTTTTTTTAAAAGGGTTTTTTTTTTTCCCCCCCCAAAAGGGCCCCTTTTAAAGGGTTTTTTCCTTTTTTGGGCCCCAAAGGGGGAAAAAAAGGGTTTTTTTTTTAAAATTAAACCCCCCCCCCCCCAAAATTTTTTCCTTTTTTGGGGCCCCCGGGGAAAAAAATTTAAAATTTTTTTTTTTTTTCCCCCCCCGGGCAAAAGGGTTTAAAAATTTTTTTTGGGGGGGGGGCCTTTAAAAAAAGGGGGGGAAAAAATTTTAAACGGGAAAATTTTCCAAAAAAAAAAACATTTTTTTAAAAAAATTTTACCCAAAATTTTAATTTTTTTTAAAAAAAAAAATTAAAAATTTTTTTTTTAAAAAAACCCCCCAAAAAAAATTTAAATTTAAATTTTTTTTTTTTTTTTTAAAAAAAAAAAAAAAAGGGGGCCCTTTTTTAAAAAAAAATTTTAAAAAAAAAAATAAAAACCAAAAATAATTTTAAAAAATTTAAAAAAAAAAATTTAAAAACCTTAAAATTTTTAAAAAAAAATTTTTTTAAAATTTTTTTTTTTTTTTTTGGGAAAAAAAACCTTGGGGGAAAAATTTTGGGGGGATTAAAAAACCCTTTCTTTTTTTTTGGGGGGGGCCAAACTAAAACCCCCCCCCTTTTCCCCTTCCAACCCAAAAACCCCCTTTTTCCCCTTTTTTAAAGGGTTTTAAAAAATTTTTTAAAAAAAAAAGGGTTTTTAAAAAAAAAAAACCCCCCCCCTTAAAGGGGGTCCCCAAAAAAATTTTAAAAAAAAGGAAAAAACCCCAAAGGGGTTTTTTTCCCCCAAAAAAAATTTTTTTTTTAAAAAAACTTTTTTCCCCCCCAAAAAAAACCCCCCCCCGGGAAAAAAGGGCAAAAGGGGGAAAAAAAAAATTTTTTTTAAAAAATTTTAAAATTTTTTTCCCCTTTTTTAAAATTTTTTTGTTAAAAAGGGGGTTTCCCCCCAAATTTTTAAAACCCCCTTTTTATTTAAAAAACCCCCCCCAAAAAAAAGCCCTTTCCCCCTTTTTTTTTTTGGGGGTTTTTTAAAACCCCAATTTTTTCCCCGTTTTTTTTGGGGGGGGGGGGGGGTTTTTTCCCCCCCCCCTT
>CM072244.1:37738708-37761502 GCA_036851935.1 Coregonus suidteri | reverse complement strand
TCTACAACCCACACAAGTGTCTCAGGTAGTGCAGCTCATCCTGGATGGCACATTACATTTACGTCATTTAGCAGACGCTCTTATCCAGAGCGACTTACAAATTGGACACATCAATGCGAGCTGTGGCAAGACTGTTTGCTGTGTCTGTCAGCGTAGTGTCCAGAGCATGGAGGCGCTACCAGGAGACAGGCCAGTACATCAGGAGACGTGGAGGAGGCCGTAGGAGGGCAACAACCCAGCAGCAGGACTGCTACCTCCGCCTTTGTGCAAGGAGGAGCACTGCCAGAGCCCTGCAAAATGACCTCCAGCAGGCCACAAATGTGCATGTGTCTGCTCAAACGGTCAGAAACAGACTCCATGAGGGTGGTATGAGGGCCCGGCGTCAACAGGTGGGGGTTGTGCTTACAGCCTAACACCGTGAAGGACGTTTGCATTTGCCAGAGAACACCAAGATTAGCAAATTCGCCACTGGCGCCCTGTGCTCTTCACAGATGAAAGCAGGTCCACACTGAGCACGTGACAGACATGACAGAGTCTGGAGACGTCGTGGAGAACGTTCTGCTGCCTGCAACATCCTCCAGCATGACCGGTTTGGAGGTGGGTCAGTCATGGTGTGGGGTGGCATTTCTTTGGGGGGCCGCACAGCCCTCCAGGTGCTCGCCAGAGGTAGCCTGACTGCCATTAGGTACCGAGATGAGATCCTCAGACCCCTTGTGAGACCATATGCTGGTGCGGTTGGCCCTGGGTTCCTCCTAATGTAAGACAATGCTAGACCTCATGTGGCTGGAGTGTGTCAGCAGTTCCTGCAAGAGGAAGGCATTGATGCTATGGACTGGCCCGCTCGTTCCCCAGACCTGAATCCAATTGAGCACATCTGGGACATCATGTCTCGCTCCATCCACCAACGCCACGTTGCACCACAGACTGTCCAGGAGTTGGCGGATGCTTTTTGACTTGTTTTAAGGACATTACATCAAAGTTTGATCAGCCTGTAGTGTGGTTTTCCACTTTAATTTTGAGGGTGACTCCAAATCCAGACCTCCATGGGTTGATAAATTTGATTTCCATTGATAATTTTTGTGTGATTTTGTTGTCAGCACATTCAACTATGTAAAGAAAAAAGTATTTAATTAGATTATTTCATTCATTCAGATCTAGGATGTGTTATTTTAGTGTTCCCTTTATTTCTTTGAGCAGTGTATATTTTTTTCCACTTTCAAATGCTTTATTTTTTTTATTTTTTTATTTTTAGGGGGAATGGATCAGCTTAATATTGCAGATAGATTGTATCTTCTATCAATGTAATTGTCTGCATCACTTCCAATCCCCCATGTTTATTTTTATATATATATATATATATTCCCCTTTATTACTTTTCAACCCCACCATCCTTTCCCTACTTGGAGTAAATTAGTGAACAACAACGCCCAGGCCTCTACTTCCGGTCTATACTTACTATCTACACCTTATAGACAGAGTTAATTTTACAATAATTATATATATATATATATATATATATATATATATTTTGCTCCTGAACTTCTTCTACTCTCAACTTCTCCGATCATTTTCATGATGTCCATCCGGTTTGCTTCTAAATGCCATATCTTTCTAACTGTGCTCTTTCCCAAAAGCTCCCAACATACAACCTATATACTTATTATGGACACAGTATGCTTACATTATTAGCTATCTTTGTTATTATTTGTTGTTATTTGTTATTAGTCCCATCCTTCAACTCTATTCAATACCTCCCATCTATCTCTTAACACCATCCATATAGGATTTCTATTTGCCATATATATTTCAACCGTACTGTGATGTTTTACAAAATTTCTGAACCTTTCTATTCTCATTGCTTCTACAGATTGTGAATTAAAAATAAATATTTTTGCTAAAACTATTATTATATTATTGATTGATTGACTATGACTTTTCAGATCACCCAGTAATGCTATCTGCAAGGTTAGTTCCAGGTAAATATTGCAATCCTTTAGCCATTCCTGGACCTGTGTCCAAAAACAAGCTACAAATGGACAGAACCAAAACAAATGATCTAATGATTCTGTCTCTTCACAGCAAAATCTGCAGAGCTGGGAAGATTGTATCCCCCATATAAATAACATTCTATTGGTAGCAAGAATTTTATATAATAATTTAAATTGAAAGATTCTAATTTTTGAATCCGGTGTCGTTTTGCGTGTCAGTTCATAAACACTATGCCATGGGATCGGTACGTCAAAGATCTCTTCAAACCTATTTTGCAATCTATATGGGACGGCTGTCAATTCTTTGGTCCTTAAGTGAAACTGATATACTTTTTTATTTATCACAGTTTTCCTTAACCAATTATGTTCTTTAATGCAAGGCCGACAGACAAGTTCCTTACTTTCTCCCCCTTCAACTTTCCTCTTCCACTTTTGCGGTAAGGCTGCAATTATTTGGTTGTAATTTTGGGTAGAGCAGACATTTCCATATGTTTTTGTTAGCTGCATGTGCGACATAACTCCACCAGTCCTACCGATGATATCATTTACGAAGATTATAAATTTTTTAAACATTCTGTCAAAAAATAAAGGTTTTTTGTCAATTAGTATATTTGAATTTAACCACAATATTTGTTGCATTATTTGTTCTGTCGTTTCTGGAGTTCACTTTCAAATGTTACAACAAAGACGTTTGGAGGTACGGGCTGCGGTCTGTATTTTTCATGTTGAGGGCGGTCAGACAGAAAACAATGTGATAAATATACTTGCCCCACAGATTATTTGGAAACGGTGTCTTTCTGCTGTGTATGCGTTAGCCTAGCTATTGTACTAAAAGAACCTCTGTCAAATTATTCACACACTAGCCTACCAGGCTACCTATGCATGGGCGAATAAATCATGTTGCAGTTATCTTTCCAAGGAAATTAACTTAAATATGATTAGGCTATAGTTTACTACAGTATCTGTTAACCCTTGTGCTTTGCTAGAAAAAAATGACATCCATTATGTTACGGGTCAAATTGACCCGCACAGTTTAAAACACACTCAAGACAGTCAAAGAATTAAGTAAAACAGAAACAACTTTATTTTGTCTTATCAGACATTTCAGAAAGAAGAAATACAATACTTTTTATTTTTTTTAAACAATATTTAAGAACTATTTGTTAAACATATTTCCTTTCTCACAAACAAGATTTTTCAGTTTCCCCCAAGTAGGTTTTTTCTCCCCCCCTATTGGTCCATATTATCCCTTCAGTCTTTTCTCTCTACATGTTGAACACAATGTGTGTGTGTGCTTTCTGCAGATGTATTTATTGCATTCTACACAAGTGGTGCTTGTTTTACTGTCTTGTCGAGGGGGGCAGAGAGCTGGCATCTTTTCCGTTTCTTGCCACTGCCTGTATCCACTGGATCCATTTCTGGTTGATTGGAGGCATGTGTTGATGGTCCAGCTTGAATTTTCTGGACGGCAGATGCAGCTGCTGTCGACCGAGGAGGCCGGACTCTCCTCTGGATCTTGGGAGTGATGAGAGCTTTTCCGAGCTCCTCTAGGAAAAGCCGGCGTCGGTACAATTTGCCACCATTCCATTGCTGGTTGATTTCAGTCCACAGGACATAGGCATTGTAAGCAGACACATCCACAATGTTGTAGAAAATCACCAAAGGCCAGCGGGCAGTCATGCGCTGACAACTATATGTTGCTGTGACTTTATCCAAATTGTCAACTCCTCCTTTGGTGGAATTGTAGTCCAGTATTATTTGTGGCTTGATGTCCTCTCTTGCACTCAGCGATGCATCTTTGTGCATTGTGCTCATTACAAGAACATTCTTGTTCTTCTTTGGGCAGTATGAAACAACAGTTGCATTTTCAGAGAAAGCAAATTTAGAGGAATGCACAGTTCTGCCCTGCATTTTCAGAAGCTCACTGGGAAGTTCAGGTTTGTTTTTTCTGATTGTTCCAACCATGGTCAGCTTTCTCTTCTGTAGTTCAACACCAAGGCGGTAGGATGTGAAGAAGTTGTCACACGTGATGTTATGACCTTGCAGCCCTTCACTCATGTCCAGCACCACCCGCATCCCCTGGTTTTTCTCAGGCACTCCGCCGGGTGGCTTCCCAGTGTAAACTGGCATATTCCATGCATAGCTTGATGTGGCATCACATGCTGCCCATATTTTGATGCCACATTTTGCAGGCTTGTTTGGCATATACTGTCTGAAGGGACAACGTCCTCTGAATGGAACAAGGCGTTCATCAACTGTAACATGAGGGACTGGGATTGTACAGTAACGGTAGAATTTCCACCCATTTATCCCATACATCTCTGATTGCAGCTAGTTTGTCTCTTTCACGTCGACCCGGTCTGGTATCACGGTTATCAAAGCGAATCACCCGAGAAATTATGTGGAATTCTTGTAGAGACATTGTTGCCCGAAATATTGGCCTTCCATTCTCTTCATTCCACAGGCTGGCCGTTGCTTCTCCGTTTGACCGGTAGACTCCAGCTAATATGAGCAATCCAATGTATGCATGCAAGTCAATCCGATCCAGTGGCTTCCAGTTCTCTTGAAACACACGGCTCCCCTCCAAGTTGGTCATGTCCAGAACAATCTTCTCTATTGCTTGGGGTAAAAAGAGCTCAAAAGCTGATTGTATGTCATGGACTCGAGTGACAGCAAATCGTGTAGGTCCTGGAACCATTTTTATTACATTGGAAGCTGAGAGTCTACCTTGACCTCGTTGTGGTGACGGTGACCATTCAATATGACCATCTTTAGACTTCCATGTCTTCTCTTCTCTTGATGATGCTTGTTGCATGCTCTGTCTCTCATCTGATGTAGGGGATGGTACGGCAGACTCCTCCTCTGAATCCTCATCAATGAAGACAAAATCTGGATCATCAACAGCATTGTCCTCTATCTCTGAAATATCCTCTGTCTCTGAAACCTCTTCTTCTTTTTCACTGTCACAGTCCAGAATTTGTGATAAGACTTCATTGATTGAAAATCTTTTGGAGCTCATTTTTGAGTGTCTGTGTCAGGGACCTGCTGCTCTCACACTGAGGAGAAGCTTGGGAAAGCCCTTTTTAACCCAAACACAATTCTAAAAGTGCAACCAGGACCAGTCAAAACAAAATAAATCAAAGACACTTTTTTGTTTTGCACCTGTGCAAATATATATACACATGAAAGCCTCCGGGTCAAAATGACCCACAACATCATGTTTGTATACAAAATGTACACAGATATTCCACAACACATCAGTGTGTCCACATTTTGCAGTTAGGTTCATGACCCTAAATGAGGAAAAGTCATGTAATTTCATGGCGAAAAAGAGTGGTTAACTAGTATTTTAGACAACGCAAAAGTGGAAACGGGTCAAATTGACCCACAACATAATAGGAGGGTTAATATAAATAATTGGGGGGTGCTCAACCAATGTTAGTCGAGTTAAAATCCCAAAATCTTATCATCATAAAGCAAAAGGCGCAACATGGAGAGCGAGCGTTGACTCTTCTCCAGCCATACCTCTCCTGTCCTAGTTCAGCAGCCATACCTCTCCCGTCCTAGTTCAGCAGCCATACCTCTCCCGTCCTAGTTCAGCAGCCATACCTCTCCTCTCCTAGTTCAGCAGCCATACCTCTCCTAGTTCAGCAGCCATACCTCTCCTCTCCTAGTTCAGCAGCCATACCTCTCCCGTCCTAGTTTAGCAGCCATACCTCTCCCGTCCTAGTTCAGCAGCCATACCTCTCCTCTCCTAGTTCAGCAGCCATACCTCTCCCGTCCTAGTTTAGCAGCCATACCTCTCCTCTACTAGTTCAGCAGCCATACCTCTCCTCTCCTAGTTCAGCAGCCATACCTCTCCTCTCCTAGTTCAGCAGCCATACCTCTCCTCTCCTAGTTCAGCAGCCATACCTCTCCTCTCCTAGTTCAGCAGCCATACCTCTCCTCTCCTAGTTCAGCAGCCATACCTCTCCTCTCCTAGTTCAGCAGCCATACCTCTCCTCTCCTAGTTCAGCAGCCATACCTCTCCCGTCCTAGTTCAGCAGCCATACCTCTCCTCTCCTAGTTCAGCAGCCATACCTCTCCTCTCCTAGTTCAGCAGCCATACCTCTCCTCTCCTAGTTCAGCAGCCATACCTCTCCTCTCCTAGTTCAGCAGCCATACCTCTCCTCTCCTAGTTCAGCAGCCATACCTCTCCTCTCCTAGTTCAGCAGCCATACCTCTCCTCTCCTAGTTCAGCAGCCATACCTCTCCTCTCCTAGTTCAGCAGCCATACCTCTCCCGTCCTAGTTTAGCAGCCATACCTCTCCTCTCCTAGTTCAGCAGCCATACCTCTCCTCTCCTAGTTCAGCAGCCATACCTCTCCTGTCCTAGTTCAGCAGCCATACCTCTCATGTCCTAGTTTAGCAGCCATACCTCTCCTGTCCTAGTTCAGCAGCCATACCTCTCCTGTCCTAGTTCAGCAGCCATACCTCTCCCGTCCTAGTTTAGCAGCCATACCTCTCCCGTCCTAGTTCAGCAGCCATACCTCTTCTGTCCTAGTTTAGCAGCCTCTCATCTCCTAGTTCAGCAGCCATACAGTGGGGGGGGGGGGGGGGGGGGGGGGGGGGGGGGGGGTGGGGGGGGGGGGGGGGGAGTATTTAGTCAGCCACCAATTGTGCAAGTTCTCCCACTTAAAAAGATGAGAGAGGCCTGTAATTTTCATCATAGGTACACGTCAACTATGACAGACAAAATTCGATTTTTTTTCCAGAAAATCACACTGTAGGATTTTTTATGAATTTATTTGCAAATTATGGTGGAAAATAAGTATTTGGTCAATAACAAAAGTTCCTCAATACTTTGTTATATACCCTTTGTTGGCAATGACACAGGTCAAATGTTTTCTGTAAGTCTTCACAAGGTTTTCACACACTGTTGCTGGTATTTTGGCCCATTCCTCCATGCAGATCTCCTCTAGAGCAGTGATGTTTTGGCGCTGTCGCTGGGCAACACGGACTTTCAACTCCCTCCAAAGATTTTCTATGGGGTTGAGATCTGGAGACTGGCTAGGCCACTCCAGGACCTTGAAATTCTTCTTACGAAGCCACTCCTTCGTTGCCCGGGCGGTGTGTTTGGGATCATTGTCATGCTGAAAGATCCAGCCACGTTTCATCTTCAATGCCCTTGCTGATGGAAGGAGGTTTTCACTCAAAATCTCACGATTAATGGCCCCATTCATTCTTGCCTTTACACGGATCAGTCGTCCTAGTCCCTTTAAAGAAAAACAGCCCCAAAGCATGATGTTTCCACCCCCATGCTTCACAGTAGGTATGGTGTTTGGATGCAACTCAGCATTCTTTGTCCTCCAAACATGACGAGTTGAGTTTACCAAAAAGTTATATTTTGGTTTCATCTGACCATATGACATTCTCCCAATCCTCTTTCTGGATCATCCAAATGCACTCTAGCAAACTTCAGACGGGCCTGGACATGTACTGGCTTAAGCAGGGGGACACGTCTGGCACTGCAGGATTTGAGTCCCTGGCGGCGTAGTGTGTTACTGATGGTAGGCTTTGTTACTTTGGTCCCAGCTCTCTGCAGGTCATTCACTAGGTCCCCGTGTGGTTCTAAGATTTTTGCTCACCGTTCTTGTGATCATTTTGACCCCACGGGGTGAGGTCTTGCATGGAGCCCCAGATCGAGGGAGATTATCAGTGGTCTTGTATGTCTTCCATTTCCTAATAATTGCTCCACAGTTGATTTCTTCAAACCAAGCTGCTTACCTATTGCAGATTCAGTCTTCCCAGCCTGGTGCAGGTCTACAATTTTGTTTCTGGTGTCCTTTGACAGCTCTTTGATCTTGGCCATAGTGGAGTTTGGAGTGTGACTGTTTTAGGTCGTGGACAGGTTTCTTTTATACTGATAACAAGTTCAAACAGGTGCCATTAATACAGGTAACGAGTGGAGGACAGAGGAGCCTCTTAAAGAAGAAGTTACAGGTCTGTGAGAGCCAGAAATCTTGCTTGTTTGTAGGTGACCAAATACTTATTTTCCACCATAATTTGCAAATAAATTCATTAAAAATCCTACAATGTGATTTTCTGGATTTTTTTTCTAATTTTGTCTGTCATAGTTGACGTGTACCTATAATGAAAATTACAGGCCTCTCTAATCTTGACTAAATACTTTTTTTCCCCACTGTACCTCTCCTCTCCTAGTTCAGCAGCCATACCTCTCCTCTCCTAGTTCAGCAGCCATACCTCTCCTCTCCTGTCCTAGTTCAGCAGCCATACCTCTCCTGTCCTAGTTCAGCAGCCATACCTCTCCTCTCCTAGTTCAGCAGCCATACCTCTCCTCTCCTAGTTCAGCAGCCATACCTCTCCTCTCCTAGTTCAGCAGCCATACCTCTCATCTCCTAGTTCAGAAGCCTCTCCTCTCCTAGTTCAGAAGCCACACCTTTCATTTTACATTTCAGTCATTTAGCAGACACTCTTATCCAGTGAGTGCATACATTTTTTTTCATACTGGCCCCCCCTGGGAATCGAACCCACAACTGAGCTACAAAGGGCTCTCCTCTCCTAGTTGGGCGTGCCAGATCAGGTGAGCGTATGGTCTCAATTAAATAGAGTAGTCTATATATATATGTATGAATGGACAGATAAGCACGGCAGTTATCTTCCCAAGGAAATTAACTTCCTAAATATTATTAGGCTATACAGTGCCTATGGAAAGTCTACACCCACTATAACTTTTTCACATTTTGTTGCTTTAAAAAGTGGGATTGAAAGAGATTTGATTATAATTTTTTGTAATTCATCCCCACCTGCAACCCTGTACATGTGACTATTCCCAATAATGCCCACCTGCAACCCTGTACATGTGACTATTCCCAATAATGATCACCTGCAACCCTATACATGTGACTATTCCCAATAATGACCACCTGCAACCCTGTACATGTGACTATTCCCAATAATGACCACCCGCAACCCTGTACATGTGACTATTCACAATCCTCAATAATGACCACCTGCAACCCTGAACATGTTACTATCAACAATAATCCAGAATAATGACCACCTGCAACCCTGTACATGTGACAATTTGCAATAATCCACAATAATGACCAACCTACAACCCTGTACATGTGACTATTCCCAATAATGACCCCTGCAACCCTGTACATGTGACTATTCCCAATAATGACCACCTGCAACCCTGTACATGTGACTATTCCCAATAATGACCACCTGCAACCCTGTAC
Source organism: Coregonus suidteri (assembly GCA_036851935.1). Classification (NCBI taxonomy): domain Eukaryota; kingdom Metazoa; phylum Chordata; class Actinopteri; order Salmoniformes; family Salmonidae; genus Coregonus; species Coregonus suidteri. The sequence goes on along the minus strand of CM072244.1, from coordinate 37,752,268 downwards.
ATGTTACTATTCCCAATAATGACCACCTGCAACCCTGTACATGTTACTATTCCCAATAATGACCACCTTCAACCCTGTACATGTGACTATTCCCAATAATGACCACCTGCAACCCTGAAAATGTGACTAATCCCAATAATGACCACCTGCAACCCTGTACATGTGACTATTCCCAATAATGACCACCTGCAACCCTGTACATGTGACTATTCCCAATAATGACCACCTGTAACCCTGTCTGTACATGTGACTATTCCCAATAATGACCACTTGCAACCCTGTACATGTGACTATTCCCAAAATCAACAATACTGACCACCTGCAACCCTGTACATGTGACTATACGCAATAATCCCCAATAATGACCACCTGCACCACTGTACATTTGACTATTCACAGTAATCCCCAATAATGACCACCTGCAACGCTGTACATGTGACTATTCGCAATAATCCACAATAATGACCACCTACAACACTGTACATGTGACTATTCACAACAATGACCATCTGCAACCCTGTACATGTGACAATTCGTAATAATCCACAATAATGACCACCTGCAACCGTGTACATTTGGCTATTCACAATAATGACAACCTGCAACCCTGTACATGTGACTATTCACAAGAATCCACAATGACCACCTGCAACCCTGTACTCAGTAAGCTGCTAGTAGAGTAGCCTACAGCCAACTGGCAAGCTGCTAGTGGATTAGCCTACAGCCAACTGGCAAACTGCTAGTGGAGTAGCCTACAGCCAACTGGCAAGCTGCTAGTGGAGTAGCCTACAGCCAACTGGCAAGCTGCTAGTGGAGTAGCCTACAGCCAACTGGCAAACTGCTAGTGGAGTAGCCTACAGCCAACTGGCAAGCTGCTAGTGGAGTAGCCTACAGCCAACTGGCAAGCTGCTAGTGGATTAGCCTACAGCCAACTGGCAAACTGCTAGTGGAGTAGCCTACAGCCAACTGGCAAGCTGCTAGTGGAGTAGCCTACAGCCAACTGGCAAGCTGCTAGTGGAGTAGCCTACAGCCAACTGGCAAACTGCTAGTGGAGTAGCCTACAGCCAACTGGCAAGCTGCTAGTGGAGTAGCCTACAGCCAACTGGCAAGCTGCTAGTGGAGTAGCCTACAGCCAACTGGCAAGCTGCTAGTGGAGTAGCCTACAGCCAACTGGCAAACTGCTAGTGGAGTAGCCTACAGCCAACTGGCAAGCTGCTAGTGGAGTAGCCTACAGCCAACTGGCAAGCTGCTAGTAGAGTAGCCTACAGCCAACTGGTAAACTGCTAGTAGAGTAGCCTACAGCCAACTGGTAAGCTGCTAGTGGAGTGGCCTACAGCCAACTGGCACAAAACTATGTAAATGTAATACAAACCTAAACTTGTATTACACGTAGCTATTATTCAAATATGCAATTTCTTTGAAATGAGCTAACAGTGGTGATGTTTTCAACAGGATTATTTTTTGCTTTATCCCAAATGGAGAGTCACTGCTATCCCCATTGTGAATATTGCTATTCGGGGGTCTAGGCACACATGGAACGGTGAGGGTATCATGTTACCAACAGGTGCATATTGCTCTAAAAGATCTCAGTCCGCCCAAGTACATGCCCAAACCAACAAAAAAACCCAGTGATCTCTGGATTGGCCTTAAACCCCCACTTTACCCAGACCACGTGCTGTTTCCCTAGGTCAGGGATGTCAGAGACTAATTATAATATGCTACAGTAGGCCTACGCAACAAGTACCAAAATAACTGATAGATATTAAGCAAATGTCTGGTATCAACAACTTGAGCTATTTGCTATAAAACCATTTGTCAGTCATGAATATAACGAATCCATAATGAAACCAGAGTGTGTTATTGTGTATTAATAACATTAAGACTACGTTACCCAGCAGGCAATGCGAGGATGGGGGAGTTGAAGAATGCCTTCCGTGGCTACACAAGGATATTGGTAGCTGTAGTATCTGATTATTAAAAGAAGTTCAACCTACGCCCTGGGTTGTCATTAAACAAGGAACAAACATAACATGGTGTCAGATTGGTAGTCGCTATGACGAGACAGAGAAAAGAAAGCATTAACTCTGAAAATGTACGCAAACATTCTACAAGTCAATAGACGTGAGTAGTCGAAGACGCTAGCTAGCAAAAAACGTGACAGCAGAGAGAACGAGATGCATTGGAATCTGTTGACGAGCAACCTACCGAAGTAAGAGAAATTGAAACTGTACCTGTTCCCCGAGTGTTTCCTGTCATGGATAGGCTTAGTCCTCCTACTCCTATGCAGTTAAAAGGCAATCTAACCGACAATTGGAAACGTTTCAAGCAGAGATTCCATGTCTACCAGCAGCCAGTAGAGCAGGGGGAGATGATGACTAATTGAAAGCTTCCATTGTTCTGTATGTTATTGCAGAGAATGCATTGGACATACAGTGCACTCACAGTATGCAGACCCCTTGACTTTTGGATTGTTGGGTATTGTGCATGTAGCTGTGTAGCGTTGTCATGACTTACTATTATGTTTGTAAAGCAGTGCAGTAGCCTGTATTCTTGCTGCAAGACAGCCGTGCGTGGCTGCAAATACATTGTGTGTAATTGTACTATCGATTATTATCCATCCTGTGTTATCAGCAAGCGAAAATAGTTGTGCCCCCTTAGTCATTTCTGATGCCCCCTTGCCGAGTTCATCCTGCCGCCGGGCCTGGCTACGAGTAACCAGCTAAACTACACAAATTATTTTCCAAAAGTCAAGGACCATTAAATGCGTCCAGTGTAAAAGCATGAAGCAGGCTACAAAGACCCGTTATAAAAATGATTCAATTAATCTAAACTCACCTGATTCATTGTAGAAACGTGTGTTTATGGTCGATTGCAGAGTTCAGGCGAAGTTAACTAGATGACAATGTTTATCTGTAGTCTACGGACCTTTTAGATCAGGGAGGTAGAGGACCAAGACGTTATATTTCAACATGTGACTCTATGCCTAAAGTCACAAGACAAAATGGAGAATAGAGAACATTCCGTTCGACTGAAAAATAGGACTTCCGCCAACATACAAATAATAATCCAGCAGTAGGCTTCTGTTTAGCTCATTTTCAAAAGTGACCGTCCGATATCATTTTAACATTCCTCCTTTGTTCAATCATGTTGTCTGGTGTTGTACTCTGCACGGAGCCTAAAGTCACAAGAGAAAAGAGCCAGGCTCCGCCTTCACTTCCGTTCAACTGAAAACGTTGGGATTCGGCCAACATACAAATAATACTCCAGTCGTAGGAAGAAGCCTTCTGCTTTTAGTAACTCATTTTCTCAAGTTAACGCAGTTTCTCTGGACCCTACAATATTGGACATTGGGCTTCTCCCTAATATTATAGATTATTTTCTGAGGCAAATGTTGGGAAATGACAAGGGTAAACCATAGTAAACATGGTTGATACTTTATAATCCAGATGCCTGAATAGGGAATGTAGCCAATACAGTGTGTAACTATTCTATAATGTATGTATGTATATTATTTTTTAAGAAAGTGTATAAGTCATGCCACCAATATAATGACATAAGGGAAAGAGGCCCCACCTGGAAAAGCTCACGTAGCCCTCGTAAAGTAAACAATATGTGGCACTTGGACTTTGAAAGTGTGTTTGTGGCGTGGCACTGAAAGAGGTTAATCATTTACATAAAGAGGAGTAACTGTGTATGCATGACTATGCATTTGTGTCTGTATAAAAGGACAGCTTTGAGTCAAGGAAAGTTATTTGCTCCATGGACAAGCTTGGATTTGTTACGCGTTAATAAAGTATATTTTTGAATTCACAAGCTCCGGTTTCATGAGAGATATTTTTGAGTTAACTACTTTGAGTTAAATATTTCTACCACAATATAAAATAAAATCGAATGTTTCAGCCAGATATCCACTCACAAACCGATCGCTGTACATCGTGCTGAAATAGAGACATGTCTATGGGCTGCATGCCTAACTAATTGATGATAGGGTTCATTTGGTGCTAGAGCATGTCAAGCTTTGCTTTAGCTAATGTATAAAGGTTTATTGGTAGGCCTCTATTTGGTTGTGATTTTCTCATGTTAAGCCTAACATTTCACAAAATCAATACACGGTGTCGCATTGCTGCACATTTTTTTTGCTGGCTGGTGACAATAATGCCATTACTTGTTCATTAATTAAAACTGGACATTCAAACAATGCAGATTTTAAAATAAATTGTCCATGCATACTAATCAGCTACCAATTTATTTTAAAAATAATATACAACTGTCCTGTAGCTGCTACCTGAACCTGCATGACATGAACCCTCCTCGTGCTCTCTCCCAGCTTGGATAGAACTGTCACGGATTCAGCCGAGGCTGCTCCTCCTCCTTGCTCGGGCAGGCTTCGGCGTTCGTCGTCCCCGGAGTACTAGCTGCTGCCGATCGATGTTTCGGTGTTTGTCTTGTTTGGTCTTTATTGTTTACACCTGTTTCCCATTATGTTGGATTGTATTCCCTATATTAACCCCTGTCTCTCATTTGGTTATTTTGTGTGTGATTGTTCGTTTGTCATTCCGGCAGTTTCTTGTATGTACGGGTCTTTGTGTTTTCCTCCCTGTTTTGGAGATTTGTTGTTTTGTACGTTTATTTTACTGTGTTTACATTTACATTTACGTCATTTAGCAGACGCTCTTATCCAGAGCCACTTACAAATTGGTGCATTCACCTTATAGCCAGTGGGAAAACCACTTTACAATGTGTTTTTTTTTGGGGGGGGGGGGGGGGGTACGAGGGGGGGGTAGAAGGATTACTTTATCCTATCCCAGGTATTCCTTAAAGAGGTAGGGTTTCAAATGTCTCCGGAAGGTGGTGAGTGACTCCGCTGTTCTGGCGTCGTGAGGGAGCTTGTTCCACCATTGGGGTGCCAGAGCAGCGAACAGTTTTGACTGGGCTGAGCGGGAACTATACTTCCGCAGAGGAAGGGGAGCCAGCAGGCCAGAGGTGGATGAACGCAATGCCCTCGTTTGGGTGTAGGGACTGATCAGAGCCTGAAGGTACGGAGGTGCCGTTCCCCTCACAGCTCCATAGGCAAGCACCATGGTCTTGTAACAGATGCGAGCTTCAACTGGAAGCCAGTGGAGTGTGCGGAGGAGCGGGGTGACGTGAGAGAACTTGGGAAGGTTGAACACCAGACGAGCTGCGGCATTCTGGATGAGTTGTAGGGGTTTACTGGCACAGGCAGGGACCCAGCCAACAGCGAGTTGCAGTAATCCAGATGGGAGATGACAAGTGCCTGGATTAGGACCTGTGCCGCTTCCTGTGTAAGGCAGGGTCGTACTCTCCGAATGTTGTAGAGCATGAACCTACAGGATCGGGTCACCGCCTTGATGTTAGCGGAGAACGACAGGGTGTTGTCCAGGGTCATGCCAAGGCTCTTCGCACTCTGGGAGGAGGACACAACAGAGTTGTCAACCGTGATGGCGAGATCATGGAACAGGCAGTCCTTCCCCGGGAGGAAGAGCAGCTCCGTCTTGCCAAGGTTCAGCTTGAGGTGGTGATCCGTCATCCATACTGATATGTCTGCCAGACATGCAGAGATGTGATTCGCCACCTGGTTATCAGAAGGGTGTTCAGTAAAGAACGTTGCCAGCCGCTCTGTGTCCTGCATTTGACTTCGCTAACCACATATACGTCGCGTGACAAGAACGCTGTTGTGCGTAAAACCAGTCTATTAATGCCAAATAATACTGTCAGCACGCCCTTGAAACATTAGCTTACTAGGGATTGTTTCATTATTCAGTGTACTATCTATAGCACTGTGCCTTCAGAATGGATTCATACCCCTTGACTTATTCCACATTTTGTTGTGCTACAGCCAGTGGCGGCTCCTGAAAAAATTCTCAGGAGGGGCAATTTTTCTGATGATTTAGGGGACCTACACACATTTAAAAAAAAAGCTATGTCCAGCAACAACATGAAGACAGGGGCAGCATATAAGTCAATACCAGAAGCATTTATTGACTGATCTCAAAAGTGTTGGCTTACCAGGGTTGGTGGAGCCCTCAGTTTCATCTTTGCCTCGCAAAGCTAACTCAAACACTCCGCAAAACTTCACACACTGGATTAGCCGGCTGAGGATGTGGCGGTTCTTGCTAATGTCGTAGTAAATATATTTGTTATAGTGAATATGGAATATGATATGTTGAGTAAAATGTTGTGCTAAGATCTATTTAGGTCAGGAGCTGGTTATAAAGTTCTGTTCCTATCCAATAACAATGGACAAAAGGGTCCTATCTTGTCAGCCTTGTCAGCAGGTGGCCAAGGACAACACCCACGCCATAGGCCTCTCAGTTCTTCCAACTCACGAGTTCTTGCTCTGAGGACACACACACACACAAACACACACACACACACACATCATCACTGTTAAACACACACACACACACACACATCATCACTGTTAAACACACACACACACACACACACACACACACAAATCCCTCTCTTAGGCTGAACATTTGAAGACAGAGAACCCGACTCAGAGCCAATGCAACAGTGACAGTAGCCTGGAGGTGACCTCGCCCAACTCATCAGGACCAATCAGAAGATCAGAACTACTAGATTGAACTACTTCATTTATTGCATAAAATGTCTGCACACAATGTTTCGGGGCTCTCTTCAGATAATAATAATAATAATAATAATAATATGCCATTTAGCAGACACTTTTATCCAAAGCGACTTACAGTCATGCGTGCATACATTTTTGTGTATGGGTGGTCCCGGGGATCGAACCCACTACCTTGGCGTTACAAGCACCATGCTCTACCAGCTGAGCTACAGAAAGTGGATACTCATGGATGCGCATTGCAATTGTAAAATGTCAACACAATTGGAGACACCACGTCATTTTTGGAGACATGTTATTGACAGTAAACTATTGTAGATGCAACTGCTAACTAAATAAAACATTTTAGCTGGCTAGCTAATCATCTTAGCTAAATGTGGGGCAAAACAATTCAGTTATTTACCGTTAATTTGAGGGATTGGGGTGAAAGAAATCGAGTTACATAGTGATACTTTACGATATACTGTATTGACAATATCGCAATATTTTAGCGCTAGTTGGCTGTACCTGCACCAAAACACCATTATTGTTCCTTCATAGCTTGTTCTCAATCTTTTCACATTGGGAGCCAATTTGTTTTCAGCACTTTTATTTCCATGACTGATCAAAACTCGTTCTCATGGCTTTCTGATCCCTCTGCAACAGACATATGGTGCGCAATAAAATCACAGTATCGAATCGCAATACGTATAGAATCATGAGACTCGCAATGCTGATGCATATATCTTATCGTGAGGTTCCTGGCAATTCCCAGCCGAAGTTCATTTGCCACAACAAATCTCTTCGCTAGCAAACGCGATGTCTTCTCCAAAACGGCAATGTGTCTCCAGCAATGTTTACTTTTTTGACGTTCTATGGCATCTCCACTTTCCAAGCATATATGACCACATGTAATATTTTGGTAAGTGATGCAAATAGTGAACTATGTAGGGCCAGGATGTAAAATATATGTAGCTGCAGCAATTTCTCTTATCTGATATGGTAAGTAATGGGGCTTAATTTATAGCTCCCTAAGAGTTTGACGAACGGGTCCGTGAACGCGATTCCAGATATATTTACCTCTGAATAAACTGCCTTTATTACACCATATCCACCCTGTCCAAAGTCTCTACTTGGTCTCAGTTGGTTCTCCAGTAAACTTGTGATTATCAACACTAACCTCATCGTTGTGGCGGCGGACAGCTAGCCTGTATCCCTCGTCATCCAGTTGAGTGAGTGGCAATGTCTTTTTTTCGTTCGTACCAATTTTTGGAAAATCCTCGGGTGTAGGACTTTCCGCCTTTAGTAGAAACCTGTTGAATTATTAAATTTGGTCTGGGAGGTCCTAATTGTTTCGTTGCCAATTTATCTTCATTTGTTCGCCGACAAAAAGGAACTTCTTTCAAACAATCCACTCTTTTCTCAGTTACGTTCATGGTTACGTAACGTATGACGAAAGCGCGTAAGTGCAAGCCCACAGACACCCATTGAGATTGTATTGAAGGCTCTGAAATTTGAAAAAAATAGATTTTACATGGGAGTCTATGACAGACTTCTGGGCGATTTTCAACCTGACTGAAATCGCCCAAAAGGCGGGGGAGCCATTTGAAGCACGACTTTAGCCTGATTCGACATTTAGTGGCAGTGTGGCACTGTGGCAGATCAGACGTATAGATTACAACACTGATAACTACTGTTGCCGTGATATAAATGATTTAGAAAAAAAATCCCTTCCTTTTCCCGTTTGGCAGTGCGTCGCCCATATCGCCCTATTGAACAGGCCGCCCCTGGCTACAGCCTGTATTCAAAATGAATGAAATTGTTTTTTCCCCCTTCCACAATACCCCATAATGGCAAAGTGAAAACATGTTGTTAGAAATGTTTGCAAATCTATTGAAATTAAATACATATATATCTAATTTACATACACTATCGGTCAAATGTTTTAGAACACCTACTCATTCAAGGGGTTTTCTTTATTTTTACTATGTTCCACATTGTAGAATAATTACATTTACATTTTCATTTTAGTCATTTAGCAGACGCTCTTATCCAGAGCGACTTACAGTTAGTGAATACATATATTTTTTTTATACTGGCCCCCCGTGGGAATCGAACCCACAACCCTGGCGTTGCAAACGCCATGCTCTATCAACTGAGCTACATCCCTGCCGGCCATTCCCTCCCCTAGCCTGGACGACGCTGGGCCAATTGTGCGCCGCCCATGAGTCTCCCGGTCGCGGCCGGCTGCGACAGAGCCTGGATTCGAACCAGGATCTAGTGGCACAGTTAGCACTGCGATGCAGTGCCTTAGACCACTGCGCCACTCAGGAGTATATATATAATAGTGAAGACATCAAAATTATGAAATAACACATGGAATCATGTAGTAACCAAAAAAGTGTTTGTATTTGTATTTATTAGGGATCCCCCGTTAGTTCCTGCCAAGGCAACAGCTACTCTTCCTGGGGTCCAAAAATCAAAACAAATCAAAATATATTTTATATTTTATATTCTTCAAAGTAGCCACCCTTTGCCTTGATGACATCTTTGCACACTCTTGGCAATGTCTCAACCAGCTTCATGAGGTGGTCACCTGTAATGCATTTCAATTAACAGGTGTGCCTTCTTAAAAGTTAATTTGTGGAATGTGTTTCCTTCTTAATGAGTTTGAGCCAATCAGTTGTCTTGTGACAAGGTAAGGGAGATATACAGAAGATAGCCCTATTTAGTAAAATACCAAGTCCATATTATGGCAAGAACAACTCAAATAAGCAAAGAGAAATTACAGTCCATCATTACTTTCAGACATGAAGGTCAGTCACTCTAGAAAATTTCACCAAGTGTATTTTCCACCATAGAGCATGGAGGAGGAGGTGTTATGGTGTGGGGGTGCTTTGTTGGTGACACTGTCTCTATTTATTTAGATTTCAAGGCACACTTAACCAGCATTGCTACCACAGAATTCTGCAGTGATACGCCATCCCATCTGGTTTGGGCTTAGTGGGACTATCATTTGTTTTTAAACAGGACAATGACCCAACACACCTCCAGGCTGTGTAAGGGCTATTTGACCAAGAAGGAGAGTGATGTAGTGCTGCATCAGATGACCTGGCCTCCACAATCCCCCGACCTAAACCAAATTAAGATGGTTTCGGATGAGTCGGACCGCAGAGTGAAGGAAAAGCAGCCTTTCAAGTGCTCAGCATATGTGGGAACTCCTTCAAGACTGTTGGAAAAGATTCCAGGTGATGCTGGTAGAGAGAATGGCAAGAGTGTGCAAAGCTGTCATCAAGGCAAAGGGTGGCTATTTGAAGAATCTCAAATATAAAACATGTTTTGAATTGTTTAACACTTTTTTGGTTACTACATGATTCCACATGTGTTATTTCATAGTTTTGATGTCTTCACTATTAGTCTACAATGTAGAAAATAGTCAAAATAAAGAAAAACCCTTGAATGAGTAGGTGTTCTAAAACCTTTGAACGGTATTGTAAGTATTCACACCCGAGTCAATACTTTATAGAATAATTTGTCCCACAGTTGCAAACAAGAGATTCTAATGGACAAATTCAGATATGTTTATATGTTTGAGCCGGGTGTTTGAGTAACTAAACAAGCCAGCTAGCTAACATAGCACCCCTCTGTTTGAGCCGGGTGTTTGAGTAATTAAACTAGCCAGCTAGCTAACATAGCATCCCTCTGTTTTAGCCGGGTGTTTGAGTAACTAAACTAGCCAGCTAGCTAACATAGCATCCCTCTGTTTGAGCCGGGTGTTTGAGTAACTAAACTAGCCAGCTAGCTAACATAGCATCCCTCTGTTGGAGCAGGGTGTTTGAGTAACTAAACTAGCCAGCTAGCTAACATAGCATCCCTCTGTTGGAGCAGGGTGTTTGAGTAACTAAACTAGCCAGCTAGCTAACATAGCATCCCTCTGTTGGAGCAGGGTGTTTGAGTAACTAAACTAGCCAGCTGCATTTGCTAGCTAAGTAAGTGAAACTGAAAGTGAAAAGAAATGATGAATTCTCTCTTTCTTCCTTCTCCTTCATTTTTGAATTAATTAGTTTGTTGAAAACTGCTGAACTATCGTCTTTCTCTCTCTCAAATACTCACCACATTTTATGCACTGCAGTGCTAGCTAGCTAGCTAGCTAGCTGTAGCTTATGCTTTCAGTACTAGTTGAATTCTCTGATCCTTTTATTGGGTGGACAACATGTCAGTTCATGCTGCAAGAGCTCTGATAGGTTGGAGGACGTCTATGGAAGGGAGTTGTGCTATCGTACAGAGTGCTGTTGAGGCTACTGTAGACCTTCATTGCAAAACAGTGTGTTTTAATCAATTATTTGGTGACAGGTGAATATATTTAGTATAGTTTTATCTAAAAAGTGATAACTTTTTCAATGTTTTACCATTGTTCTTTTTATGAAATTCACTGAGGAAGATGGTTGTCATTCCTACTCAGAGGAGCCTCCACTGCTAGACAACCATTCTCAGGTCTTGCCATAGATTATCAAGTAAATTTAAGTCAAACCTGTAACTCGGCCACTCAAGAACATTCATTATCTTCTTGGTAAGCAACTACAGCGTAGATTTGGCCTTGTGTTTTAGGTTATTGTCCTGCTGAAAGGTGAATGCATCTCACAGTGTCTGGTGGAAGGAGACTGAACCAGGTTTTCCTCTAGGATTTTGCCTGTGCTTAGCACCATTCCATTTATTTTTATCCTGAAAAACTCACCAGTCCTTAACGATTACAAGCATACCCATAACATGATGCAACCACCACTAAGCTTGAACATTTGAAGAGTGGTACAGTGGGGAAAAAAAGTATTTAGTCAGCCACCAATTGTGCAAGTTCTCCCACTTAAAAAGATGAGAGATGCCTGTAATTTTCATCATAGGTACACGTCAACTATGACAGACAAATTGAGAATTTTTTTCTCCAGAAAATGACATTGTAGGATTTTTAATGAATTTATTTGCAAATTATGGTGGAAAATAAGTATTTGGTCACCTACAAACAAGCAAGATTTCTGGCTCTCACAGACCTGTAACTTCTTCTTTAAGAGGCTCCTATCTGTCCTCCACTCGTTACCTGTATTAATGGCACTTGTTTGAACTTGTTATCAGTATAAAAGACACCTGTCCACAACCTCAAAACAGTCACACTCCAAACTCCACTATGGCCAAGACCAAAGAGCTGTCAAAGGACACCAGAAACAAAATTGTATACCTGCACCAGGCTGGGAAGACTGAATCTGCAATAGGTAAGCAGCGTGGTTTGAAGAAAATCAAACTGGGGGGAGCAATTATTAGGAAATGAAAGACATACAAGACCATGATAATCTCCTCGATCTGGGGCTCCACGCAAGATCTCACCCCGTGGGGTCAAATTGATCACAAGAACGGTGAGCAAAAAATCCCAGAACCACACGGGGGGACCTAGTGAAGTGACCTGCAGAGAGCTGGGACCAAAGTAACAAAGCCTACCATCAGTAAACATACTCCGCCAGGGACTCAAATCCTGCAGTGCAAGACGTGTCCCCCTGCTTAAAGCCAGTACATGTCCAGGCCGTCTGAAGTTTGCTAGAGTGCATTTGGATGATCCAGAAGAGGATTGGGAGAATGTCATATGGTCAGATGAAAACCAAAATATAACTTTTGGTAAAAACTCAACTCGAGTCGTGTTGGAGGACAAAGAATGCTGAGTTGAATCCAAAGAACACCATACCTACTGTGAAGCATGGGGTGGAAACATCATGCTTTGGGGCTGTTTTTTCTGCAAAGGGTCCAGGATGACCTGATCGCATCCGTGTAAAGGAAAGAATGAATGGGGCCATGTATCGTGAGATTTTTTGAGTGAAAACCTCCTTCCATCAGCAAGGGCATTGAATGATGAAACGTGGCTGGGTCTGTTCAGCATGACAATGATCCCAAAACACACCGCCCGGGCAACGAAGGAGTGGCTTCGTAAGAAGCATTTCAAAGGTCCCGGAGTGGCCTAGACAGTCTCCAGATCTCAACCCCATAGAAAATCTTTGGAGGGAGTTGAAAAATCCGTGTTGCCCAGCGACAGCCCCAAAACATCACTGACTCTAGAGAGATCTGCATGGAGGAATGGGCCAAATACCAGCAAACGGTGTGTGAAAACCTTGTGAAGACCTACAGAAAACGTTTGACCTGTGTCATTGCAACAAAGGGTATATAAGCAAAGTCTTGACAAAACTTTTTTGTTATTGACCAAATACTTCATTCCACACATAATTTGCAAATAAATTCATGTAAAATCCCTACAATGTGATTTCTGGAATTTCTTTTCTCCTCATTTAGTCTGTCCCATAGTTTGATGTGTACCTATGATGAAAATTACAGGCCTCTCTCCATCTTTTTAAGTGGGAGAACTTGCAAAATTGGTTGGCTGACTAAATACCGTTTTCACCCACTGTACTTTAGTAATGTTGTTGGGATTGGATTTGTCCATACACAAACACTTTTGTATTCAGGACAAAAAGTTAATTGCTTTGGCAACATTTTTTGCATATTACTTTAGTTCCTTGTTGTAAAACTGATGCATGTTTATGGATAACTTTATTCTGTTAAGGCTTTCCTCTTTCACACTCTGTCAATTAGGTTAGTATTGTGGAGAAAAAACATGTTGTTGATCCATTCTCAGTTTTCTCCTATCACAGCCATTAACTCTGTAACAGTTATAAGTCAGCATTAGTGATCTCATGGTGAAATCACTGCGCGTTTTTTTCCTCTCCGGCAACTGAGTTAGGAAGAGGATGTCTCTATCTTTGTAGAGGCTGGGTATATTGATACACCATCCAAAGTGTAATGAATGAAGGGATATTCAATGTCCGTCTACCTCATAGGTTGCCCGTTCTTTGCGAGGCATTGGGAAAACTTTCCTGGTCTTTGTGGTTGAATCGTGTTTGAAATTCACTGCCCAGAGAACATACAGAAATTGTACG
>CM072244.1:37709165-37738208 GCA_036851935.1 Coregonus suidteri | reverse complement strand
ATAACAAAGTATTGAGAAACTTTTGTTACTTACCAAATACTTATTTCCACCATCATTTGCAAATAATTCATTAAAAAATCCTACAATGTGAAATTTTTGGATTTTTTTTCTCTCATTTTGTCTGTCATGAGTTGACGTGTACCTATGATGAAAATTACAGGCCTCTCATCTTTTTAAGTGGTGGCTGACTAAATACTTTTTTTTCCCCACTGTACATTTGAAGTCGGAAGTTTTACATACACTTAGGCTGGAGTCATTAAAACTCGTTTTTCAACCACTCCACAAATGTCTTGTTAACAAACTATAGTTTTGGCAAGTCGGTTAGGACGTCTACTTTCTGCATGACAACAATTCTTTACAAACAGAATATTTCATTTATAATTCACTATATCACAATTCCAGTGGGTCAGAAGTTACATACACTTAGTTGACTGTGCCTTTAAACAGCTTGGAAAATTCCAGAAAATGATGTCATGGCTTTAGATGCTTCTGATAGGCTAATTGACATCATTTGAGTCAATTGGAGGTGTACCTGTGGATGTATTTATCCAAAGCGACTTAGTCATGTGCGCATACATTTTTTACGTATGGGTGGTCCCGGGGATCGAACCTACTACCCTGGCGTTACAAGCACCATGCTCTACCAATTGAGCTACAGAGGACCACTATTAACAGCAGGTTTATAAATCAAATCAAATTTTATTGGTCACATGCGCCGAATACAACAGGTGCAGACATTACAGTGAAATGCTTACTTACAGCCCTTAACCAACAGTGCATTTATTTTAAACAAAAAAGTAAGAATAAAACAACAACAAAGTGTTGAGAAAAAAAGAGCAGAAGTAAATACAGTGACAGTAGGGAGGCTATATATACAATAAAATAAAGTGACAGTAGGGAGGCTATATATACAGGGGGGTACCGTTGCATAGTCAATGTGCAGGGGCACCGGCTAGTTTGAGGTAGTTGAGGTAATATGTACATGTGGGTAGAGTTAAAGTGACTATGCATAAATACTTAACAGAGTAGCAGCAGCGTAAAAAGGATGGGGTGGGGGGGCAGTGCAAATAGTCCCGGGTAGCCATGATTAGCTGTTCAGGAGTCTTATGGCTTGGGGGTAGAAGCTGTTGAGAAGTCTTTTGGACCTAGACTTGGCACTCCGGTACCCACCCGCTTGCCGTGCGGTAGCAGAGAGAACAGTCTATGACTAGGGTGACTGGAGTCTTTGACAATTTTGAGGGCCTTCCTCTGACACCACCGCCTGGTATAGAGGTCCTGGATGGCAGGGAGCTTTGCCCCAGTGATGTACTGGGCCGTACGCACTACCCTCTGTAGTGCCTTTGCGGTCAGAGGCCAAGCAGTTGCCATACCAGGCGGTGATGCAACCAGTCAGGATGCTCTCGATGGTGCAGCTGTAGAATTTTTTGAGGATCTGAGGACCCATGCCAAATCTTTTTAGTCTCCTGAGGGGGAATAGGCTTTGTCGTGCCCTCTTCACGACTGTCTTGGTGTGTTTGGACCATGATAGTTCGTTGGTGATGTGGACACCAAGGAACTTGAAGCTCTTAACCTGTTCCACTACAGCCCCGTCGATGAGATGGGGGCGTGCTTACTAGTGAGAACAGTCCTGTGTGCTTACTAGTCATATATATATGTTGTTATTCAGCTAGCTTGTTAAGATAGCCTAGCACTACGCTAATGCTAATTAACTAGCTAGCCAACTAACGTCCACAACCATGAGCTCAATAAGCTACTCGCCCCGTACAAAAGAAGATGTGTGCTGGTTGGAGAAAGAAGCTCTGGGGCTGAACATTGTTGTGAAAGAGGAAGAGGAGGATATCACAGTGAAAGGAGAGGAGGGGAGATGACTGTCACAGTGAAAGGGGAGGCGGGGGGGATGACTGTCACAGTGAAAGAGGAGAAGGAGGAGGATGGATATCTGATTAACAGCAGTGAGTTTTGTCTTGGGGAGGGGCAGAAAGCTCTGATTAGAGAAAAGGCCTGCAGTGTCACTGGCCTTTTTAACTATCCCAAAGCCTAGGACCAAGAGGCATGGAGAGGCAGCCTTTAGTTAGTATGCCTCCCAGCCTCTGGAATAGCCAGAGAACCTGAGGGGGAAGGAAACTGTGGCATTTAAAAAAATAGATCTTAAAACACAACCTTTTTAGTGGTGCTTTTCCTCAGGGTGCTTTTTAGTCGTGCATTTTTTTATTGTAATTCTTTAGTTTTTTATCCTCTTATATTTGTGTAGTAAATATTTAGTTTCATTTTAATTGTTTTTATTAGTTTTTTTTCCTGTGAAGCACATTGTGTTCCATTCCATGTCTGAAATGTGCTGTATAAATAAAGCTTGATTTGATTCTCTATGGTGTTATTAGATCCCTAATATTGAGTTAGGCCTGTAAGGTAAGATAGACTGATATGATTGAAATCTCTATGGTGTTATTGAATTTAAACAACAAGGCACTCAACCCCGTGGATTATTGTAAACAACTAATAGCTGTTCTCTCTAACATGACGTGAAGAGGAGTGAATAACACACAATTAATAGCTGTTCTCTAACATGACGAATAACACACAACTAAGTTAATAACACAACTAAGAGCTGTTCTCTAACATGACGTGAAGAGGAGTAAATAACACAACTAAGAGCTGTTCGTATTGGAGATCTTTAGTTAACAGCGAAATAGCCGATAAATACTGTATATACAGTGCCTTCAGAAAGAGTATTTATACCCCTTCCACTTTTTCACATTTTGTTGTTACAACCCTGAATTTAAAATGGATTAAATTGAGATTAATTTTGTCACTGGCATACTCACAATACCCCAAAATGTCAAAGTGGAATCATGTTTTTCGAACAAATTAATTAAAAATAAAAAGCTGAATTGTCTTGAGTTAATAAGAATTCAACCTATTTGTTATGACAAGCCTAAGAAAGTTCAGGAGTAAAAATCTTCTCAACAAGTCACATAATAAGTTGCATGGACTCACTCTGTGTGCAATAATAGTGTTTAACATGATTTTTGAATGACTACCTCATCTCCGTATCCCAGACATACTGTACAATTATCTGTAATGTCTCTCAGTCGAGCAGTGAATTTCAAACACAGATTCAACCACAACGACCAGGGAAGTTTTCCAATGCCTCACAAAGAAGGGCACCTATGGGTAGACGACATTGAATATTCCTTCATTCATTACACTTTGGATGGTGTATCAATATACCCAGCTTCTACAAAGATAGAGACATCCTTCTTAACTCAGTTGCCAGTGAGGAAGGAAACCGCTCAGGGATTTCACCATGAGGCGAATGCTGACTTTTAAACAGTTACAGAGTTTAATGGCTGTGATAGGAGAAAACTGAGAATGGATCAACAACATTGTAGTTACTCCACAATACTAACCTAAATGACAGAGTGAAAAGAAGGAAGCCTGTACATAATAAAAATATTCCAAAACATGCATCCTGTTTGCAACAAGGAACTAAAGTAATAATGCAAAAAAATGTGGCAAAGCAATTTAACTTTTTGCAATAAAATGCGAATTAATTACTTTAAAATCATACAATATGATTTTCTGGATTTTTGTTTTAAATTCCGTCTCTCACAGTTGAAGTGTACCTATGATAAAAATTATAGACCTCTACATGCTTTGTAAGTAGGAAAACCTGCAAAATCGGCAGTGTATCAAATACTTGTTCTCCCCACTGTATATAATAATGTATGCACTCACTAACTGTAAGTCGCTCTGGATAAGAGTGTCTGCTAAATGACTAAAATGTAAATGTCCTGCCACTGTTGTCTAGCAATGATCAACAACCAATTTGACGGAGCTTGAAGAATTTGTAAAATAATAATAGTAAATGTTGCACAATCCAGGTTTAGAAAGCTCTTAGAGACTTACCCAGAAAGACTCAGCTGTAACCGCTGCTAAAAGGTGCTTCTATAAAGTATTGACTCAGGTGTGAATACTTACACTACCAGACAAAGGTTTTAGAACACCTACTCATTCAAGGGTTTTTCTTTATTTGGACTATTTTCTACATTGTAGACTAATAGTGAAGACATCAAAACTATGAAATAACACATATGGAATCATGTAGTAACCAAAAAAGTGTTTAATAATTCAAAACATGTTTTATATTTGAGATTCTTCAAATAGCCACCCTTTGCCTTGATGACAGCTTTGCACACTCTTGCCATTCTCTCTACCAGCTTCACCTGGAATACTTTTCCAACAGTCTTGAAGGAGTTCCCACATATGCTGAGCACTTGTTGGCTGCTTTTCCTTCACTCTGCGGTCCGACTCATCCCAAACGATCTCAATTTAGTTTTAGGTCGGGGGATTGTGGAGGCCAGGTCATCTGATGCAGCACTACATCACTCTCCTTCTTGGTAACATAGCCCTTACATAGCCTGGAGGTGTGTTGGGTCATTGTCCTGTTGAAAAACAAATGATAGTCCAACTAAGCCCAATCAAGATGGAATGGCGTATCGCTGCAGAATGCTGTGGTAGCCATGCTGGTTAAGTGTGCCTTGAATTCTAAATAAATCACAGACAGTGTCACCAGCAAAGCACCCCCACACCATAACACCTCCTCCTCCATGCCTTTACGGTGGGAGATACACATGCGATCATCTGTTCACAAAGATCTGCCTTACCAAAGACACTGCGGCTGGAACCAAAAATCTCCAATTTAGACTCCAGACCAAAGGACAAATTTCCACCGGTCTAATGTCCATTGCTTGTGTTTCTTGGCCCAAGCAAGTGTCTTTTCTTCTTATTGGTGTCCTTTAGTAGTTTTTTCTTTGTAGCAGTTCGACCATGAAGGACTGATTCACACAGTCCCCTCTGAACAGTTTGATGTTGAGGTGTGTATGTGATTTAACTCTGAAGCATTTATTTGGGCTGCAATTTCTGAGGCTGGTAACTCTAATGAACTTATCCTCTGCAGCAGAGGTAACTGGGTCTTCCATTCCTGTGGCGGTCCTCATGAGAGCCAGTTTCATCATAGAGCTTGATGGTTTTTGCGACTGCACTTTAAGAAACGTTCGAAGTTCTTGAAATGAGTGACTGATCTTCATGTCTTAAAGTAATGATGGACTGTCGTTTCTCTTTGCTTATGTGAGCTGTTCTTGCCATAATATGGACTTGGTCTTTTACCAAATATGGCTATCTTCTGTATACCCCCCCCCCCCCTTACCTTGTCACAACAAAACTGATTGAATCAAATGCATTAAGAAGGAAAGAAATTCCACAAATTAACTTTTAAGAAGGCACACCTGTTTATTGAAATGCATTCCAGGTGACTACCTCATGAAGCTGGTTGAGAGAATGTCAAGAGTGTGCAAAGCTGTCTTCAAGGCAAAGGGTGGCTATTTGAAGAATCACAAATATTGTTTCTACCCCAGGAAGAGTAGCTGCTGCCTTGGGAGCAGCTAATGGGGATTCCTAATGAATACAAATACTTTTTAGGTTACTACATGATTCCATATGTGTTATTTCATAGTTTTGATGTCTTCACTATTATTCTACAATGTAGAGCATAGTAAAAAATTAAGAAAAACCCTTGATGAGTAGGTGTTTCTAAAACTTTTGACCAGTAGTGTATATAAATGAGATTTTACTGTATATTTAATTTAAATAGATTTATGCACAACAGCATTCTATCCAAGGTGGGAGAGAGCACGAGGAGGGATCATGTCATGCAGGTTCAGGTATCCGCTACAGGACAGTTGTATATTATTTAAAACATCAATTGGTAGCTGATTAGTATGTTATGGATCATTTATTTTAAAATCTGCAATGTTTGAATGTCCAGTTTTAATTACTGAACAATAAATGACATTATTACCACCAGCCAGCAGGCTATAAAATTGCAGCATTACAACACCCATTTATAGATTTCGTGAAATGTTAGGCCCCGTGTAGCTCAGTTGGTAAAGCATGTCGTTTGCAACGCCAGGGTTGTGGGTTCGATTCCCATGGGGGGCAAGTATGAAACAAATTATATAGGCACTCACTAACTGTTAAGTCGCTCTGGATAAGAGCGTCTGCTAAATGACTAAAATGAGAAAATGACGACCAAATAGAGGCCTACCAATAAACCTTTATCCATTAGCTAAAGCAAAGCTTTACATTCTCTTGCACCACAGAACCCTATCATCGATGAATTAGGCACGCAGCCGCATAGACATGTCGCTATTTCAGCACGATGTACAGCGATCGGTTTGTGAGTGGAACTACAAATACCTAGGTGTCTGGTTAGACTGTAAACTCTCCTTCCAGACTCACATTAAGCATCTCCAATCCAAAGTTAAATCTAGAATCAGCTTCCTATTTCGCAACAAAGCCTCCTTCACTCATGCTGCCAAACATGCCCTCGTAAAACTGACTATCCTACCGATCCTTGACTTTGGCGATGTCATTTACAAAATAGCCTCCAAGCAAATTGGATGTAGTCTATCACAGTGCCACATCCGTTTTTTTCACCAAAGCCCCATATACTAACCCACCACTGTTGACCTGTGCGCTCTTGTTGGCTGGTCCTCACTACATATTCGTCGCCAAACCCACTGGCTCCAGGCCATCTATAAATCACTGCTAGGCAAATCCCTGCCTTATCTTAGCTCATTGGTCACCATAGCAACACCCACCCGTAGTATGGCGCTCCAGCAGGTATATCTCACTGGTCATCCCCAAAGCCAACACCTCCTTTGGCCGCCATTCCTTCCAGTACTCTGCTGCCAATGACTGGAACGAAACTGCAAAAATCTCTGAAGCTGGAGACTCTTATCTCCCTCACTAACTTTAAGCATCAGTTGTCAGAGCACCTTACCGATCACTGCACCTGTACACAGCCCATCTGAAATTAGCCCGCCCAACTACCTCATCCCCATATTGTTATTTATTTTGCTCATTTGCACCCCAGTATCTCTATTTGCACATCATTACATTTACATTTTAGTCATTTAGGCAGACGCTCTTATCCAGAGCGACTTACAGTTAGTTATTACATTTTAGTACATTTGTCAGCCAAAACATGACACCCACTGTCATAGGTGCTGAAGGTGGGTGTGGTGTATGAATCAGGCGCAGGACGCAGAGGCTCAGTCCAAAGGCTTTAGTGCAAAATTCACACAACAAAAGTACAATAAGCCTGAAGGCGAATACAAGGCGCACACAGGCGACAAAATAAACGGCGCACAAACATGTGCAAAGTAATCACTCCAAAACACTGGAGGGAAATAGTAGCTCCAACACGTAACAGAGAGGCGCAATCACACACAAACACAGACACACACAACAAGAACTAAATAGAGAACACTAACGAGGACTAACTAGACACAGGTGTACAACATTAAGACCAAACCAAACGAACATGAAACATAGATCGGTGGGCAGCTAGTACTCCGGGGACGACGACCGCCGAAGCCTGCCCGAACCAGGAGGAGGAGCAGCCTCGGCCGAAACCGTGACAATACCCCCCACTTGACGCGTGGCTCCAGCCGTGCGCCGACCCCCGGCCTCGGGGACGACCATGGGAGGACGCGGAGCAGGGGGCGCGCGGATGGTCCCAGTGGAACTCCGACAGGAGAGATGGGTCCAGGATGTCCCCTCCGCGGCACCCAGCACCGCTCCTTCCGGGGCCGTACCCCTCCCACTCCCACGAGATACTGGAGACCCCCCATCCGGCGTCTGGAGTCCAAGATGGACCGAACGGTGTACGCCGGAGCCCCCCCTCGATGTCCAATGGGGGCGGAGGAGTCTCTCCTATCTCATTGTCCTGGAGTGGACCAGCTACCACCGGCCTGAGAAGAGACATATGGAACGAGGGGTTATAATATTCTTATATTCAACAGGTAGATGTAACTTATAACACACCTCGTTCTATCTTCTCAGGACTTTAAAGGGCCCCACAAACCGCCGACCCAGCTTCCGGCAGGGCAGGCGGAGGGGTAGGTTTTCTGGTAGAGAGCCAGACTCGATCTCCGGGTGCGTACACCGGCCCCTAACTGCGGTGGGAGATCGGCGCTCGCCTTGTGACTACGGACAGCCCGCTGCAGGTGGACGTGGGCAGCGTTCCACGTCTCTTCCGAGCGCCTCATCCAATCATCCACCGCAGGGGCCTCGATCTGGCTCTGCTGCCACGGTGCCAGAACCGGCTGGTAACCTAATACACATTGGAAAGGGGTTAGGTTGGTAGAGGAGTGGCGAAGAGAATTCTGGGCCATCTCGGCCCCAGGAATGTAACGCGCCCCACTCCTCAGGCCGGTCCTGGCAATACGACCTCAGAAACCTACCCACATCCTGGTTGACACGTTCTAACCTGCCCGTTACTCTCCGGGTGGTACCCCGAGGTAAGGGCTAACCGAGACCCCCAAACGCTCCATAAACGCTCTTCCACACCCGGGAGGTAAACTGGGGGCCTCGATCAGACACTATATCCTCGGGGACCCCGTAATGCCGGAAGACCGTGGTAAATAGGGCCTCAAGCAGTCTGTAGGGCAGTAGGAAGACCCGACATAGGGAGAAAGACGACAGGCCTTAGAGAACCGGTCCACAACGACCAGGATGGTGGTATTCCCCTGAGAGAGGGGAAGGTCTGTTACAAAATCCACCGAGAGGTGGGACCATGGTCGTTGTGGAACGGGTAGGGGCTGTAACTTACCCCTGGGCAGATGTCGGGGCGCCTTACACTGGGCGCACACCGAGCAGGAGGAGACATAAACCCTCTCATCCCTAGCCAAAGTGGGCCACCAGTATTTAGTGCTAAGGCAATGCACTGTCCGGCCGATACCCCTGATGTCCAGAGGAGGGTGACGTGTGAGCCCAGTAAATGAGTCGATCCGAATCTCGAGCGGAACGTACCTCCGACCCTCAGGACACTGTGGAGGGCTGGGGTCGGTACGCAACGCTCGCTCGATTTCGGAATCGACCTCCCACACCACCGTTGCCACAAAGGAAAGACTCCGGTAGTATGGGAGTGGGCTCAACGGACCTCTCCTCCGTGTCATAACCGCCGGGACAGCGCATCTGCCTTACCATTCTGGGACCCAGGGATGTACGTGATTTTAAATACGAACCTGGTGAGAAACATACTCCATCGAGCCTGGCGAGGGTTCAGTCTCCTCGCTGCCCGGATGTACTCCAGGTTCCGATGGTCAGTCAAAATGAGGAAGGGTGTTGAGCCCCCTCAAGCCAATGCCTCCACACCTTAAGGGCTTGAACTACAGCTAACAGCTCCCTGTCCCCAACGTCATAGTTACGCTCCGCCGGGCTGAGCTTCTTAAGTAAAAAGCACAGGGGCGGAGTTTAGGTGGTGTGCCGGACCGTTGAGAGAGAACGGCCCCTATACCAGCCTCAGACGCGTCTACCTCAACCTGAAAGGGTAATGCGGGATCCGGATGCACCAGCACCGGAGCCCGACGTAAACAGGTCCTTTCAGTCTCCTAAAGGCCCCTGTCCACATCGGCTGACCACTGCAGTCGCACCGGACCCCCCTTCAGAATGGACGTGATGGGAGCTGCCAACCTGTCCAAAACCCCGGATAAACCTCCGGTAGTAATTCGCAAACCCAAAAACTGCTGCACCTCTTTTACAGTAGTTGGGGTTTGCCAAATTATGCACAGCGGACACACGATCCACCTCCATTCTCACCCCTGACGCGGACAACCGATAACCCAAAAAGGAGACCGACTCCTGGAAAAACAGACATTTCCTCTGCCTTGACATATAGGTCGTGTTTCCAACAGCCTCCTCAATACACGACGCACCAGGGTTATATGCTCGGCTCGGGTAGACGAGTTACAACACCAGAATGTCCATCAATGTTACACGACCACCCCTTGTCCCTGCATATCCCGGAAAATCTCATCTACGAAGGATTGGAAGACTGATGGAGCATTCATCAACCCATATGGCATGACGAGATATTCGAAATGACCTGACGTGGTACTAAACGCTGTCTTCCATTCGTCACCCTCCCTAATGCGCACCAAGTTATACGCGCTCCTGAGATCCAGTTTTGTGAAAAACCGCGCTCCATGCAATGACTCCCGTCATGGTCGCAATCAGAGGGAGTGGATAACTGTATTTCACAGTAATCTGATTGAGACCCACGGTAATCAATGCACGGGGCGCAACCCTCCATCTTTCTTTTTCACAAAAAAGAAGCTTGAGGAGGCGGGAGAAGTGGGGGGCCGAATGTATCCCTGTCTCAAAGATTCGGCTATGTAAGTCTCCATAGCTTTTCTCTCCTCTTGAGACAAAGGATACACATGGCTCCGTGGGAGCGCTGCTCCTGCCTGGAGATCAATCGCACAATCCCCCTGTCTATGAGGAGGCAACTGCGTCGCCCTAGTTTTGCTAAACACGAGAGCTAAATCCCCATATTCAGGCGGAATGTGCAGTGCGGGCACTTGGTTTGGACTCTCCACCGAAGTCCCCCCCCCACGGAAACACCCAGACATCGCCCCTCGCACTGAGCAGACCACCCATCGAGAGCCCTCTGTTGCCACGAAATAGCAGGGTTGTGGGTGCTTAAACCAGGGAATCCCCAGCACCACTGGGTACCCAGGAGAGTCGATCAGATACGCTGTATAGTCTCTCCTCATGACCCCCCTGCGCACAACATCCAGAAGTGGCGCTGTGATCTCCCCTGATCAACCCCGACCCCCAACGGACGGCTATCTAAGGCATGAACGGGAAAAGGTTTGTGAACAGGTAGGAGAGGGATCCCTAACTCAAAAACAAAACTTTCCGATCAACAAATTCCCAGCTGCGCCTGAATCTACGAGCGCCTTATGCTGGGAATGAGGTGCAACCTGTGGAAAACACACAGTTTATACAAAAGTGCGCAACAGAAAGCTCTGGGTAAGTGGGACATCTACTCACCAGGGAGGCCCCCCCAGTGCGTGGCCTGTTGTCTTCCCCCTCGGAGAACCCTCCCCAGCACCTGGCCGCAGTGTGCCCTCCACGACCGCACTTGGTGCAGGAGACAGGCACCCCCCTCGGGCTCCTCCTACTCCGTTCTCTAGCACCGGCACCCCCCGAGCTCCATAGGGCTCGGCTCGGAGGCGCCGGAGGGCGGAATGGACGGACTCCCCTCGGGAACGTCCACGGGTTGGCCAGCAGGGTGTCCCAGGACGGATGGACATATCGACCAACTGGTCGAATGTAAGATGGGTATCCCTGCAGGCCAACTCACGTTGAACGTCCTCTCTCGTAGGTTTACATCGAAAATGGTCGATGACAGCCTGTTCATTCCACCCTGCATCAGCCGCTAGAGTCCGGTACTCTAGAGCGAACGCCTGCGCGCTCCTCCTCCCCTGTCTGGACTAGACGCTCCCCCCGCGCTTTGCCCTCAGGTGGATGGTCGAACACGGCAGGTGGATGAGAACTCTGCGTAGGTCGGCCTTGAAGCCGGCGCGGAGAACTGGACTAGACGCTCCCCCGCCGCTTTGGTCATGTGATGTTCGAACACAGGGCCTTGAAGCGGCGGCGAACTCTGGTAGGTCATGGTGTTCGGCGTTCATTCTCCTCCACTCGGCGTTAGCCCACTCCAACGCCTTGCCCGTGAGACAGGAGATGAGGGCGGAAACGCTCTCGTGTCCCCGAGGGCACCAAGTGTACAGTGGCCAGGTAGAGCTCCACCTGCAGGAGGAACCCCTGACACCCGGCAGCTGTTCCGTCATGACACGCCCTCGGGAGCGAGAGCCGAATCCCCCTGGGTTCCGAACCTAGGACTGGTGGACCGACCGATGGGGTGGGCAGGGTAGGTGGAGGTGTGGGTACCCCGGCTGGCCTCCCATCGGTGCAAAGTGTAGATTACCTCCTGTAGAGCGGTTTCCAGTTGTCGAATCTGGCCATCTTGTCCACAGGATATGCTCCTCGAGCGACACAATGGAATCAGCTGATCCTGCTGATTCCATTGTGGTGTGTGATTCTGTCATAAGGTGCTGAAGGTGGGTGTGGTGTATGAATCAGGCGCGCAGGACGCAGAGGCTCAGTCCAAAGGCTTTAGTGTGCAAAATTCACACAAAACAAAAGCACAATAAGCCTGAAGGCGAATACAAGGCGCACACAGGCGACAAAATAAACGGCGCACAAACATGTGCAAAGTAATCACTCCAAAACACTGGAGGGAAATAGTAGCTCCAACACGTAACAGAGGCGCAATCACACACAAACACAGACACACACAACGAGAACTAAATAGAACACTAACGAGGAATAACTAGACACAGGTGTACAACATTAAGACCAAACCAAACGAACATGAAACATAGATCGGTGGCAGCTAGTACTCCGGGGACGACGACCGCCGAAGTCTGCCCGAACCAGGAGGAGGAGCAGCCTCGGCCGAAACCCGTGACACCCACCCTTTTTTTCATGTGTTCTCTATCGCAAACTGTCATAAACATAAAGCTTTTCCAACATAACATCAACTATCGCAATCAAAGCCACATTGACAATTTGAAATTAGCACATCAATTACAAAAAATTACAATTTAATATATTTAAATCCCACTTCGTAACTTAACAAAATGTGAAAAAAGTTCAAGGGAGTGCAGACGTTCTAAAGGCAATGTATTATATTAGTGTTAACATTTCAAAATAGTCCTGATGCATATCCTGAAGAAAAAATCAGTTCAAATATCCTGTAGATCAGATCAAATAGCCTGTAGATCAGATCAAGGAACGCTGTCTATACTTCCATCCCTTTGGTTATTGGCTGATTCCATCGCCAGCAATACCCAAAAATATTATTGGAATTCTCACATAGAAACGTAATTGGAGTCTGTTATGATGAGTTTCTGCTCAAAGAATCAAGAATATACTTAGACATTCTGTATTTAATGATCGTAAACCCCCGGGTTAGAAAACACCAACGGACATAGCTTTGCCATTTTGCTGTTTCCAACTAACTAACAAGAAGACCCTCTACCTTTTATATACCCTCTTGGTCCTCCTTCCTTTCACATCCATCTGGAAACCATCATAGGCCACCCTGTCTCTGTTCTTAGTACCCTTTGACCTCAGGTCACTACATCCTGTCCATCACTCACACCACTACCCTGACCATTACTAATTACATTTTAGTCATTTAGCAGACGCTCTTATCCAGAGCGACTTAAAGTTAGTGAATACATATATATATATTGTGATGTCACGAGAGGCTGTGTCCTGGAGGGACGTTACATCCCCCTGAGATGGCTGCAAACCCAGACAGCTATGGCTCCATCTGCTGGTATGGTCGGGAACTCCACCCCTCTATGGCCAATCTTCCCACACGCAGCTGAAACAAATGAGGAGCTGATGAGCTGAAGGTTTGGGAAGGGAAAAGACACACTGAGGGAGTGTGTGGGGGGTGAAGAAACACAGTCTCCAACCTGGGCTCTCTGGAGGACAAGAGTGCTGCATGTCCACTTCCAAGAGGAATATAGGATTTGGAGATACTTACCTTTGGGAAATACTCACCTTTGGATATATTCGCCTGTGGAATACGTGAGAGACATTTGGAAGACTTTTTGCTGGGTTGGCCACCTAGCTGCAACGTGGACTACAGTAAGGCTGGGGAAAAGTTATCTGAGGCGAGTGAGAATTATGATTTTGGATGTGGAAGAGACATCCCTGAACTGTTTAACCCTTAAAGAGCCCAAGAGAACAGAATTTTGGTTATATTTTCGTTAATTTCCCAAGACCTTTAATAAAATCCTTGTTTTTGTTTGAACCTTGTCTCCTGCACTACTTGAGCAATCCCGCTGAAAGCCGTGTAGCCTCTCGTGACGTCACAGATGGTGGAGAATACGGGCAAGCTCAAGCGTTAATAGTGCATGTCAGAGCAGGATACTGAAGGTTTGATCACCCAGTTTTTCCAAGTTGGCCGTAGGCTCCCTGCCGACTGAAATGGAGGACATATTGAAAGCCCTTGTTGCTGGCCAGCAAGCCCAGATGCAAGCAAACGTGGCTCTCTTGGAGGAGCAAAAGAAAGCCAACCTTCTGAAGGCAGAGGAATTGCAGTTGCAGAGA
Source organism: Coregonus suidteri (assembly GCA_036851935.1). Taxonomy (NCBI): domain Eukaryota; kingdom Metazoa; phylum Chordata; class Actinopteri; order Salmoniformes; family Salmonidae; genus Coregonus; species Coregonus suidteri. The sequence continues at coordinate 37,724,171 of CM072244.1, read as the reverse complement.
CAGATGGTTGTCCCAAAATACCCGCCCAATAAAGGCAAGTGACTTTATATCAAAGATGGGAGCTACCGATGACATTGAGGCATACCTCATTGCATTTTGAGGCCACGGCCACTAGGGAAGCCTGGCCCAAGCAACAGTGGGTTGGTCTGTTAGCCCCTTTCCTAACCGGGGAATCGCTGAATGCTGTCCGGGACCTGGGGCCCTGACCAGGTTACTGACTATGATGCCCTGAAGTCTGAGATCCTCAGCAGATATGGACTCACAAAGTTTGGTATGGCCCAGCGCTTTCACAGCTGGACCTTCCAACCAACCAACCTCCTCGGGCGCAGATGCATGAACTTGTCCGAATCGCAAGGAAATGGCTGGATCCGCAGAGGAATACAGCAGCGGCGTGTGTTGGAGGCCGTTTGTGGTGGATCGTTACCTACGCGCCCTGCCTTATGAGGCAAAACGGTTTCATCAGTCCACAGGCCTTGACCACGGCTGATCTGACCGTGGAAGCGGTGGAAAAGTACCAGGCCACAGCGGAGATGCTGAATGCTTCCCGAAAAGACCCCAGGAGTGCGGCCCCACCACAAATGGGAAGAACCCGTCCAAAGGACCCCAAGGTCGCGAACCCCAGCCACGTCAGGACTTTATCCCGGCTCCAGGGGGAGCCAGAAACCAGGCGGGTCCAAGAAGAAGTACACCAGAGGGGGAAACTCGACAGTGTTACCCGGTGTGGGAGATGGGACATATCTCCTGGCAGTGTGGGAAACCAGCCGATGAACCTATGCCCACTGCGGAGTCCTCCAGCTCAGCACCCACACACCGTTTTGCCCTCGCTCTTGGGAGTCGTAGATGGCGGCCCAGATCGACCCCCCACCTGCCCGGTAACTGTGAATCAACCATGATGTGGAGGCCTTACTGGATTCTGGTAGCCGGGCCACCCTGGTGCGTAAGGATTTGGTGGGCCCCACGTGTCTGACCCCCGGGGAAAGTCCCTCCCAGTTTTCCTGTGTTCATGGATACACCAGAGAATACCCCATGACTGAACTTACAATGACCAGCACACGGGGCACCATACACACGACGGCGGGGGTGGTTGATTCCCTCCCCGTCCCTGTCCTAATTGGACGAGACTTGCCCAGCCTTTTACCCACTCTGGAGAGAGTCTCAGGAGAGGATAACCCGAGTACCTCGGAAACGGAGAGGCAAGACTCATCCTGGGAAGGCTCCGGTGCGATCCTCCGAATTACTCACTCCCGCCCGGGCTCTGATAGGGATGGCAGTGCCCAGACCGACACAGAGACGGAGCTACAGAATCTGGACAAAGAACTGTCTGGTCTGAAGGGGACCGCTGAGAGGTATCGTTTGTTAAAGCAACAGTTAGACATGAAGACAGAAGAGGTTAGATATCCTCCAGGCTAAACTCCCAACAGAGCTCCTTCCATAAGCAACAGGAGGGCTGGAGATGCTGCGCAGGACCATCGAGGAGTGTGAGGAGACCCTGCGCAGTAGTAAGGAGGTCCAGAAGAAGGGCAGAAGAGAAGTACAAGGTGTTGGAGAACAAGATGAGAATGCGGAGGCAGAGAGAGAGAAGGAACTGAAAGCTGCTCAACAGAAGCGAAACTCTGCTAAAACCAAGGCTGATGCGTTCAGTAAGAAACTCAAGGAGAGACAACAGGAGGCTGAGTCCCTGGTCCTAGAGTTGGAGGAGTTGAAGAGAGAGCAGGCTGGCAAGCACCACGGCAATGCGGAAGGCCCTCTCCCGGCGTGAGGCCTTCTTCGCTGCCTTTACCCCGACGAGGACGTCGGGTCCCCCGAGGAGGGGGATGTGTGATGTCACGAGAGGCTGTGTCCTGGAGGGACGTTACATCCCCCTGAGAATGGCTGCAAACCCAGACAGCTATGGCTCCATCTGCTGGTATGGTCGGGAACTCCACCCCTCTATGGCCATCTTCCCACGCAGCTGAAACAAATGAGGAGCTGATGAGCTGAAGGTTTGGGAAGGGAAGAGACACACTGAGAGGGTGTGTGTGGGGGGTGAAGAAACACAGTCTCCAACCTGGGCTCTCTGGAGGACAAGAGTGCTGCATGTCCACTTCCAAGAGGAATATAAGGATTTGGAGTACTTACCTTTGGGAAATACTCACCTTTGGATATATTCGCCTGTGGAAATACGTGAGAGACATTTGGAAGGACTTTTTGCTGGGTTGGCCACTAGCTGCAACGTGGACTACAGTAAGGCTGGGGAAAAGTTATCTGAGCGAGTGAGAATTATGATTTTGGATGTGGAAGAGACATCCCTGAACTGTTTACCCTTAAAGAGCCACAAGAGAACAGCAATTTTGTTATATTTTCGTTAAATTTCCCAAGACCTTTAATAAAAATCCTTGTTTTGTTTGAACCTTGTCTCCTTGCACTACTTGAGCAATCCCGCTGAAAGCCGTGTAGCCTCTCGTGACGTCACAATATATATATATATTTTTTTATACTGGCCCCCGTGGGAATTGAACCCACAACCCTGGCATTGCAAACGCCATGCTCTATCAACTGAGCTACATCCCTGCCGGCCATCGCCCCCTCCCCTACCCTGGAACGACGCTGGGTCAATTGTGCGCCGCCCATGAGTCTCCCGGTCGCGGCCGGCTGCGACAGAGCCTGGATTCGAACCAGGATCTCTAGTGGCACAGTTAGCACTGCGGTGCAGTGCCTTAGACCACTGCGCCACTCAGGAGGTGTACATCTCTTGCACATCAATCATTCCAGTGTTAATACTAATTGTAATTATTTTGCACTATGGCCTATTTATTGCCTTACCTCCATAACTTGCTACATTTGCACACACTGTATATATATGTTCTGTTGTATATTTTACTTTAAGTTTTGTTTTACCCCATATGTGTACTCTGTGTTGTTGTTTTTTTTTATCGCACTGCTTTGCTTTATCTTGGCCATGTCACAGTTGTAAATGAGAACTTGTTCTCAACTGGCTTACCTGGTTAAATAAACGTTAAATAAAAAATAAAAATGATTTGTATGTTGGCCGAATCCCAACGGTTCAGTTGAACGGAAGTGAAGGCGGAGCCTGGCTCTTTTCTCTTGTGACTTTACGCTCCGTGCAGAGTAGAACACCAGACAACATGATTGAACAAAGGAGGAATGTTAAAATGATATCGGACTGTAACTTTTGAAAATGAGCTAAGCAGACTACTGCTGTATTATTTGTATGTTGGCGGAAGTCCCATTTTTCAGTCGAACGGAAGTGAAGGTGGAGTCACATGTTCTCTATTCTACATTTTGTCTTGTGACTTTAGGCAGAGAGTCACATGTTGAAATATAACGTCTCGGTCCTCTACCTCCCTGATCTAAAAGGTCCGTAGACTAGAGATAAACATCTAGTTAACTTCGCCCTGAACTCTGCAATCGACCATAAACACACGTTTCTACAATGAATCGGTGAGTTTAGATTAATTTAAACATTTTTATAACGGGTCTTTGTAGCCTACTTCCTGCTTTTACACTGCGCGCATTTAATGGTCCTTGACTTTTGGAAAATCATTTGTGTAGTTTAGCTGGTTACTCGTAGCCAGGCCCGGCGGCAGGATGAACTCGGCAAGGGGGCATCAGAAATGACTAAGGGGGCACAACTATTTTCGCTTGCTGATAACACAGGATGGATAATAATCGATAATACAATTACACACAATGTATTTGCAGCCACGCACGGCTGTCTTGCAGCAAGAATACAGCCTACTGCATTGGACATGGACAAACATGGACAATTCATAAATAGCAAGTCATGACAACGCTACACAGCTACTTGCACAATACCCAACAATCCAATTCAAAACAGTTGCTAATTACCGTAATAACACTTCCTCATGCCAATACAATGCATTTCCAATCGCGGAAAGCAAACAATAATGCACTACCAATGACTTATTGGTACAATGCAGCTAGTTGGAGCTTGCCAGTTGGCTGTAGGCTACTCCACTAGCAGCTTACCAGTTGGCTGTAGGCTACTCCACTAGCAGCTTACCTGTTGGCTGTAGGCTACTCCACTAGCAGCTTACCTGTTGACTGTAGGCTACTCCACTAGCAGCTTGCCAGTTGGCTGTAGGCTACTCCACTAGCAGCTTGCCAGTTGGCTGTAGGCTACTCCACTAGCAGCTTGCTAAAAACTGTAAACAAGCTAGCCTTTTAGCTTCCCACAGATTTAGATGTGGCTTAGTGTTGTAGGTTACGGTCTTGCTGAAACGTGAGTTCCTCTCCCAGTGTCTGGTGTAAAGCAGCAGAAGCAGTGAGCCTCTTTCCTCTAGGATCTCCCGTTTCGTTTCTTCATCCTGTAAAACTCCCCAGTCTTTGACGATGTCAAGCATTTCCTTACCATGATGCAGCCATCACCATGCTTGAAAATAAGGAGGCAGTTACTCAGTGATGTTATGTTAGATTTGCCCCAAACTTAAGGCTTTGCATTTAGGCCCAAAAAGTGTATTCATTTGCCCTGTAAATTTTTTAGCAGTATTACTTTAGTGCCTTATTGCAAACAAGATCTGGAATATTTATATTCTCCTTTCACTCTGTCATTTAGGTCATTATTGTGGATTATTGTGAATAGTCACATGTACAGGGTTGCAGGTGGTCACTGTGGTCTAAGGCACTGCATCGCACTGCACTGCACAGCGTCGTCCAGGGTATGGGAGGGAATGGCCGGCAGGGATGTAGCTCAGTTGGTAGAGCATGGCGTTTGCAACGGCAGGGTTGTGGGTTCGATTCCCATGGGGGGCCAGTATGAAAAACTAGTCACATGTACAGGGTTGCAGGTCATTATTGTGAATAGTCACATGTACAGGGTTGCAGGTGGTCATTATTGTGGATTATTGTGAATAGTCACATGTACAGGGTTGCAAGTGATCATTATTGTGGATTATTGTGAATAGTCAAATGTACAGGGTTGCAGGTAGTCATTATTGTGTATAGTCACATGTACAGGGTTGCAGGTGGTCATTATTGGGGATTATTGCGAATAGTCAAATGTACAGGGTTACAGGTAGTCATTATTGTGGATTATTGTGAATAGTCAAATGTACAGGGTTAAAGGTGGTCATTATTGGGATTATTGTGAATAGTCACATGTACAGGGTTGCAGGTGGTCATTGTTGGGGATTATTGTGAATAGTCACATACAGGGTTGCATGTGGTCAGTATTGTGAATAGTCACATGTACAGGGTTGCAGGTAGTCATTATTGTGGATTATTGTGAATAGTCACATGTACAGGGTTGCAGGTGGTCATTATTGTGAATAGTCACATGTACAGGGTTGCAGGTGGTCATTATTGTGATTATTGTGAATAGTCAAATGTACAGGGTTGCAGGTGGTCATTATTGGGGATTATTGTGAACATCTTTGACGTGTCTGGGTGGCTTAATACCCCATACACAACATCATTATTAACAGAGGAAGGGTTAGTCATTCATATCACACAATTACTATTTTAGTTATTGTTTTGTATTTGTTTGTACAAATTTGTAGAATTTTGTTTTTACTTTCACATTATTTTGTGTAGATGAATTACGGAAAATTATAATCAAATCTATTTCAATCCCACTTTTTAAAGCAACAAAATGTGAAATTTTTTATAGTGGGTGTAGACTTTCCATAGGAACTGTATAGCCTAATAATATTTAGGTAGTTAATTTCCTTGGGAAGATAACTGCCCGTGCTTCTCCATCCATTCATATATAGACTACTCTATTTAATTGAGACCACACGCTCACCTGATCTGGCACGCCCAACTAGGAGAGGAGAGGTATGGCTGCTGAACTAGGACAGGAGAGGTATGGCTGCTGAACTAGGACAGGAGAGGTATGGCTGCTGAACTAGGAGAGGAGAGGTATGGCTGCTGAACTAGGAGAGGAGAGGTATGGCTCCTGAACTAGGAGAGGAGAGGTATGGCTGCTGAACTAGGAGAGGAGAGGTATGGCTGCTGAACTAGGAGAGGAGAGGTATGGCTGCTGAACTAGGACAGGAGAGGTATGGCTGCTGAACTAGGACAGGAGAGGAGAGGTATGGCTGCTGAACTAGGACAGGAGAGGAGTGGTATGGCTGCTGAACTAGGACAGGAGAGGAGTGGTATGGCTGCTGAACTTGAAACAGCAAGAAAGATGAGCGGTCCGTTGCACTTTCTCTTGACCTACGTTTTGCACGTAGGATATAGCCTGTCTTTTAGGAGCGGGAATATTTTCAGTCAGAGACAAATAAATGGATAATTAATATATATTGAGAAGGAGAAGACTCAACGCTCAATCCCCATGTTGCGCCTTTTGCTTCATATTGATAATCACATTTTGGGATTTCACCTCGACTCACGTTGGTTGAGCGTCCTCAACTTCTTTCTATTAACAGACACTGTAGTAAACTATAGCCTAATTATATTTAAGTGAAATTCCTTGGAAAGATAACTGCCACGTGATTTATTCGCCCATTCATAGGTAGCCTGGTAGGCTAGTGTGTGAATAATTTGACAGAGGTGCTTTTAGTACAATAGCTAGGCTAACGCATACACAGCAGAAAGACACCGTTTCCAAATAATCTGCGGAACAAGTATATTTATCACAATGTTTTCTGTCTGACCGCCCTCAACATGAAAAATACGGAACGCGCTGCAATGATCTCTGTCGGAGCCCGCAGCAATCTACCTCTAAACGTCTTTGTTGTATCATTTGAAAGTGAAAAAAAATATATACAGTTCCAGTCAAAAGTTTGGACACACCTACTCATTCAAGGGTTTTTCTTTATTTTTACGTTGTAGAATAATAGTGAAGACATCAAAACTATGAAATAACACATGGAATGATGTAGTAACCAAGAAAGTGTTAAACAAATCAAATATGTGATGTTTTTGAGATTTCTTCAAATAGCCACCCTTTGCCTTGATACAGCTTTGCACACTCTTGCCATTCTCTCAACCATCTTCATGAGGTAGTCACCTGGAATATATTCTGATTTGTTTAACACTTTGTTGGTTACAACATTATTCCATATGTGTTATTTCATAGTTTGGATGTTATTATATTTCAGTACATTTGTCAGCCAAAACATGACACCCACCCTTTTTTTATGTGTTCTATCGCAAACTGTCATCAACATGAAGCTTTCCAACGTAACATCAACTATCCAATCAAAGCCACATTGACAATTAAAATTAGCACATCAATTACTAAAAATTATAATTTAATATATTTCAATCCCACTTTGTAACGTAACAAAATGTGAAAAAGGTTCAAGGGAGTGCAGACGTTCTAAAGGCAATGTATTATATTAGGTTAACATTTCAAAATAGTCTGATGCATATCCTGTAGATCAGATCAAATAGCCTGTAGATCAGATCAAATAGCCTGTAGATCAGATCAAGGAACGCTGTCTATACTTCCATCCCTTTTGTTATTGGCTGATTCCATCGCCAGAAATGCCCCAAAATATTATTGGAATTCTCACATAGAAACGTAATTGGTGTCTAATATAAAAAATAAGCTAAATCAATTTGCCCTTTTTTCCCGAAATGTCCTATTGGTCTGAAGTGTAAGATATTGGTTTCTCCCGTGGGAGCCCCGTGTTCATATCGTGCGTGTTACATACAGTTACAATATTTGAGCGCTGCAAATCTGCGTAGCAAGCAAACAGACAATGTGTATTATTTTTAAACATGCTGTGAAAGTAGTACTCACTTTAGGAATGGGTAATCGTTTACAAGTTACAAGCTATATCATAAACCCATCGTTGAAAACCACATTTTTCATCTTCTGTGGTTTGGTAACTTCCTGTTGTTCAACGGACCGGAATGAAGAAGCAGAGTTTGGAAAAAATGTATTTGGTGTCCATTAAGTCTTAAACAGCAAGGGGGCATTGTTACCACTCCGTTGTGGCCGTCCCCATTTAAATGCAAGACCTCATCATGCCATTGTTGTGTTGTTTTACTCTCAGTGTACTAACTTGAACTCCACTACCCTCTTTTTGGGATTTACAGGAAACACCTATTCCACACCCCTCCTCCTTCTTCCTCCAACCCTCCTCCCCCCTCCCCCTCTTGGGGTCCCCAGGTCGTGCCTCTCCTGGTAACTTACTGCTGGGTCTGAAGAGGGTGTCTGTGCTGCTGGTCGACTGCAGGAAAACACCGGGATGGAGTGGGTTTATGCTCTTACATACATTTATTTTGGGACACTCCCTAGATGTCCTTAATTACCATTAAATACAATCACTAACCTTCTTAAAATGTAGACTCATTAGAAGCACTCCTACCCCATTGGTTACATTGATGATTTTAACCCATCCAAAATGCTCAAATCTGATCACAAGAGTTTGGAAAGCTGGGCCTTGAACTAACTTCGATATGAAGAAGGAACCCTAACTGTCTGTCTTTTTTTTTTTTTTTCACAGGGGACAGCCCTAACCGTCGCTCTCTCAGTAGAAGGGGCATATTATCTGGGGAGGCTAACCAACATCATGATGCTGACGAGGCAGAGAAGAGTCTCTCCAGATCAGAACACCTCAAGAAACACCAGCAGAGACTTACAGGGAAGAAACCTCACCGCTGCTTTGACTGTGGAAAGAGTTTCACCTCTTCAGCAAATCTTAAAACACACCAGATAATTCATACAGGAGAGAAACCTTACCACTGCTCTGACTGTGGGAAGAGTTTTGCTCAGTTAGGGACCCTGAAAAAACACCAGCTGAGACACACAGGAGAGAAACTTTTTAGCTGTGAACAATATGGGAGGAGATTCACTGTGTCAGGAGCCCTGACAGTTCACCAACGAATACACACAGGAGCAAAACCTTTTCACTGCACTGACTGTGGGATGAGTTTTGCCCATTCAAGTAGTCTGAAAACACACCAGCAGAAACACAAAGGAGAGAAGCCTTACCACTGCTCCCTGTGTGGAACGAGTTTTACCCAGTTAGGGAAGCTGAAAATGCATGCGAGAATACACACAGGAGAAAAGCCTTACCACTGCTCCCTGTGTGAGAAGAGTTTTACCCAGTTAGGGAACCTGAAAATGCATGCGAGAATGGACACAGGAGAGAAGCCTCATCACTACTCTTAAAGCGTAGAATAATGCTCCCACTTTTTGACTGTGAAATTGTGATTTTGTTCATGCCACATGAAATCGAATTGTATAAAGCAGACTCAAAAAAGACATCACCTGAATATGAAGCAGGCTATGTCAGTTTGAATGTATCCGAGTAAAGAACGTCATGCTGCTTACTTAGCGATCACTACTTTCTCTCAATTAGACACATTCAGTACCAGTCAAATGTTTTACTATTTTCTACATTGTAGAATAATAGTGAAGACATCAAAACTATGAAATAACACATATGGAATTATTTAGTGACCCCAAAATTGTTTTACTAATTATATTTTAGATTCTTCAAATGAGCCACCCTTTGCCTTGATGACAGCTTTGCACACTCTTGGAGTGCATGGTGACAGTGATTGCATCTGTTAAACAGGGGGGGGGGGGGTCAAATCATGACATCAGTGATTTTCAGGTCGGAAAGATTTCCGAATTGGAAATAAGAGTTGAATCACCAAATATAATATTTTTTCTTAGTCAGAGCTTGTTTTTTTTCTGAGCGACTTTAAAGGGGAAATAAGTGACTTCTACATCCAATTTCAAACTTTTAAATTAATGATTTATATACTAATTGACTCTTTAAGAATATAAACTTATACATGCCTAATGAGCTTAGATCAGCTGTCGTACCCCATCAGAAACCAACCTGTTTAACTCCATTGTTTGTAAACGGATATGAAAAAGTATTTGCCCCCTTTCTAATTTTCTCAGTCCCTACACCCAAACGAGGGCATTGCGTTCATCCACCTCTGGCCTGCTGGCCCCCCTACCTCTGCGGAAGCACAGTTCCCGCTCAGCCCAGTCAAAACTGTTCGCTGCTCTGGCACCCCAATGGTGGAACAAGCTCCCTCACGACGCCAGGACAGCGGAGTCACTCACCACCTTCCGGAGACATTTGAAACCCCACCTCTTTAAGGAATACCTGGAATACCCAAAAAAAAAAAAAAAAAAAAAAACTGTAAAGTGGTTATCCCACTGGCTATAAGGTGAATGCACCAATTTGTAAGTCGCTCTGGATAAGAGCGTCTGCTAAATGACGTAAATGTTTTTGCAAATTTGTGATACTGAATGTTATCAGATCTTCAACCAAAACCTAATATTAGATAAAGGGAACATAAGTGAACAAATAACACAACTATTTCATAAACAAAGTTATGCAACACCCAATTCCCCTGTGTGAAAAAGTAATTGCCCCCTCACACTCAATAACTGGTTGTGCCACCTTTAGCTGCAATGACTCCAACCAAATGCTTCCTGTAGTTGTTGATCAGTCTCTCACGTCGCTGTGGAGGAATTTTGGCCCACTCTTCCATGCGGAACTGCTTTATCTCAGTGACATTTGGGTTTTCAAGCATGAACTGCTCGTTTCAAGTCCTGCCACAACATCTCAATTGGGATTAGGTCTGGACTTTGACTAGGCCATTCCAAAACTTCAAATTTGTTGCTTTTTAGCTATTTTCATGTAGACTTGATTGTGTGTTTTGGATCATTGTCTTGCTGCATGACCCAGCTGCACTTCAGCTTCAGCTCACAGACGGATGGTCTGACATTCTCCTGTAGAATTCTCTGATACAGAGCAGAATTCATGGTTCCTTCTATTAAGGCAAGTCGTCCAGGTCCTGAGGCAGCAAAGCATCCCCAAACCATCACACCACCACCACCATGCTTGACCACGGTATGTAGTCTACCTTACTAGTTATAGATGGTCTCTATCTCTATGGTAACAAGGGCCCTTATACACCACCATGCTTAACCTTTGGTATGATGTTCTCACTGTGGAATGCAGTGTTTGGTTTTCGCCAGGCATAATGGGACCCATCTCGTCCGAAAAGTTGACTCAAGTTTGCCAAAAAGCACCTGGATGATCATCAAGACTCATGGAAGAACGTTCTATGGACAGATGATTCAAAAGTATAACTTTTTGGACGACATGGTTCCAGTAATGCCTGGCGAAAACCAAACTCTGCATTCAAACTCCATTCAACACCACCCATCTATCTCTTAACACCATCCATATAGGATTTCTATTTGCCATATATTTTTCAACTGTACTGTGATGTTTTACAAATGTTCTGAACCTTTCTATTCTCATTGTTTCTACAGATTGTAAATTGAAAATAAACATTTTTGCTAAAAGTATTATTATATTATTGATCGATTGACTATGACTTTTCAGATCACCCAGTAATGCTACAGTGGTCTTTCAGCATGACAATGATCCCAAACACACCGCCCGGGCAACGAAGGAGTGGCTTCGTAAGAAGCATTTCAAGGTCCTGGAGTGGCCTAGCCAGTCTCCAGATCTCAACCCCATAGAAAATCTTTGGAGGGAGTTGAAAGTCTGTGTTGCCCAGCGACAGCCCCAAAACATCACTGCTCTAGAGGAGATCTGCATGGAGGAATGGGCCAAAATACCAGCAACAGTGTGTGAAAACCTTGTGAAGACTTACAGAAAACGTTTGACCTGTGTCATTGCCAACAAAGGGTATATAACAAAGTATTGAGAAACTTTTGTTATTGACCAAATACTTATTTTCCACCATAATTTGCAAATAAATTCATTAAAAATCCTACAATGTGATTTTCTGGAGAAAAAATATCTAAATTTGTCTGTCATAGTTGACGTGTACCTATGATGAAAATTACAGGCCTCTCTCATCTTTTTAAGTGGGAGAACTTGCACAATTGGTGGCTGACTAAATACTTTTTTTCCCCACTGTATCTGCAAGGTTAGCTCCAGGTAAATATTGCAATCCTTTCGCCATTCCTGAATCCGGTGTCGTTTTGCGTATCACTTCATAAACACTCTGCCATGGGATCGGTACGTCAAAAATCTCTTCCCAACTATTTTGCAATCTATATGGGATGGCTGTCAATCCTTTGGTCCTTAAATGAAACTGGAATACTTTTTTTTATTTATCACAGTTTTCTTTAACCAATTATATTCTTTAATGAAAGGCCGACAGACAAGTTCCTTACTTTCTCCCCCTTCCATTTTCCTCTTCCATTTTTTGCGTTAAGGCTGCAATTATTTGGTTGTAATTTTGGGTAGAGCAGACATTTCCATATGTTTTTTGTTAGCTGCATGTGCGACATAACTCCACCAGTCCTACCGACGATGTCATTTACGAAGATTATGCCTTTTTTAAAAAAAAACATTCTGTCAAAAAATAAAGGTTTTTTGTCAATTTGTATATTTTGAATTTAACCACAATATTTGTTGCATTATTTGTTCTGTCGTTTCTGGAGGATTAAATTGAAATTGCAACCAACTTTCTATGGCTTGTTTTAGAAATAGTGATATTTGGGAGATTATTTCCTTTTCAAATAACTGCAAATGAGTTGTTGTAATCTGAATAAAGGGAAAAAAGGCCTTTCTTGAACATTGGGTGAGACAATCTTACTAATTTGTTTGAGAACCAGTTCGGATTTAAGTATAACTTTTGTATGACTGAAGCTTTTAGTGATAGGTCTATAAATGCTTTAATATTTAATAATTTCTGTCCTCCGAATTCATATTCATTATATAAATATTCCCTTTTAATTTTGTCTGGCTTGCCGTTCCAAATAAAATTGAATATTTTTTCTCATAATTTTAAAAACTTTTTTTTTTTTTTTTTAATCTTATACCTTTTTTAAACATTTTGGTTTATTATCCATACATGGTTCATTATAACAGGTAACAGTGGAAAAAGAACAAACAGAGGATTCCTTTTATTAATAATGCAGTGGCTTCTTCATTGCTGAGCTATCTTTCAGGTTATGTCGATATAGGACTCGTTTTACTGTGGATATAGATACTTTTGTACCTGTTTCCTCCAGCATCTTCACAAGGTCCTTTGCTGTTGTTCTGGGATTTATTTACACTTTTCGCACCAAAGTACGTTCATCTCTAGGAGACAGAACACGTCTCCTTCCTGAGCGGTATGACGGCTGCCTGGTCCCATGGTGTTTATACTTGCATACTATTGTTTGTACAGATGAATGTGGTACCTTCAGGCATTTGGAAATTGCTCCCAAGGATGAACCAGATGTGGAGGTCTACAAAAAAAAATTCTGAGCTCTTTGCTGATTTCTTTTGATTTTCCCATGATGTCAAGCAAAGAGGCACTGAGTTTGAAGGTAGGCCTTGAAATACATCCACAGGAACACCTCCAATTGACACATTTACATTTTAATCACTTAGCAGACGCTTTTATCCAGAGCGACTTACAGTTAGTGAGTGCATACATTTTTCATACTGCCCCCCTGTGGGAAACGAACCCACAACCCTGTCATTGCAAGCGCCATGCTCTACCAACTGAGCTACAGGGGACTATGCTAATGACTCAAATTATGTCAATTAGCCTATCAGAAGCTTGTAAAGCCATGACATCAATTTCTGGAATTTTCCAAGCCGTTTAAAAGCACAGTCAACTTAGTGTATGTAAACTTCTGACCAACTGGAATTGTGATACAGTGAATTATAAGTGAAATAATCTGTCTGTAAACAATTGTTGGAAAAATTACTTGTGTCATGCATGTCAAAGTAGATGTCCTAACCGACTTGCCAAAATTATAGTTTGTTAACAAGAAATTAGTGGAGTGGTTGAAAAACGAGTTTGAATGACTCCAACCTAAGTATATGTAAACTTCCGACTTCAACTGTGTCATAAAAGGGTTTATTCATAACATGGTTTACTATCAGATCCTCAAAAAATTCTACAGCTGCACCACCGAAAGCATCCTGACTGGTTGCATCACGGCCTGGTATGGCAACTGCTTGGCCTCCGACTGCAAGGCACGACAGAGGATAGTGCGTACGGTCCAGTACATCACTGGGGCCAAACTTCCTGCCATCCAGGAACAGCTAAAATCATGGCTACCTGGGACTATTTGCACTGCCCCCCCCCCCCCCCCACCCCATCTTCTTTTTTAACGCTGCTGCACTCTGTTAATTATTTATCATAGTCACTTTAAACCTACCCACAATGTACATATTACTTCAACTACCTCACTGCGTGCCCCCACACATTGACTCTGCAACCGGTACCCCCCTGTTATATACCTCCTTACTGTTATTTTCTTTTTTTTTCCAACAAAATTTTTTTTTAATTTTTTAAAAAAAAATGGGGAACGGAAAAGCAATTTTCCAAAAGTACCATTTGGGCCCGGCCAAAAAGAGGAAGCAATTTTTTATAAATTTTTCCCTTTTTTGGAAACCGATCTGCTCTCCCCCCAATACATCCCTTCTCCTTCTATAGCAAACTCCTTTATTGGTCACTTAGCAGATGTTACACACCGCTCTAGTACTTTTATACCTTTTGTGCCAATATGACTGGATGACAATTTGTAAGTCGCTCTGGATAAGAGGGCTGCTAAAAAGAAAGAAATTTAAATGTTTAAAAAAGAAATTAAATACTAGGCCCATTCCTAAAAGGTGGATTCATAAAGTACAAATCCCTATTCACTTCTACACTGCGTAGAGAAATTATTATCTGTAAAAGTAAGAAAACGGTTATTTACCAAATTTTTTGTTTACATTTTTTTCCAAATTAGTTTTTTTTTCAAATGTGTTACCCATCCATCAGCAGATGGCGATGTTTCTTTTGGGGTTTCTTTTCCATCCAGTCGCAGATGGCGTGTGTGTCTTTCAGGTGATGCTTTTCCCCCCTTTGCTTTTCTTTTTTCCCCCCCCATCAGCAGATGGCGTGTGGTCTTTCGGTGATGCCCCCTTTTTTTTCCCCATCCCGTCAGCAGAGGGGATGTGAGTCTTTCAGGGGGGTTTTTTGGTGGATTCTTCCCCTTTTTTGCCCCTTTCTTCCCAACTAAAAAAAAATAGAAATTGGATTTTTTTGGTTTTCAAAGTGTTTTTCCCTGCTTTTATTTTAATTTTTAAATTT
>CM072244.1:37641515-37708665 GCA_036851935.1 Coregonus suidteri | reverse complement strand
TAAGCACACAGCCAATATAACGCAGGAGTGGCTTTGGGACAAGTCTCTGAATGTCCTTGAGTGGCCCAGCCAGAGCCCGGACTTGAACTCGATCAAACATCTCTGGAGAGACCTGAAAATAGTTTGTGCAGCGACGCTCCCCATCCAACCTGACAGAGCTTGAGAGGATCTGCAGAGAAGAATGGGAGAAACTCCCCAAATACAGGTGTGCCAAGCTTGTAGCATCATACCCAATAAGGCTGTAATCGCTGCCAAAGGTGCTTCAATAAAGTATTGAGTAAAGGGTCTGAATACTTACAGTGAGGGAAAAAAGTATTTGATCCCCTGCTGATTTTGTACGTTTGCCCACTGACAAAGAAATGATCAGTCTATAATTTTAATGGTAGGTTTATTTGAACAGTGAGAGACAGAGTAACAACAAAAAAATCCAGAAACATGCATGTCAAAAATGTTATAAATTGATTTGCATTTTAATGAGCTGTTCTTGCCATAATATGGACTTGGTCTTTTACCAAATACATTTACATTTACATTTACGTCATTTAGCAGACGCTCTTATCCAGAGCGACTTACAAATAGAGCCATCTTCTGTATACCCACCCCCCTTACCTTGTCACAAGACAACTGATTGAATTAAACGCATCAAGAAGGAAAGAAATTCCACAAATTAACATTTAAGAAGGCACACCTGTTTATTGAAATGCATTCCAGGTGACTACCTCATGAAGCTGGTTGAGAGAATGCCAAGCGTGTGCAAAGCTGTCATCAAGGCAAAGGGTGGCTATTTGAAGAATCACAAATATTTTTTAGACCCCAGGAAGAGTAGCTGCTGCCTTGGGAGCAGCTAATGGGGATCCCTAATGAATACAAATACTTTTTTGGTTACATGATTCCATATGTGTTATTTCATAGTTTTGATGTCTTCACTATTATTCTACAATGTAGAGCATAGTAAAAATTAAGAAAAACCCTTGAATGAGTAGGTGTTATAAAACTTTTGACCGGTAGTTTATGTAAATTAGATATTTCTGTATTTAATTTAAATAGTTTTACGCACAACAGCGTTCTATCCAAGCTGGGAGAGAGCACAAGGAGGGTTCATGACGTTCAGGTAGCAGCTACAGGACAGTTGTATATTATTTTAAAAATCAATTTGTAGCTGATTAGTATGCATGAACAATTTATTTTAAAATCTGCAATATTTGAATGTCCAGTTTTAATTACTGAACAAGTAATGACATTATTGCCACCAGCCAGCAGTCTATAAAATTGCAGCATTATGACACCGTGTATAGATTTCGTCTACTGTTAGGCTCCGTGTAGCACAGTTGGTAGAGCATGGCGTTTGCAACCCCAGGGTTGTGGGTTCGATTCCCACGGCGTGCCAGTATGAAAAAAAAAAAATGTATGCACTCACTAACTGGGTAAGTCGCTCTGGATAAGAGCGTCTGCTAAATGACTAAAATGTTAACATGAGAAAATGACGACCAAATAGAGGCCTACCAATAAACCTTTATCCATTAGCTAAAGCAAAGCTTTACATTCTCTTGCACCACAGGAACACTATCATCGATTAATTAGGCACGCAGCCGCATAGACATGTCTCTATTTCAGCACGATGTACAGCGATCGGTTTGTGAGTGGATATCTGGCTGAAACATCCAATGTTATTTTATATATAGAGGCCCAAAGTCCAACCTTGCTGGGTCCAGAGAAACTGCGTTAACTTTAGAAAATGAGTTACTAAAAGCAGAAGGCTTCCTACGACTGGAGTATTATTTGTATGTTGGCCGAATCCCAACGTTTAAGTTGAACGGAAATGAAGGCGGAGCCTGGCTCTTTTTTCTTGTGACTTTACGCTCCGTGCAGAGTAGAACACCAGACAACATGATTGAACAAAGGAGGAATGTTAAAATGATATCGGACTGTAACTTTTGAAAATGAGCTAAGCAGACTACTGCTGTATTATTATTTGTATGTTGCGGAAGTCCTATTTTTCATTCGAACGGAAGTGAAGGTGGAGTTACATGTTCTCTATTCTCCATTTTGTCTTTAGGCAGAGAGTCGCATGTTGAAATATAACGTCTCGGTCCTCTACCTCCCTGATCTAAAAGGTCCGTAGACTAGAGATAAACATCTAGTTAACTTCGCCTGAACTCTGCAATCGACCATAAACACACGTTTCTACAATGAATCAGGTGAGTTTAGATTAATTTAATCATTTTTATAACGGGTCTTTGTGGCCTACTTCCTGCTTTTACACTGCGCGCATTTAATGGTCCTTGACTTTTGGAAAATCATTTGTGTAGTTTAGCTGGTTAATCGTAGCCAGGCCCGGCGGCAGGATGAACTCGGCAAGGGGGCATCAGAAATGACTAAGGGGGCACAACTATTTTCGCTTGCTGATAACACAGGATCGATAATAACCGATAGTACAATTACACACAATGTATTTGCAGCCACGCACGGCTGTCTTGCAGCAAGAATACAGGCTACTGCACCGCTTTACAAACATGGTCAATTCATAAATAGCAAGTCATGACAACGCTACACAGCTACATGCACAATACCCAACAATCCAATGCAAAACAGTTGCTAATTACCGTAATAACACTTCCTCATGCCAATACAATGCATTTCCAATCGCGGAAAGCAAACAATAATGCACTACCAATGACTTATCGGTACAATGCAGCTAGTTGGAGCTTGCCAGTTGGCTGTAGGCTACTCCACTAGCAGCTTGCCAGTTGGCTGTAGGCTACTCTACTAGCAGCTTGCCAGTTGGCTGTAGGCTACTCCATTAGCAGCTTACCAGTTGGCTGTAGGCTACTCCACTAGCAGCTTGCCAGTTGGCTGTAGGCTACTCCACTAGCAGCTTACCAGTTGGCTGTAGGCTACTCCACTAGCAGCTTGCCAGTTGGCTGTAGGCTACTCCACTAGCAGCTTGCCAGTTGGCTGTAGGCTACTCCACTAGCAGCTTGCCAGTTGGCTGTAGGCTACTCCACTAGCAGCTTGCCAGTTGGCTGTAGGCTACTCCACTAGCAGCTTGCTAAAAACTGTAAGCAAGCTAGCCTTTTAGCTTCCCACAGATTTAGATGTGGCTTAGTGTTGTAGGTTACGGTCTTGCTGAAAGGTGAGTTCCTCTCCCAGTGTCTGGTGTAAAGCAGACTGAAGCAGTCTTTCCTCTAGGATCTCCCGTTTCGTTTCATCCTGTAAAACTCCCCAGTCTTTGACGATGTCAAGCATTTCCTTACCATGATGCAGCCATCACCATGCTTGAAAATAAGGAGGCAGTTACTCAGTGATATTATGTTGGATTTTACCCAAACTTAAGGCTTTGCATTTAGGCCCAAAAAGTGAATTCATTTGCCCTGTTAATTCTTTAGCAGTATTACTTTAGTGCCTTGTTGCAAACAAGATCTGGAATATTTATATTCTCCTTTCACTTTGTCATTATTGTGAATAGTCACATGTACAGGGTTGCAGGTGGTCACTGTGGTCTAAGGCACTGCATCGCACTGCGTCGTCCAGGGTAGGGGAGGGAATGGCCGGCAGGGATGTAGCTCAGTTGGTAGAGCATGTCGTTTGCAACGGCAGGGTTGTGGGTTCGATTCCCATGGGGGGCCAGTATGAAAAACTAGTCACATGTACAGGGTTGCAGGTCATTATTGTGGATTATTGTCAATAGTCAAATGTACAGGGTTGCAGGTAGTCATTATTGTGAATAGTCACGTGTACAGGGTTGCAGGTGGTCATTATTGTGAATAGTCACATGTACAGGGTTGCAGGTGGTCATTATTGTGAATAGTCAAATGTACAGGGTTAAAGGTGGTCATTATTGTGGATTATTGTGAATAGTCAAATGTACAGGGTTGCAGGTGGTCATTATTGGGGATTATTGTGAACATCTTTGATGTGTCTGGGTGGCTTAATACACCATACACAATATCATTATTAACAGAGGATGGGTTAGTCATTAAAAAAAAATCATGTTACCCGCTATTAGTTTACAGTCCATATCACTTATTATGTGATTTCTTAACACCAACTTTACTGACTATTTTAGTTATTGTTTTGTATTTGTTTGTACACATTTGTAGAATTTTGTTTTTTACTTTCACATTATTTTGTGTAGATGAATTACGAAAAATTATAATCAAATCTATTTCAATCCCACTTTTTAAAGCAACAAAATGTGAAAAAAGTTATAGTGGGTGTAGACTTTCCATAGGAACTGTATAGCCTAATAATATTTAGGTAGTTCATTTCCTTGGGAAGATAACTGCCCGTACTTCTCCATCCATTCATATATAGACTACTGTATTTAATTGAGACCAAACGCTCACCTAATCTAGCACGCCCAACTAGGAGAGGAGAGGTATGGCTGCTGAACTAGGAGAGGAGAGGTATGGCTGCTGAACTAGGAGAGGAGAGGTATGGCTGCCGAACTAGGAGAGGAGAGGTATGGCTGCTGAACTAGGAGAGGAGAGGTATGGCTGCTGAACTAGGAGAGGAGATGTATGGCTGCTGAACTAGGAGAGGAGAGGAGAGGTATGGCTGCTGAACTTGAAACAGCAAGAAAGATGAGCGGTCCGTTGCACTTTCTCTTGACCTGCGTTTTGCACATAGGATATAGCCTGTCTTTTAGGAGCGGGAATATTTTCAGTCAGAGACAAATAAATGGATAATTAATATATATTGAGAAGGAGAAGACTCAACGCTCGATCCCCATGTTGCGCCTTTTGCTTTATATTGATAATCACATTTTGGGATTTCACCTCGACTCACGTTGGTTGAGCGTCCCCACCTTCTTCCTATTAACAGACACTGTAGTAAACTATAGCCTCATTATATTTAAGTGAATTTCCTTGTAAAGATAACTGCCACGTGATTTATTCGCCCATTCATAGGTAGGCTAGTGTGTGAATAATTTGACAGAGGTGCTTTTAGTACAATAGCTAGGCTAACGCATACCCAGCAGAAAGACACCGTTTCCAAATAATCTGCGGAACAAGTATATTTATCACAACGTTTTCTGTCTGACCACCCTTAACATGAAAAATACGGACCGCGCTCCAATGATCTCTGTCGGAGCCCGCAGCCCTCTACCTCCAAACATCTTTGTTGTACCATTTGAAAGTGGAAAGAAATATATACAGTACCAGTCAAAAGTTTGGACACACCTACTCATTCAAGGGTTTTTCTTTATTTTTAAGTTGTAGAATAATAGTGAAGATATCAAAACTATGAAATAACACATATGGAACGATGTAGTAACCAAGAAAGTGTTAAACAGATCAAAATATGTGATGTTTGAGATTCTTCAAATAGCCACCCTTTGCCTTGATGACAGCTTTGCACACTCTTGGCATTCTCTCAACCAGCTTCATGAGGTAGTCACCTGGAATATATTCTGATTTGTTTAACACTTTGTTGGTTACAACATTATTCCATATGTGTTATTTCATAGTTTGGATGTTATTACATTTTAGTACATTTGTCAGCCAAAACATGACACCCACCCTTTTTTTATGTGTTCTATTGCAAACTGTCATCAACATGAAGCTTTCCAACGTAACATCAACTATCCAATCAAAGCCACATTGACAATTTGAAATTAGCACATCAATTACAAATAATTACAATTTAATATATTTAAATCCCACTTTGTAACGTAACAAAATGTGAAAAAGGTTCAAGGGAGTGCAGACGTTCTAAAGGCAATGTATTATATTAGGTTAACATTTCAAAATAGTCTGATGCATATCCTGTAGATCAGATCAAATATCCTGTAGATCAGATCATATATCCTGTAGATCAGATCAAGGAACGCTGTCTATACTTCCATCCCTTTTGTTATTGGCTGATTCCATCGCCAGCAATGCCCAAAAATATTCTTGGAATTCTCACATAGAAACGTAATTGGGGTCTAAAATAAAAATAAGCTAAATCAATTTGCCCTTTTTCCCGATAGGGAATGTCCTATTGGTCTGAAGTGTAAGATATTGGTTTCTCCCGTGGGAGCCCCGGGTTCATATCGTGCGTGTTACATACAGTTACAATATTTGAGCGCTGCAAATCTGCGTAGCAAGCAAACAGACGATGTGTATTATTTTTAACATGCTGTGAAAGTGGTACTCACTTTTAGGAATGGGTAATCGTTTACAAGTTACAAGCTATATCATAAACCCATCGTTGAAAACCACGTTTTTCATCTTCTGTGGTTTGGTAACTTCCTGTTGTTCAACGGACCGGAATTAAGAAGCAGAGTTTGGAAAAAATGTATTTGGTGTCCATTAAGTCTTAAACAGCAAGGGGGCATTGTTTCCACTCCGTTGTGGCCGTCCCCATTTAATGCAAGACCTCATCATACCATTGTTGTGTTGTTTTACCCTTAGTGTACTAACTTGAACTCCACTACCCTCTTTTTGGGATTTACAGGAAACACCTATCCCACCCCCCTCCTCCCTCCAACCCTCCTCCCCCTCCCCCTCTTGGGGTCCCCAGGTCGTGCCTCTCCTGGTAACTTACTGCTGGGTCTGAAGAGGGTGTCTGTGCTGCTGGTCGACTGCAGGAAAACACCGGGACGGAGTGGGTTTATGCTCTTACATACATTTATTTTGGGACACTCCCTAGATGTCCTTAATTATCATTAAATACAATCACTAACCTTCTTAAAATGTAGAATCATTAGAAGCACTCCTACCTCATTGGTTAAATTGATGATTTTAACCCATCCAATATGCTCAAATCTGATCACAAGAGTTTGGAAAGCTGGGCCTTGAACTAACTTCGATATGAAAAAGGAACCCTAACTGTCTGTCTTTGTTTCACAGGGGACAGCCCTAACCGTCGCTCTCTCAGTAGAAGGGGCTTATCATCTGGGGAGGCTAACCAACATCATGATGCTGATGAGGCAGAGAAGAGTCTCTCCAGATCAGAACACCTCAAGAAACACCAGCAGAGACTTACAGGGAAGAAACCTCACTGCTGCTTTGACTGTGGAAAGAGTTTCACCTCTTCAGCAAATCTTAAAACGCACAAGAGAATACACACAGGAGAGAAACCTTATAGCTGTGATCAGTGTGGGAAGAGATTCACTCAGTCAGGAAGCCTGGCTGTACACAAGAGAATACACACAGGAGAAAAGCCTTACCACTGCTCAGACTGTGGAATGAGCTTAACCACTTCAAACGGACTTCTAGTACACCAGAGAACACACACAGGAGAGAAGCCTTTTTGTTGTGATCAGTGTGGGAAGAGATTCACTCGGTCAGGAATCCTGGCTTCACACAAGAGAATACACACAGGAGAGAAGCCTTTTGGTTGTGATCAGTGTGGGAAGAGATTCACTCAGTCAGGAAGCCTGGCTGGACACAAGAAAATACACACAGGAGAGAAGGCTTTTGGTTGTGATCAGTGTGGGAAGAGATTCATTCTTTCAGGATACCTGGCTGTACACAAGAGAACACACACAGGAGAGAAGCCTTACCACTGCTCAGACTGTGGAATGAGCTTAAGCACTTCAAAAGGACTTCTAGTACACCAGAGAATACACACAGGAGAGAAACCTTATAGCTGTGATCAATGTAGGAAGAGATTCTCTCATTCAGGACACCTGGTTGAACACCAGAGAACACACACAGGAGAGAAGCCTTTTGGTTGTGATCAGTGTGGGAAGAGGTTCACTCAGTCAGGAAGCCTGGCTGTACACAAGAGAATACACACAGGAGAAAAGCCATTTGGTTGTGATCAATGTGGGAAGAGATTCTCTCATTCAGGACACCTGGCTTTACACAAGAGAAAACACCACACTGTTGGGTAACCTTTCCACTTTTGGTAGCTCAATCCAGTTAATGGTAGACTAGTGTACATACTCCGGAGAGAAGCCCTACAGGGTGAGTTTTGCCACCTCAAGCGTTCTTAATATGGCCTTCCTTAGTGTAATTTGATGTACTGTCAACAAGGGGTCCACCCTCTGAAAACTTTAACTATCCATTATTTCCAGATTTCTATTAATTGCAATGTGAGTGAAATAGTCTGTGTTTGAATGGTGTGGGCGTACGTACCCCAACAACAGAATGGTGTGGGTGTTTCCCAACAACAGGGTTGGTCAGCTCAGAGAAAGCAGGGCGGTAGCTCTACCCAACATTTCTACCCAACATTTCGATGTTTTGTTCCCCGATTCACTTAGTTATCACTTTTGCCTTATGGCAAGGTGCTCCTTCATGCTGGAAAAGGTATTGTTCGTCACCAAACTGTTCTTGGATGGTTGGGAGAAGTTGTTCTCTGAGGATGTGTTGGTACCATTCTTTATTCATGGCTGTGTTCTTAGGCAAAATTGTAAGCCCACTCCCTTGGCTGAGAAGCAACCCCACACACGAATGGTCTCAGGATGCTTTACTGTTGGCATGACACAGGACTGATGGTAGCGCTCACCTTGTCTTGTCCGGACAAGCTTTTTTCCGGATGCCCCAAACAATCGGAAAGGGGGTTCATCAGATAAAATGACTTTACCCCAGTCCTCAGCAGTTCAATCCCTGTACCTTTTGTAGAATATCAGTCTGTCCCTGATGTTTTTCCTGGAGAGTAGTGGCTTCCTCGCTGCCCTTCTTGACACCAGGCCATCCTCCAAAAGTCTTCGCCTCACTGTGCGTGCAGATGCACTCACACCTGCCTGCTGCCATTCCTGAGCAAGCTCTGCACTGGTGGTGCCCCGATCCTGCAGCTGAATCAACTTTAGGAGACGGTCCTGGCGCTTGCTGGATTTTCTTGGGCGCTCTGATGCCTTCTTCACACAATTGAACCTCTCTCCTTGAAGTTCTTGATGATCCGATAAATGGTTGATTTAGGTGCAATCTTACTAGCAGCAATATCCTTGCCTGTGAAGCCATTTTTGTGCAAAGCAATGATGACGGCACATGTTTCCTTGCAGGTAACCATGGCTAACAGAGGAAGAACAATGATTTCAAGCACCACCCTCCTTTTAAAGCTTCCAGTCTTTTATTCTAACTCAATCAGCATGACAGGGTGATCTCCAGCCTTGTCCTCGTCAACACTCTCACCTGTGTTAACGAGAGAATCACTGACATGATGTCAGCTGGTCCTTTTGTGGCAGGGCTGAAATGCAGTGGAAATGTTTTTGGGGGATTAAGTTCATTTTCATCTGATCACTCTTTATAACAGTCTGGACTATATGCAAATTGCCATCATAAAAACTGAGGCAGCAAACTTTGTGAAAATGTATATTTGTGTCATTCTCAACTTTTGACCACAACTGTATATTAACAGCAGGGGTTTAAACACAGTCTGTGTGCTTACTAGTTATTACATGTCATATACAGTTGAAGTCGGAAGTTTACATACACTTAGGTTGGAGTCATTTAAAAGTCGTTTTTCAACCACTCCACAAATTTCTTGTTAACAAACTATAGTTTTGGCAAGTCTGTTAGGACATCTACTTTGTGCATGACAACAATTCTTTACAAACAGATTATTTCACTTATAATTCACTATATCACAATTCCAGTGGGTCAGAAGTGTACATACACTTAGTTGACTGTGCTTTTAAACAGCTTGGAAAATTCCAGAAAATTATGTCATGGCTTTAGAAGCTTCTGGCGAATTGACATCATTTGAGTACATTTACATTTACGTCATTTAGCAGACGCTCTTATCCAGAGCGACTTACATTATATATATTTTTTCATACCCCCTGTGGGAATCGAACCCACAACCCTGGCGTTGCAAACACCATGCTCTATCAACTGAGCTACATCCCTGCCGGCCATTCCCTCCCCTACCCTGGACGACGCTGTGCCAATTGCGCGCTGCCCCATGGGTCTCCCGGTCACGGCCGGCTACGACAGAACCTGGATTCGAACCAGGATCTCTAGTGGCACAGCTAGCACTGCGATGCAGTGCCTTAGACCACTGCGCCACTCAGGAGACTACAATTGAGTCAATTGGAGGTGTACCTGTGGATGTATTTCCAGGCCTACCTTCAAACTCAGTGCCTCTTTGCTTGACATCATGGGAAAATGAAAAGAAATCAGCCAAGACATCAGAAAAATAATTGTAGACCTCCACAAGTCTGGTTCATCCTTAGGAGCTATTTCCAAACACCTGAAGGTACCACGTTCATCTGTACAAACAATAGTACTCAAGTATAAACACCATGGGACCACGCAGCCGTCATACCGCTCAGGAAGGAGACGCGTTCTGTCTCCTAGCTTGCAAGCCGAAGAACACCATCCCAACCGTGAAGCACGGGGGTGGCAACATCATGCTGTGGGGGTGATTTGCTGCAGGAGGGACTGGTGCACTTCACAAAATAGATGGCATCATGAGGAAGGAAAATTATATTATGTGGATATTTTGAAGCAACATCTCAAGACATCAGTCAGGTCAAGTTTGTTCCCAAATAGGTCTTCCAAATGGACAATGACCCCAAGCATACTTCCAAAGTTCTGGCAAAATGGCTTAAGTACAACAAAGTCAAGGTATTTGAGTGGCCATCACAAAGCCCTGACCTCAATCCTATAGAACATTTGTGGGTAGAACTGAAAAAGCATGTTCGAGCAAAGAGGCCTACAAACCTGACTCAGTTACACCAGCTCTGTCAGGAGGATTGGGCCAAAATTCACCCAATTTATTGTGGGAGGCTACCCGTAACGTTTGACCCAAGTTAAACCATTTAAATGCAATGCGACCAAATACTAATTGAGTGTATGTAAACTTCTGACCCACTGGGAATGTGATGAAAGAATTAAAAGCTGAAATAAATCATTCTCTCTACTATTATTCTGACATTTCACATTCTTAAAATAAAGTGGTGATCCTAACTGACCTAAAACAGGGAATTTTTACTAGGATTAAATGTCAGGAATTGTGAAAAACTGAGTTTAAATGCATTTGGCTAAGGTGTATGTAAACTTCCGACTTAAACTGTATATGTTGTTAGTCAGCTAGCTTGTTACGATAGCATTAGCGTAGTGCTAGGCTAGTTTTAAACACAACAAACATACAAACCAAAACATTGGTGCTATTTTGACCATTTTGTGTATATTAACAGCAGGGTTATAAACACACAGTCTGTGTGCTTACTAGTAATATATGTTGTTATTCAGCTATATTTGGTTTATTTATGAAAGGAGGGGGAGATGACTGTCACAGTTAAAGGGGAGGAGGGGGAGATGATTGTCACAGTGAAAGGGGAGGAGGGGGAGATGACTGTCACAGTGAAAGGGGAGGAGGGGGAGATGACTGTCACAGTGAAAGGGGAGGAGGGGGAGATGACTGTCACAGTGAAAGGGGAGAAGGATGGGGAGATGACTGTCACAGTGAAAGGGGAGGAGGGGGAGATGACTGTCACAGTGAAAGGGGAGGAGGAGGATGGATATCTGATTAACAGCAGTGAGTTTTTTCTTGGGGAGAGTCAGAAAGCTCTGATTAGAGAAAAGGCCTGCAGTGTCACTGGCCTTTTTGGCCTTTTTAACTATCCCAAAGCCTAGGACCAAGAGGCATGGAGAGGAAGCCTTTAGTTACTATGCCTCCCAGCCTCTGGAATAGCCAGAGAACCTGAGGGGGAAGGAAACTGTGGCATTTTTAAAACGAGATCTTAAAACACACCTTTTTAGTGGTGCTTTTCCTCAGGGTGCTTTTTAGTCAAATCCAATTGAACACATTACTGACTTCCACTCTTCAAATGTCCAAGCTTAGCTGTGGCTGCATCATGTTATGGGTATGCTTGTAATCGTTAAGGACTGGGGAGTTTTTCAGGATAAATAAAATGAATGAAGCTAAGCACAGGCAAAATCCTAGAGGAAATCCTGGTTCAGTCTGTTTTCCACCAGACATTGTGAGATGCATTCACCTTTCAGCAGGACAATAACCTAAAACACAAGGACAAATATACGCTGGAGTTGCTTACCAAGAAGGTAATGAATGTTCCTGAGTGGCCGGTTTACAGTTTTGACTTAAATCTACTTGATAATCTATGGCAAGGCCTGAGAATGGTTGTCTAGCAGTGGAGGCTCCTCTGAGTAGGAAAGGAATGAGAGCATCCTCCTCAGTGAATTTCATAAAAATAGAAATGGTAAAACATTGAGAAGTTATCCTTTTTAGATAAAACTATACTAAATATTCTCACCTGTCATCAAATAATTGATTAAAACACACTGTTTTGCAATGAAGGTCTACAGTAGCCTCAACAGCACTCTGTACGATAGCACAACTCTCTTCCATAGACTTACACAGTAATTATGACAACTTCCGGAGGACGTCCTCCAACCTATCAGAGCTCTTGCAGCATGAACTGACATGTTGTCCACCCAATCAAAGGATCAGAGAATTCATCTAGTACTGAAAGCACAAGCTACAGCTAGCTAGCTAGCACTGCAGTGCATAAAATGTGGTGAGTAGTTGACTCAAAGAGAGAGAAAGACAATAGTTTAGCAGTTCTCAACAAACTAATTTATTCAAAAATGAAGGAGAAGGAAGAGAGAGAGAATTCATCATTTCTTTAATGCAGCTGAATAGTTTAGTTACTCAAACACCCGGCTCTAACAGAGGGATGCTATGTTAGCTAGCTGGCAAGTTTAGTTACTGAAACACCCGGCTCCAACAGAGGGATGCTATGTTAGCTAGCTGGCAAGTTTAGTTACTCAAACACCCTGCTCCAACAGAGGGATGCTACGTTAGCTAGCTGGCTAGTTTAGTTACTCAAACACCCTGCTCCAACAGAGGGATGGATGCTATAGTTTTAGCTAGCAGAGGGATGCTATGTTAGCTAGTTTAGTTACTCAAACACCCTGCTCCAACAGAGGGATGCTATGTTAGCTAGCTGGCTAGTTTAGTTACTCAAACACACGGCTCAAACAGAGGGATGCTATGTTAGCTAGCTGGCTAGTTTAGTTACTCAAACACCCGGCTCAAACAGAGGGATGCTATGTTAGCTAGCTGGCTAGTTTAGTTACTCAAACACCCGGCTCAAACAGAGAGATGCTATGTTAGCTAGCTGGCTAGCTGGCTAGTTTAGTTACTGAAAACACCCGGCTCCAAGAGAGGGATGCTATGTTAGCTAGCTGGCTAGTTTAGTTACTCAAACACCCTGCTCCAACAGAGGGATGCTATGTTAGCTAGCTGGCTAGTTTAGCTACTCAAACACACGGCTCAAACAGAGGGACGCTATGTTAGCTAGCTGGCTAGTTTAGTTACTCAAACACCCGGCTCAAACATATAAACATATCTGAATTTGTCCATTAGAAACTCTTGTTTGCAACTGTTGGACAAATGATTACACCCTAGATAAGCTAATTGCAGGCAAGAGTGTGCAAGGCGGTATTGAATGTGTCACTGTCCGTATGTCACCTACGTTGTAAACTTTCATTTATAGACTAGGTTGTAGCAACCTCATGATTGGTATAGGGAAAATTTGAGTATTATGTAGTAGCCTAAAGCTATCGATGTTACATTGAACTGGGTGAATGGAATATGAATGACAGTCATCCAACGCGCTGTAATAGAAATAAGGCCATGCTCATAAAAAAATAAATCATGGTCCTCCCTCATCTTAAACGGCCACTAGCAATGATCAACAACCAATTTGACGGAGCTTGAAGAATTTGTAAAATAATAATGGGGAAATGTTGCACAATCCAGGTTTAGAAAGCTCTTAGAGACTTACCCAGAAATGTTCTACATTGTAGACTAATAGTGAAGACATCAAAACTATGAAAAAACACATATGGAATCATGTAGTAACCAACAAAGTGTTAAACGAATCAAAATATGTTTTATTTTTGAGATTCTTCAAATAGCCACCCTTTGCCTTGATGACAGCTTTGCACACTCTTGCCATTCTCTCTACCAGCTTCACCTGGAATGCTTTTCCAACAGTCTTGAAGGAGTTCCCACATATGCTGAGCACTTGTTGGCTGCTTTTCCTTCACTCTGCGGTCCGACTCATCCGAAACCATCTTAATTTGGTTTAGGTCGGGGGATTGTGGATGCCAGGTCATCTGATGCAGCACTACATCACTCTCCTTCTTGGTAACATAGCCCTTACATAGCCTGGAGGTGTGTTGGGTCATTTACATTGTGGGTCATTGTCCTGTTGAAAAACAAATGATAGTCCCACTAAGCCCAAACCAGATGGGATGGCGTATCGCTGCAGAATTCTGTGGTAGCAATGCTGGTTAAGTGTGCCTTGAAATCTAAATAAATCACAGACAGTGTCACCAGCAAAGCACCCCCACACCATAACACCTCCTCCTCCATGCTCTACGGTGGAAAATACACATGGTGAAATTTT
Source organism: Coregonus suidteri (assembly GCA_036851935.1). Taxonomy (NCBI): domain Eukaryota; kingdom Metazoa; phylum Chordata; class Actinopteri; order Salmoniformes; family Salmonidae; genus Coregonus; species Coregonus suidteri. Next base: position 37,694,351 of record CM072244.1, on the reverse strand, counting down.
CCAGAGTGACTGACCTTCATGTCTTAAAGTAATGATGGACTGTCTTTCTCTTTGCTTATTTGAGCTGTTCTTGCCATAAAATGGACTTGGTATTTTACTAAATAGGGCTATCTTCTGTATACCCCCCTTACCTTGTCACAACACAACTGATTGGCTCAAACTCATTAAGAAGGAAATAAATTCCACAATTAACTTTAAAGAAGGCACACCTGTTAATTGAAATGCATTACAAGTGACCACCTCATGAAGCAGGTTGAGAGAATGCCAAGAGTGTGCAAAGCTATCTTCAAGGCAAAGGGTGGCTATTTTGAAGAATCTCAAATATAAAATATATTTTGATTTGTTTTGATTTTTGGACCCCAGGAAGAGTAGCTGTTGCCTTGGCAGGAACTAACGGGGGATCCCTAATAAATACAAATACAAACACTTTTTTGGTTACTACATCATTCCATATGTGTTATTTCATAATTTTCATGTCTTCACTATTATTCTACAATGTAGAACATAGTAAAAATAAAGAAAAACCCTTGAATGAGCAGGTGTTCTGACACTTTTGACCGGTAGTGTATGTAAATTAGATAAATGAGATATTTCTGTATTTAATTTCAATAGATTTGCAAACATTTCTAAGAACATGTTTTCACTTTGCCATTATGGGGTATTGTGTAAGGGTGGAAAAACTATTTAATTCATTTTGAATTCAGGCTGTAACACAACAAAATGTGGAATAAATCAAGGGGTATGAATCCATTCTGAAGGCACAGTAGCTATAGATAGTACACTGAATAATGAAACAATCCCTAGTAAGCTAATGTTTCGAGGGCGTGCTGACAGTATTATTTGGCATTAATAGACTGGTTTTACGCACAACAGCGTTCTATCCAAGCTGGGAGAGAGCACGAGGAGGGTTCATGTCATGCAGGTTCAGGTAGCAGCTACAGGACAGTTGGATATTATTTTAAACATCAATTGGTAGCTGATTAGTATGCATGGATAATTTATTTTAAAATCTGCAATGTTTGAATGTCCAGTTTTAATTACTGAACAAGTAATGACATTATTGCCACCAGCCAGCAGTCTAAAGAAATTGCAGCGTTGCGACACCGTGTATAGATTTCGTGAAATGTTAGGCGTGTAACATGGTAGAGCAAATGCAACGCCAGGGTTGTGGGCCGATTACGGGGGCCAGTATATACAAAACAAATGCACTCATAACTGTAGTTCTAAGAGCGTCTGCTAAATTACTAAAAATGCATGAGAAAATGACACCAAAGGAAGGCCTATCATCGATTATCCATTAGCTAAAGCAATGCTTTATGCTCTTGCTCCACGCCTATCATCGATTAATTACATGAAGCCGCTAGACATGTCTCTATTTCAGCACGATGTACAGCGATCGGTTTGTGAGTGGATATCTGGCTGAAACATTCGATTTATTTTAATATTAGGGAGAAGCCCAAAGTCCAACCTTGCGGGGTCCAGAGAAACTGCTATAACTTTAGAAAATGAGTTGCTAAAAGCAGAAGGCTTCCTACGACTGGAGCATTATTTGTATGTTGGCGGAATCCCAACGTTTAAATTGAACGGAAGTGAAGGCGGAGCCTGGCTCTTTTCTCTTGTGACTTTACGCTCCGTGCAGAGTAGAACACCAGACAACATGATTGAACAAAGGAGGAATGTTAAAATGATATCGGACGGTAACTTTTGAAAATGAGCTAAACAGAACAGCTGGAGTATTAGCCTATGTGCTGGAAGTATTTTTTGTATGAAGTGGAGTCACATGTTCTCTATTCTCCATTTTGTCTTTTGACTTTAGGCAGAGAGTCACATGTTGAAATATAACGTCTCGGTCCTCTACCTCCCTGATCTATAAAGGTCCGTAGACTAGAGATACACGTTGTCATCTAGTTAACTTCGTCTGAACTCTGCAATCGACCATAAACACACGTTTCTACAATGAATCAGGTGAGTTTTGATTACTTTAAATCATTTTTATAACGTTCTTTGTAGCCTACTTCTGCTTTTACACTGCACGCATTTAATGGTCCTTGACTTTTGGAAAATCGTTTGTGTAGTTTAGCTGGTTACTCGTAGCCAGGCCCGGAGGCAGGATGAACTTGGCAAGGGGGCATCAGAAATGACTAAGGGGGCACAACTATTTTCGCTTGCTGATAACACAGGATGGATAATAATCGATAGTACAATTTACCAATGTATTTGCAGCCACGCACGGCTGTCTTGCAGCAATAATACAGGCTACTGCACCGCTTTACAAACATGGACAATTCCATAAATAGCAAGTCATGACAACGCTACACAGCTACATGCACAATACCCAACAATCCAATGCAAAACAGTTGCTAATTACCGTAATAACACTTCCTCATGCCAATACAATGCATTTCCAATCGCGGAAAGTAAACAATAATGTACAATGCACTACCAACGACGTACGAACATGAGAAAATGACAACCAAATAGAGGCCTACCCATAAGACCTTTTTACCTTTAAATATATTATTTAAAGCAAAGCTTTACATGCTCTTGCACCACAGGAATCCTATCATTGATTAATTAGGCATGAAGCGCATAGACATGTCGCAATTTCAGCACCATGTACAGCGATCGGTTTGTGAGTGGATATCTGGCTGAAACATTCGATTTTATTTTATATTGTGGTAGAAATATTTAACTCAAAGTAGTTAACTCAAAAATATCTCTCAAGAAAACGAGCTTGTGAATTCAAAAATATACTTTATTAACGTGTAACAAATCCAAGCTTGTCCATGGAGCAACTAACTTTCCTATTGACTCAAAGCTGTCCTTTTATACAGACCCAAATGCATAGTCATGATACACAGTTACCCCTCTTTACTGTAAATGATTAACCTCTTTCAGAGCCACGCCACAAACACACTTTCACACCCAAGTTAAACATATTAGTTTACTTTACGAGGGCTACGTGAGCTGTTCCAGGTGGGGCCACTTTCCCTATGCCATAACGCCAAGGGCTGGTGGCGTTGACTTATACACTTTCTTAAAAAATAATATACATACATACATTATAGAATAGTTACACACTGTATTGGCTACATTCCCTTTTCAGGCATCTGGATTATAAAGTATCAACCATGTTTACTATGGTTTACCCTTGTCATTTCCCAACATTTGCCTCAGAAAATAATCTATAATATTAAAGAGAAGCCCAATGTCCAATATTGTAGGGTCCAGAGAAACTGCGCTAACTTAGAAAATGAGTTACTAAAAGCAGAAGGCTTTCCTACGACTGGAGTATTATTTGTATGTTGGCGGAAGTCCTTTTTTTCAGTCGAACTGAAGTGAAGGTGGAGTCACATGTTCTCTATTCTCCATTTTGTCTTGTGACTTTAGGCAGAGAGTCACATGTTGAAATATAACGTCTCGGTCCTCTACCTCCCTGATCTAAAAGGTCCGTAGACTAGAGATAAACATGGTCATCTAGTTAACTTCGCCTGAACTCTGCAATCGACCATAAACACAAGTTTCTACAATGAATCAGGTGAGTTTAGATTAATTGAATCATTTTTATAACGGGTCTTTGTAGCCTGCTTCATGCTTTTACACTGGACGCCATTTAATGGTCCTTGACTTTTGGAAAATCATTTGTGTAGTTTAGCTGGTTACTCGTAGCCAGGCCCGGCGGCAGGATGAACTCGGCAAGGGGGCATCAGAAATGACTAAGGGGGCACAACTATTTTCGCTTGCTGATAACACAGGATGGATAATAATCGATAGTACAATTACACACAATGTATTTGCAGCCACGCACGGCTGTCTTGCAGCAAGAATACAGGCTCACTGCACTGCTTTACAAACATGGACAATCATAAATAGTAAGTCATGGCAACGCTACACAGCTACATGCACATACCCAACAATCCAAAAGTCAATGTGGAAAAAGTCAATTGGTCTGCATGCTGTGAGTGCACTGTATGTCCAATGCATTCTCTCCAATAACATACAGAACAATGGAAGCTTTCAATTAGTCATCATCTCCCCCTGCTCTACTGGCTGCTGGTAGACATGGAATCTCTGCTTGAAACGATTCCAATTGTCAGTTAGATGCCTTTTAACTGCGTAGAGTAGAAGGACTAAGCCTATCCATGACAGGAAACACTCGGGGAACAGGTACAGTTTATATTTCTCTTACTTTGGTAGGTTGCTCGGCAACAGATTCCAATGCATCTCGTTCTCTCTGCTGTCACGTTTTTGCTAGCTAGCGTCTTCGACTACTCACGTCTACTGACTTGTAGAATGTTTGCGTACATTTTCAGAGTCAGTGCTTTTCTTTGACATCCCTCGTCATAGCGACTACCAATCTGACACCATGTTATGTATGTTCCTTGTTTAATGACAGAACCCGGGGCGTAGGTTGAACTACTTTTAATAATCAGATACTACAGCTACCAATATCCTTGTGTAGGCACGGAAGGCATTCTTTCAACTCACCCACCCTCGCATAGCCTGCTGGGTAATGTAGTCTTAATGTTATTAACACACAACAACACACTCTGGTTTCATTATGGATTCGTTATATTCATGACTGACAAAAAATGTTTTTTTAGCAAATAGCTCAAGTTGTTGATTACCAGACATTTGCTTAATACAGTGAGGGAAAAAAGTATTTGATCCCCTGCTGATTTTGTACGCTTGCCCACTGACAAAGAAATTATCAGTCTATAATTTTAATGGTAGGTTTATTTAAACAGTGAGAGACAGAATAACTCCAACAAAAATCCAGAAAAACGCAGGTCAAAATTGTTAGCAAATTGATTAGTACATAGTAAATAGTCACGTGTACAGGGTTGCAGGTGGTCATAATAATTGGCGATAGTCACGTGTACAGGGTTGCAGGTGGTCATTTATATTGGCGATTGTTACGAACCCCGTGGCTCTAAACGTCTAGGGTGGATGGACATGAGACCCGTAACATAATTCATGCAAATTAGGATTGTGACCTGGAACAGTGAGAACAAAAACTACACACAACAACCATGAACTACCGTCAAACATAAATCCACTTTATTTCTGAACACACGGTAAAGGTTTGGGAAAAAGTTGGCTGTAGCTACTCCACAAGAAATGAAACAATAGTGTAAAACACCCCTAAACTGATCTTGCCTGCCTCAAGAACCGCTAAGCTACTGCTAGTCATACAAAAGTACAGTGGGTGGTCCGCTCAGGTCTAACTAGTGTGTTTTAGACAGATTTCTTCCTACGGGTAATGTAAGCCCAAGGGCAACTTGCTTAAACTCCCCTTTTCCCAGAAACACACAAAGTTACCAAACAGGATAATCAGCACTTTAGTGAGTACACAATACACAGGATACCACAGTATCCATACTCACATACAAAAAGTAGTCGAACAAAGTTACTAAACAGCGGAACCAAAACTAGTGATTTACACAATACACAGGATACCACAGTATCCATACTCACATACGGAAACAGTCTTTTCTCTCTCTCAACAAACATAACTGACTGGTTTTTATATAATGGGATGTGTGATTGAAAAAGCAGCATTGTGGTGCAATGCAGAGGAATGTTCACTGATTGGTCCACCTTAGCAATCAGCAGACATCTCAACGACCACCAATCAGGAACATACAGGATAACTGTGATTAGGGCAGAAGAGAGAGGAAAACCACAAAAAGACACAGGATACCTGTATCCGTAACAGCGATAGTCACGTGTACAGGGTTGCAGATGGTCATTATTATTGGCGATAGTCACGTGTACAGGGTTGCAGGTGGTCATTATTATTGGTGATAGTCACGTGTACAGGGTTGCAGGTGGTCATTATAATTGGCGATAGTCACGTGTACAGGGTTGCAGGTGGTCATTATTATTGGCGATAGTCACTTGTACAGGGTTGCAGGTGGTCATTATTATTGGCGATAGTCACGTGTACAGGGTTGCAGGTGGTCATTATTATTGGCGATAGTCACATGTACAGGGTTGCAGGTGGTCATTATTGGGGATTATTTTGAACATCTTTGATGTGTCTGGGTGGCTTAATACACCATACACAACATCATTATTAACAGAGGAAGGGTTAGTCATTCAAAAAAATCATGTTAACCGCTATTATTTTACAGTCCATATCACTTAATATGTGATTTCTTAACACCAACTTTACTTATGAACTAATTTAGGCTTACCTAAACAAAGGGAGTGAATACTTATGCAATGACTATATTTTAGTTATTGATTTGTTTGTACAGATTTGTATTTTGTGTAAATCAATTACAAAAAATACAATCAAATCTATTTCAATCCCACTTTTTAAAGCAACAAAATGTGAAAAAAGTTATAGTGGGTGTAGACTTTCCATAGGAACTGTATAGCCTAATAATATTTAGGAAGTTAATTTCCTTGGGAAGATAACTGCCCGTGCTTCTCCATCCATTCATATATAGACTACTCTATTTAATTGAGACCAAACTCTCCCTAATCTGGCACGCCCAACTAGGAGAGGAGAGGGAGAGAGGATTCTGAACTAGGAGAGGAGAGGTATGGCTGCCGAACTAGGAGAGGAGAGGCTGCCGAACTAGGAGAGGGGTGGAGTGGCTGCCGAACTAGGAGAGGGGTGGAGTGGCTGCCGAACTAGGAGAGGGGTGGAGTGGCTGCCGAACTAGGAGAGGGGAGGAGTGGCTGCCGAACTAGTTGAGGGGAGGAGTGGCTGCCGAACTAGGAGAGGGGAGGAGTGACTGCCGAACTAGGAGAGGGGAGGAGTGGCTGCCGAACTAGGAGACGAGAGGCTGCCGAACAAGGAGAGGGGAGGAGAGGCTGCTGAGCTAGGAGCGGGGAGGAGAGGCTGCCGAACTAGGAGAGGAGAGGCTGCCGAACTAGGAGAGGGGAGGTGTGGCTGCCGAACTAGGAGAGGGGAGGTGTGGCTGCCGAACTAGGAGAGGGGAGGTGTGGCTGCCGAACTAGGAGAGGGGAGGGGTGGCTGCCGAACTAGGAGAGGGGAGGGGTGGCTGCCGAACTAGGAGAGGGGAGGGGTGGCTGCCGAACTAGGAGAGGGGAAGGGAGAGGCTGCTGAACTAGGAGAGGGGAGGAGAGGCTGCCGAACTAGGAGAGGAGAGGTATGGCTGCTGAACTAGGAGAGGAGAGGTAGGGCTGCTGAACTTGAAGCACCAAGAAAGATGAGCGGTCCGTTGCACTTTCTCTTGACCTACGTTTTGCATGGAGGATATAGCCTATCTTTTAGGAGCGTGAATATTTTCAGGCAGAGACAAATAAATGGATAATTAATATATATTGAAAAGGAGAAGACTCAACGCTCGATCCCCATGTTGCGCCTTTTGCTTTATATTGATACAGTGAATGTTAATGGTAGGTTTATTTGAATTGTGAGAGACAATAAAAATCCAGAAAAACGCATATCAAAAATGTTATAAATTGATTTGCATTTTAATGAGGGAAATAAGTATTTGACCCCCTCTCAATCAGACAGATTTCTGGCTCCCAGGTGTCTTTTATACAGGTAACGAGCTAAGATTAGGAGCACACTCTTAAAGGGACTGCTCCTAATCTCAGTTTGTTACTTGTATAGAAGACAAGACAACTGTCCACAGAAGCAATCAATCAATCAGATTCCAAACTCTCCACCATGGCCAAGACCAAAGAGCTCTCCAAGGATGTCAGGGACAAGATTGTAGACCTACACAAGGCTGGAATGGGCTACAAGACCATCGCCAAGCAGCTTGGTGAGAAGGTGACAACAGTTGGTGCGATTATTCGCGAATGGAAGAAACACAAAATAGCTGTCAATCTCCCTCGGCCTGGGGCTCCATGCAAGATCTCACCTCGTGGAGTTGCAATGATCATGAGAACGGTGATGAATCAGCCCAGAACTACACAGGAGGATCTTGTCAATGATGTCAAGGCCGCTGGGACCATAGTCACCAAGAAAACAATTGGTAATACACTACACCGTGAAGGACTGAAATCCTGCAGCGCCCGCAAGGTCCCCTTACTTAAGAAAGCACATATACAGGGCTGTCTGAAGTTTGCCAATGAACATCTGAATGATTCAGAGGAGAATTGGGTGAAAGTGTTGTGGTCAGATGAGACCAAAATCGAGCTCTTTGTCATCAACTCAACTCGCCGTGTTTGGAGGAGGAGGAGGAATGCTGCCTATGACCCCAAGAACACCATCCCCACCGTCAAACATGGAGGTGGAAACATTATGCTTTGGGGGTGTTTTTCTGCTAAGGGGACAGGACAATTTCACCGCATCAAAGGGACTTAGGACGGGGCCATGTACCATTTAATCTTGGGTGAGAACCTCCTTCCCTCAGCCAGGGCATTGAAAATGGGTCGTGGATGGGTATTCTAGCATGACAATGTCCCAAAACACACGGCCAAGGCAACAAAGGAGTGGCTCAAGAAGAAGCACATTAAGGTCCTGGAGTGGCCTAGCCAGTCTCCAGACCTTAATCCCATAGAAAATCTGTGGAGGGAGCTGAATGTTCGAGTTGTCAAACGTCAGCCTCGAAACCTTAATGACTTGGAGAAGATCTGCAAAGAGGAGTGGGACAGAATCCCTCCTGAGATTTGTGCAAACCTGATGGCCAACTACAAGCAACGTCTGACCTCTGTGATTGCCAACAAGGGTTTTGCCACCAAGTACTAAGTCATGTTTTGCAGAGGGGTCAAATACTTATTTCCCTCATTTAAAATGCAAATCAATTTATAACATTTTTGACATGCGTTTTTTTATTGATTTTTTATTTGTAGTTATTCTGTATCTCACTGTTCAAATAAACCTACCATTAAAATTATAGACTGATCATGTCTTTGTCAGTGGGAAAACGTACAAAATCAGCAGGGGATCAAATACTTTTTTTCCCTCACTGTAATCACATTTTGGGATTTCACCTCAACTCACATTGGTTGAACGTCCAAAACGTATTTCTATTAACAGACACTGTAGTAAACTATAGCCTAATTATATTTAAGTGAATTTACTTGGAAAGATAACTGCCACGTGATTTATTCGCCCATTCATAGGTAGGCTAGTGTGTGTGTAATGATGCTCCAGGAGAGTGAGGATCCATTTGCAGTTTTATTACAATCTTGGTCGTACAAACAGGGTCAATCGCCAGCAGACACAACAGTAGGGATAAGGCAAATCGTAATCCAGGTACAGGCATAAGGTCAGGGCAGGCAGCAAGCTTACAAAAATCAGTCCAGTAAAGAATATAGTCCAGAGCAGGCAGCAAAGAATCAAGGAGGGAAAAACAGTCCAGAGTAAATCCACGGGCAAACAGACACAGGCGAAAACGCTCAGAAATGATCACCAGGGTTAACAAGACTTCGCAAAGAGAGAGAGTTTGAGAGCACCTAAATAGTCTACTGATGGGAGTCAGGTGCAACGGTAATCAGAGCCAGGTATGTGGGAAATGTAGTTCAGGGGTTTAATACTCAGGAGAGGGTTCCCTCTGGTGGTGAGCAGGAGGAACAGCGGGAGTCTCGTTTGTGACAGAGTGAATAATTTGACAGAGGTGCTTTTAGTACAATAGCTAGGCTAACGCATACCCAGCAGAAAGACACCGTTTCCAAATAATCTGCGGGACAAGTATATTTATCACAACGTTTTCTGTCTGACCGCCCTCAACATGAAAAATACGGACCGCGCCACAATGATCTCTGTCAGAGCCCGCAGCCCTCTACCTCCAAATGTCTTTGTTGTACCATTTGAAAGTGGAAAGAAATATATACAGTACCAGTCAAAAGTTTGGACACACCTACTCATTCAAAGGTTTTTCTTTATTTTTAATATTTTTTACATTGTAGAATAATAGTGAAGACATCTAAACTATGAAATAACATATATTTTATATTTGAGGTTCTTCAAACAGCCACCCTTTGCCTTGATGACAGCTTTGCACACTCTTGGCATTCTCTCAACCATCTTCATGAGGTAGTCACCTGGAATATATTTTGATTTGTTTAACACTTTGTTGGTTACAACATGATTATTATTCTACAATGTAAAAACTAAAATAAAACCCTTGAATGAGTAGGTGTCCAAACTTTTGACTGCTACTGTATGTTATTACATTTTAGTACATTTGTCAGCCAAAACATGACACCCACCCTTTTTTTCATGTGTTCTATCGCAAACTGTCATAAACATAAAGCTTTCCAATGTAGCAACAACTATCCAAAGCCACATTGACATTTTGAAATTAGAAAAATTACAAAAAATTACAATTGCCCTTTTTCCCCGATCTATGTCCTATTGGTCTGAAGTGTAAGATATTGGTTTCTCCCGTGGGAGCCCCGGGTTCATATCGTGCGTGTTACATACAGTTACAATATTTGAGCACTGCAAATCTGCGTAGCAAGCAAACAGACAATGTGTATTATTTTTAACATGCTGTGATAGTAGTACTCACTTTTAGGAATGGGTAATCATTTACAAGTTGCAAACTATATCATTACATTTTTTACATTTTAGTCATTTAGCAGACGCTCTTAACCAGAGCGACTTACAGGAGCAATTAGGGTTAAGGGCCTTGCTCAAGGGCACATTAACGTCATTTAGCAGACGCTCTTAGCCAGAGCGACTCACAAATTGGTGCGTTCACCCTATAGCCAGTGGGATAACCACTTTACAATTTGGGGGGGGGGGGTTAGAAGGAATACTTTATCCTATCCCAGGTATTCCTTAAAGAGGTGGGGTTTCAAATGTCTCCGGAAGGTGGTGAGTGACTCCGCTGTCCTGGCGTCGTGAGGGAGCTTGTTCCACCATTGGGGTGCCAGAGCAGCGAACAGTTTTTGACTGGGCTGAGCGGGAGCTGTGCTTCCGCAGAGGAAGGGGAGCCAGCAGGCCAGAGGTGGATGAACGCAATGTCCTCGTTTGGGTGTAGGACTGATCAGAGCCTGAAGGTACAGAGGTGCCGTTCCCCTCACTGCTCCATAGGCAAGCACCATGGTCTTGTAGCGGATGCGAGCTTCAACTGGAAGCCAGTGGAGTGTGCGGAGGAGGGGGGGGTGACGTGAGAGAACTTGGGAAGGTTGAACACCAGACGGGCTGCGGCATTCTGGATGAGTTGTAGGGGTTTAATGGCACAGGCAGGGAGCCCAGCCAACAGCGAGTTGCAGTAGTCCAGACGGGAGATGACAAGTGCCTGGACCAGGACCTGCGCCGCTTCCTGTGTAAGGCAGGGTCGCACTCTCCGAATGTTGTAGAGCATGAACCTGCAGGAGCGGGTCACCGCCTTGATGTTGGCGGAGAACGACAGGGTGTTGTCCAGGGTCACGCCTAGGCTCTTCGCACTCTGGGAGGAGGACACAGCGGAGTTGTCAACCGTGATGGCGAGATCATGGAACGGGCAGTCCTTCCCCGGGAGGAAGAGCAGCTCCGTCTTGCCAGGGTTCAGCTTGAGGTGGTGATCCGTCATCCATACTGATATGTCTGCCAGACATGCAGAGATGCGATTCGCCACCTGGTTATCAGAAGGGGGAAAGGAGAAGATTAGTTGTGTATCGTCAGCGTAGCAATGATAGGAGAGACCATGTGAGGATATGACAGAGCCAAGTGACTTGGTGTATAGGGAGAAAAGGAGAGGGCCCAGAACCGATCCCTGGGGGACACCAGTGGTGAGAGCACGTGGTGCGGAGACAGCTTCCCGCCACGCCACTTGGTAGGAGCGACCGGTCAGGTAGGACGCAATCCAGGAGTGAGCCGCGCCGGAGATGCCCATCTCGGAGAGGGTGGAGAGGAGGATCTGATGGTTCACAGTATCAAAGGCAGTAGACAGGTCTAGAAGGACAAGAGCAGAGGAGAGAGAGAGTTAGCTTTAGCAGTGCGGAGAGTCTCCGTGACACAGAGAAGAGCAGTCTCAGTTGAATGACCAGTCCTGAAACCTGATTGGTTTGGATCAAGAAGGTCATTCTGAGAGAGATAGCAAGAGAGTTGGCTAAAGACGGCACGCTCAATAGTTTTGGAAAGAAAAGAAAGAAGGGATACTGGTCTGTAGTTGTTGACATCAGTGGGGTCGAGTGTTGGTTTTTTGAGGAGGGGAGCAACTCTCGCTCTCTTGAAGACGGAAGGGACATGGCCAGCGTCAAGGATGAGTTGATCAGCGAGGTGAGGTAGGGGAGAAGGTCACCGGAGATGGTCTGGAGAAGGGAGGAGGGGATGGGGTCAAGCGGGCAGGTTGTTGGGCGGCCTGCAGTCACAAGTCGCAGGATTTTATCTGGAGAGAGAGGGGAGAAAGAAGTCAAAGCATAGGGTAGGGCAGTGTGAGCAGGACCAGCAGTGTTATTAGACTTAACAAACGAGGATCGGATGTCGTCAACCTTCTTTTCAAAGTGGTTGACGAAGTCATCCACAGAGAGAGAGGAGGTGGGGGGGGGGGGCGGGAGGAGGATTCAGGAGGGAGGAAAATGTGGCAAAGAGCTTCCTAGGGTTAGAGGCAGATGCTTGGAATTTAGAGTGGTAGAAGGTGGCCTTAGCAGCAGAAACAGATGAAGAAAATGTAGAGAGGAGGGAGTGAAAAGATGCCAGGTCGGTAGGGAGTTTAGTTTTCTTCCATTTCCGCTCCGCTGCCCGGAGCTCTGTTCTGTGAGCTCGCAGTGAGTCATCAAGCCACGGAGCTGGGGGGGAGGACCGAGCCGGCCGGGAGGATAGGGGACACAGAGAGTCAAAGGATGCAGAAAGGGAGGAGAGGAGGGTTGAGGAGGCAGAATCAGGAGATTGGAGGGAGAAGGATTGAGCAGAGGGAAGAGATGATAGGATGGAAGAGGAGAGAGTAGTGGGAGAGAGAGAGCGAAGGTTGCGGCGGCGCATTACCATCTGTGTAGGGGCAGAGTGAGTAGTGTGGGAGGAGAGCGAGAGAGAAAAGGAAACAAAGTAGTGGTCGGAGACTTGGAGGGGAGTTGCAGTGAGATTAGTAGAGGAGCAGCATCTAGTGAAGATGAGGTCAAGCGTATTGCCTGCCTTGTGAGTAGGGGGGGACGGTGAGAGGGTGAGGTCAAAAGAGGAGAGGAGTGGAAAGAAGGAGGCAGAGAGAAATGAGTCAAACGTGGACATAGGGAGGTTGAAATCCCCCAAAACTGTGAGGGGTGAGCCATCCTCAGGAAAGGAACTTATCAAGGCGTCAAGCTCGTTGATGAACTCTCCAAGGGAACCTGGAGGGCGATAGATGACAAGGATATTAAGCTTAAATGGGTTAGTGACTGTGACAGCATGGAATTCAAATGAGGAGATAGACAGATGGGTTAGGGGAAAAATTGAGAATGTCCACTTGGGAGAGATGAGGATTCCTGTACCACCTCCCCTCTGACCAGATGCTCTCGGGGTATGCGAGAACACATGGTCAGACGAGGAGAGAGCAGTAGGAGTAGCCGTGTTTTCAGTGGTGATCCATGTTTCCGTCAGCGCCAGGAAGTCGAGGGACTGGAGGTTGGCATAGGCTGGGATGAAGTCAGCTTTGTTGGCAGCAGAACGGCCAGTTCCAGAGGCTGCCTGCGACCTGGAACTCCAGGTGAGGGGTGCGAGCAGGGACCACCAGGTTGGAGAGGCAGCAGCCGCGCGATGTTGTGCGTTGTTTGTGTAGCCTGTGCAGAGACGAGAGAACAGGGATAGGCAGAGGCATAGTTGACAGGCTGTAGCAAATGGCTACAAAAATGCAGAGGAGATCGGAATGAAATGAGCTAAGCATCTGGGAGAGGAGAGAGGGGGGCCTCCCTCACCAAAAACTTCTACCTCAGAAACTAAAATTGTTTCACTGAACAGTTGTTCAATGTTTAAAGGAAATAAACTCAAACCCACTTTATTCAGCTAGCCAACTATGACACCATAGCTGACTAGCATGCTAGCATCCAATAACACACAGTTTAACACACAGTTAAGCACAAATACTCACAACAAACCACCAATAGTGTGTTAACTAGCTAACCAGCATGCCAGCATCCAGTAACACACAGCCAAGCACAAACACTTGGTCACAGCAAACCACCAATAGTGTGATAACACACTAAACAGATCATTCGTGTCTGTGTCAAGTTCCTTTCATGACGCAGCAATGATTCAACATTGGCTAGCTAGGACAAGTATATTGTAATTAGCTGCTACCGTACCGTTCGCTGGTCGTGCTGGGTAGCTAGGTCGTGCTGGGTAGCTAGCAATGGCCACTGTGTTGGCTTTGTTTTAAGAACGGCTAGCTAGCTAGCTTCGTGCTACACCCGGCACACAATGGCTACTGTGTTGACTCTGACTCTGTTCGAAAAAACGGCTAATTAGCTCGCTTCGTGCTACAGCCGGCACGGCGGAAGACACTGCCAAGACACAGTAGCTACCCACGATACCTAGCTATGACGCCGTAGCTGACTAGCAAGCTAGCATCCATTAACACACAATTAGCACCAATACTTGGTTACAAACAAACTGCCAAGAGTGTGTTAGCACACTAAACAGATGATTCATGTCCGTGTCTAGTTCCTTACATAACGCAGAACGCAGCAAAAATTAAACGTTGGCTAGAAGCACATTTAACAGTGGGACAGCTAATCGTTACCAGTAGCTACCCGCTAGCTAGCTAGCCTCGTGCTTCGATACTAACCTACAATAACCTACGGAAACCTACAACAACAACAATACTAACCTATAATAAATACAATACCTAACTACAACTAACTACCAACCTACGATCTAATGCATGGTTAAGCTATACTCAACACCAAATGAGAAGTTTTGCTTACCTCCAGCTAGAGAGCTAGAGAGCTAGAGAAAAACACGTCCTCTCCCGACTGCTGCTCCCGAAAACCAAATTTTTCATTTTCTGTGGTTTGGTAACTCCTGTTGCTCAACGGACCGGAATGAAGAAGCAGAGTTTTGGAAAAAATGTATTTGGTGTCCATTAAGTTTTAAACAGCAAGGGGGCATTTTTACCACTCCGTTGTGGCCGTCCCCATTTAAATGCAAGACCTCATCATACCATTGTTGTGTTTGTTTTACCCTTAGTGTACTAAACTTGAACTCCACTACCCTCTTTTTGGGATTTACAGGAAACACCTATCCCCACCCCCCTCCTCCCTCTCCCTCCAAACCCTCCTCCCCCTCCCCCTCTTGGGGTCCCCAGGTCGTGCCTCTCCTGGCAACTTACTGCTGGGTCTGAAGAGGGTGTCTGTGCTGCTGGTCGACTGCAGGAAAACACCGGGACGGAGTGGGTTTATGCTCTTACATACATTTATTTTGGGACACTCCCTAGATGTCCTTAATTACCATTAAATACAATCACTAACCTTCTTAAAATGTTGAATCATTAGAAACACTCCTACCCCATTGGTTACATTGATGATTTTAACCCATCCAAAATGCTCAAATCTGATCACAAGAGTTTGGAAAGCTGGGCCTTGAACTAACTTTGATATGAAGAAGGAACCCTAACTGTCTGTCTTTGTTTCACAGGGGACAGCCCTAACCGTCACTCTCTCAGTAGAAGGGGCTTATCATCTGGGGAGGCTAACCAACATCATGATGCTGACGAGGCAGAGAAGAGTCTCTCCAGATCAGAACACCTCAAGAAACACCAGCAGAGACTTACAGGGAAGAAACCTCACTGCTGCTTTGACTGTGGGAGAGAGTTTCACCTCTTCAGCAAATCTTAAAACACACCAGAGAATTCATACTGGAGAGAAACCTTACCACTGCTCTGACTGTGGGAAGAGTTTTGCTCAGTTAGGGACCCTGAAAAAACACCAGCTGAGACACACAGGAGAGAAACCTTTTAGCTGTGAACAATGTGGGAGGAGATTCACTGTGTCAGGAGCCCTGACAGTTCACCAACAAATACACACAGGAGCAAAACCTTTTCACTGCACTGACTGTGGGATGAGTTTTGCCCATTCAAGTAGTCTGAAAACACACCAGCAGAAACACAAAGGAGAGAAGCCTTACCACTGCTCCCTGTGTGGAACGAGTTTTACCCAGTTAGGGAAGCTGAAAATGCATGAGAGAATACACACAGGAGAGAAGCCTCATCACTGCTCCCTGTGCGGAACGAGTTTTTACCCAGTTATGGAACCTGGAAATGCATGAGAGAATACACACAGGAGAAAAGCCTTACTACTGCTCCCTGTGTGAGAAGAGTTTTACCCAGTTAGGGAACCTGAAAATGCATGCGAGAATGCACACAGGAGAGAAGCCTTACCACTACTCTTACAGCGTAGAATACTGCGCCCACTTTTTGACTGTGAAATTGTGATTTTGTTCATGCCACATGAAATCGAATTGTATAAAGCAGACTCAAAAAAGACATCACCTGAATATGAAGCAGGCTATGTCAGTTTGAATGTATCCGAGCAAAGAACGTCATGCTGCTTACTTAGCGATCACTACTTTCTCTCAATTAGACACATACAGTACCAGTCAAATGTTTTACTATTTTCTACATTGTAGAATAATAGTGAAGACATCAAAACTATGAAATAACACATATGGAATTATTTAGTGACCCAAAAACATTTTAACAATTTATATTTTAGATTCTTCAAATGAGCCACCCTTTGCCTTGATGACAACTTAGTCAGAGCTTGTTTTTTTCTGAGCGACTTTAAAGGGGAAATAAGTGACTTCTACATCCAATTTCAAACTTTTAAATTAATGATTTATATACTAATTGACTCTTTAAGAATATAAACGTATACATGCCTAATGAGCTTAGATCATCTGTCGTACCCCATCAGAAACCAACCTGTTTAACTCCATTGTTTGTAAACGGATATGAAAAAGTATTTGCCCCCTTTCTAATTTTCTCAGTCCCTACACCCAAACGAGGGCATTGCGTTCATCCACCTCTGGCCTGCTGGCTCCCCTACCTCTGCGGAAGCACAGTTCCCGCTCAGCCCAGTCAAAACTGTTCGCTGCTCTGGCACCCCAATGGTGGAACAAGCTCCCTCACGACGCCAGGACAGCGGAGTCACTCACCACCTTCCGGAGACATTTGAAACCCCACCTCTTTAAGGAATACCTGGGATAGGATAAAGTAATCCTTCTACCCCCCCCCCCCCCCCCCCCAAAAAAAAATAAATAAATAAAAATAAAATAAAATACCCATTGTAAAGTGGTTATCCCACTGGCTATAAGGTGAATGCACCAATTTGTAAGTCGCTCTGGATAAGAGCGTCTGCTAAATGACGTAAATGTTTTGCAAATTTGTGATACTGAATGTTATCAGATCTTCGACCAAAACCTAATATTAGATAAAGGGAACATAAGTGAACAAATAACACAACAATTACATATTTATTTAATAAACAAAGTTATGCAACACCCAATTCCCCTGTGTGAAAAAGTAATTGCCCCCTTACACTCAATAACTGGTTGTGCCACCTTTAGCTGCAATGACTCCAACCAAATGCTTCCTGTAGTTGTTGATCAGTCTCTCACGTCGCTGTGGAGGAATTTTGGCCCACTCTTCCATGCGGAACTGCTTTATCTCAGTGACATTTGGGTTTTAAAGCATGAACTGCTCGTTTCAAGTCCTGCCACAACATCTCAATTGGGATTAGGTCTGGACTTTGACTAGGCCATTCCAAAACTTCCAATTTGTTGCTTTTTAGCTATTTTCATGTAGACTTGATTGTGTGTTTTGGATCATTGTCTTGCTGCATGACCCAGCTGCACTTCAGCTTCAGCTCACAGACGGATGGTCTGACATTCTCCTGTAGAATTATCTGATACAGAGCAGAATTCATGGTTCCTTCTATTAAGGCAAGTCGTCCAGGTCCCGAGGCAGCAAAGCATCCCCAAACCATCACACCACCACCACCATGCTTGACCTTTGGTATGATGTTCTCATTGTGGAATGCAGTGTTTGGTTTTTGCCAGGCATAATGGGACCCATCTCGTCCGAAAAGTTGACTCAAGTTTGCCAAAAAGCACCTGGATGATCATCAAGACTCTTGGAAGAACGTTCTATGGACAGATTCAAAAGTATAACTTTTTGGACGACATGGTTCCAGTAATGCCTGGCGAAAACCAAACTCTGCATTCAAACTCCATTCAACAACACCCATCTATCTCTTAACACCATCCATATAGGATTTCTATTTGCCATATATTTTTCAACTGTACTGTGATGTTTTACAAATGTTCTGAACCTTTCTATTCTCATTGTTTCTACAGATTGTAATTTGAAAATAAACATTTTTGCTAAAAGTATTATTATATTATTGATCGATTGACAATGACTTTTCAGATCACCCAGTAATGCTACAGTGGGGAAAAAAAAGTATTTAGTCAGCCACCAATTGTGCAAGTTCTCCCACTTAAAAAGATGAGAGAGGCGTGTAATTTTCATCATAGGTACACGTCAACTATGACAGACAAATTGAGATTATTTTTTCCAGAAAATCACATTGTAGGATTTTTAATGAATTTATTTGCAAATTATGGTGGAAAATAAGTATTTGGACACCTACAAACAAGCAAGATTTCTGGCTCTCACAGACCTGTAACTTCTTCTTTAAGAGGCTCCTCTGTCCTCCACTCGTTACCTGTATTAATGGCACCTGTTCGAACTTGTTATCAGTATAAAATACACCTGTCCACAACCTCAAACAGTCACACTCCAAACTCCACTATGGCCAAGACCAAAGAGCTGTCAAAGGACACCAGAAACAAAATTGTAGACCTGCACCAGGCTGGGAAGACTGAATCTGCAATAGGTAAGCAGCTTGGTTTGAAGAAATCAACTGTGGGAGCAATTATTAGGAAATGGAAGACATACAAGACCACTGATAATCTCCCTCGATCTGGGGCTCCACGCAAGATCTCACCACGTGGGGTCAAAATGATCACAAGAACGGTGAGCAAAAATCCCAGAACCACACGGGGGGACCTAGTGAATGACCTGCAGAGAGCTGGGACCAAATTAACAAAGCCTACCATCAGTAACACACTACGCCGCCAGGGACTCAAATCCTGCAGTGCCAGACGTGTCCCCCTGCTTAAGCCAGTACATGTCCAGGCCCGTCTGAAGTTTGCTAGAGTGCATTTGGATGATCTAGAAGAGGATTGGGAGAATGTCATATGGTCAGATGAAACCAAAATATAACTTTTTGGTAAAAACTCAACTCGTCGTGTTTGGAGGACAAAGAATGCTGAGTTGCATCCAAAGAATACCATACCTACTGTGAAGCATGGGGTGGAAACATCATGCTTTGGGGCTGTTTTTCTGCAAAGGGACCAGGACGACTGATCCGTGTAAAAGAAAGAATGAATGGGGCCATGTATCGTGAGATTTTGAGTGAAAACCTCCTTCCATCAGCAAGGGCATTGAAGATGAAACGTGGCTGGGTCTTTCAGCATGACAATGATCCCAAACACACCGCCCCGGGCAACGAAGGAGTGGCTTCGTAAGAAGCATTTCAAGGTCCTGGAGTGGCCTAGCCAGTCTCCAGATCTCAACCCCATAGAAAATCTTTGGAGGGAGTTGAAAGTCTGTGTTGCCCAGCGACAGCCCCAAAACATCACTGCTCTAGAGGAGATCTGCATGGAGGAATGGGCCAAAATACCAGCAACAGTGTGTGAAAACCTTGTGAAGACTTACAGAAAACGTTTGACCTGTGTCATTGCCAACAAAGGGTATTTAACAAAGTATTGAGAAACTTTTGTTATTGACCAAATACTTATTTTCCACCATCATTTGCAAATAAATTCATTAAAAATCCTACAATTGTAACACTCTGGCTCCGGGACTTTTGTATTTGAGCCAGGGTGTATTGTGTTTTGTTGGGTTTTGGGTGATTTTCTAAATAAAGTACCATGTTCGTTTCACACGCTGCGCCTTGGTCTCCTTCACTCCTCGACGACCGTGACAGAATAACCCACCAAAGAAAGACCAAGCAGCGTGTCCAGGAGCAGGGAGACTGGACATGGGAGGAGGCACCGGGCAAGGAGATGGAGAGGCTGGCGATGGCCCAGGTGGGCACATCGTGGTCCTGGGAGGACATGCTCGGAGGCAAGGGACCTTGGGGAAGGATCAAGGCCCTGGCGAGAGAGGAGCAACGGCGGCAGCAGGGCCATCGTCGGAGGGTCGTGTGTCAACCCCAGAAAAATTTTTAGGGGGGGGCACACGGCATGGACGACGGGGCTGACGGAGGAGAAAAGGGGGAGTATCCAGGAGGCCACCAGGCCAGGGGTACACCGCCCTGTACGTCCTGTGCTGATGCCTCACACAGAGTGTGTGAGGGTAGGCATTCAGCCAGGACGGGTGGTGTCCGCTGTTCGCTCCAGGCCTCCTATCCGTCTCCACAGCCCGGTCCGGCCTGTTCCTGCCACCCGCACCAGGTCTACGGTGTGCGTCGCCAGCCCGGTCCGGCCTGTTCCTGCCACCCGCACCAAGTCTACGGTGCGCGTCGCCAGCCCGGTCCGGCCTGTTCCTGCCACCCGCACCAGGTCTACGGTGTGCGTCGCCAGCCCGGTCCGGCCTGTTCCTGCCACCCGCACCAGTCTACGGTGCGCGTCGCCAGCCCGGTCCGGCCTGTTCCTGCCACCCGCACCAAGACTACGGTGCGCGTCGCCAGCCCGACCCGGCCTGTTCCTGCCACCCGCACCAA
Organism: Coregonus suidteri; assembly: GCA_036851935.1. Classification (NCBI taxonomy): domain Eukaryota; kingdom Metazoa; phylum Chordata; class Actinopteri; order Salmoniformes; family Salmonidae; genus Coregonus; species Coregonus suidteri. Next base: position 37,673,729 of record CM072244.1, on the reverse strand, counting down.
GACTACGGTGCGCGTCGCCAGCCCGACCCGGCCTGTTCCTGCCACCCGCACCAAGACTACGGTGCGCGTCGCCAGCCCGGTCCGGCCTGTTCCGGCCACCCGCACTAAGTCTACGGTGCGCCTCAGACGGCCAGAGTCTGCCGTCTGCCCAACGGGGCCTGAACTGCCCGTCTGCCCTAAAGCCTGCAAAGCCGCCCGTCTGCCATGAGCCATCAGAGCCGTCCGCCAGACCAGAGCCGCTAGAGCCTTCCGCCAGACAGGATCAGCCAGAGCCTTCCGCCAGACAGGATCAGCCAGAGCCTTCCGCCAGACAGGATCAGCCAGAGCCTTCCGCCAGACAGGATCAGCCAGAGCCTTCCGCCAGACAGGATCAGCCAGAGCCTTCCGCCAGCCATGAGCAGCCAGATCCGTCGGCCAGCCATGAGCAGCCAGATCCGTCGGCCAGCCATGAGCAGCCAGATCCGTCGGCCAGCCATGAGCAGCCAGATCCGTCAGCCAGCCATGAGCAGCCAGATCCGTCAGCCAGCCATGAGCAGCCAGATTCTTCAGCCTGCCATGAGCCGTCCAGCCAGGATCCGCCAGAGCCAGCCAGCCAGGATCCGCCCCTTAGTCAGGTACTGTCCCTTAGTCCGGTGCCGCCCCTTAATCCAGTGGGGTTTAATTGGGGGGTGGTCATGTGGAGGAGGCTAGGGAAGCGGGTGGTGACTAAGGTGGGGTGGGGACCACGACCAGGGCCAGAACCGCCACCGTGGACAGACGCCCACCCAGACCCTCCCCGAGAACTGTATGCTGGTGCGCCCGGAGTGCGCACCTTTAGGGGGGGGGGGTACTGTAACACTCTGGCTCCGGGACTTTTGTATTTGAGCCAGGGTGTATTGTGTTTTGTTGGGTTTTGGGTGATTTTCTATGTTTGCATTTCTGTCACGTTTATTTCTAGGTTTGGTCATTGACTCCCAATCGGAGGTAACGAGTGTCAGCTGTCGGCTCGTTATCTCTGATTGGGAGCCCATATTTATACTGCATGTTTTCCTGTGGGCATTGTGGGTTATTGTTTCCGTTTTCAGTCAGGTTGACTGTGGACTTCACTAGTCGTGTTTCTTGTTTTTTGTGCTTTAACTAAATAAAGTACCATGTTCGTTTCACACGCTGCGCCTTGGTCTCCTTCACTCCTCGACGACCGTGACAACAATGTTATTTTCTGGATTATTTTTTCTCAATTTTCTGTCATAGTTGACGTGTACCTATGATGAAAATTACAGGCCTCTCTCATCTTTTTAAATGGGAGAACTTGCACAATTGGTGGCTGACTAAATACTTTTTTTCCCCACTGTATCTGCAAGGTTAGCTCCAGGTAAATATTGCAATCCTTTAGCCATTCCTGAATCCGGTGTCGTTTTGTGTATCACTTCATAAACACTCTGCCATGGGATCGGTACGTCAAAAATGTCTTCCCAACTATTTTGCAATCTATATGGGATGGCTGTCAATCCTTTGGTCCTTAAATGAAACTGGTATACTTTTTTTCTATTTATCACAGTTTTCTTTAACCAATTATGTTCTTTAATGAAAGGCCGACAGACAAGTTCCTTACTTTCTCCCCCTTCCACTTTCCTCTTCCATTTTTTTTGCGTTAAGGCTGCAATTATTTGGTTGTAATTTTGGGTAGAGCAGACATTTCCATATGTTTTTTGTTAGCTGCATGTGCGACATAACTCCACCAGTCCTACCGATGATATCATTTACGAAGATTATACCTTTTTAAAACATTTTGGTTTATTATCCACACATGGGTCATTATAACAGGTAACAGTGGAACTATTCATGGGTCATTATAACAGGTAACAGTGGAACTATTCATGTGAAAAAAGAACAAACAGAGGATTCCTTTTATTAATGATGCAGTTGAAGTCGGAAGTTTACATACACCTTCGCCAAATATATTTAAACTCAGTTTTTCACAACTCCTGACATTTAATCCTTGTAAAAAATTCCCTGTTTTAGGTCAGTTAGGATCACCACTTTTATTTTAAGAATGTGAAATGTCAGAATAATAGTAGAGAGAATGATTTATTTCAGCTTTTATTTATTTAATCACATTCCCAGTGGGTCAGAAGTTTACATACACTCAATTTAGTATTTGGTAGCATTGCCTTTAAAATTGTTTTAACTTGGGTCAAACGTTTCGGGTAGCCTTCCACAAGCTTCCTACAATAAGTTGGGTGAATTTTGGCCCATTCCTCTTGACAGAGTTGGTGTAACTGAGTCAGGTTTGTAGGCCTCCTTGCTCGCACACACTTTTTCAGTTCTGCCCACACATTTTCTATAGGATTGAGGTCAGGGCTTTGTGATGGCCACTCCAATACCTTGACTTTGTTGTCCTTAAGCAAAATCTTGAGATGTTGCTTCAATATATCCAAACAATTTCCGTCCTCATGATGCCATCTATTTTGTGAAGTGCACCAGTCCCTCCTGCAGCAAAGCACCCCCACAGCATGATGCTGCCACCCCCGTGCTTCACGGTTTGGATGGTGTTCTTTGTCTTGAGATGTTGCTTCAATATATCCACATAATTTTCCTTCCTCATGATGCCATCTATTTTGTGAAGTGCACCAGTCCCTCCTGCAGCAAAGCACCCCCACAGCATGAAGCTGCCGCCCCCGTGCTTCACGGTTGGGATGGTGTTCTTCGGCTTGCAATGACCCCCTTTTTTTATCTCCTCCAAACATAACGATGGTCATTATGGCAAAATAGTTTTTTTTTGTTTCATCAGACCAGAGGACATTTCTCCAAAAAGTAAGATCTTTGTCCCAATGTGCAGTTGCAAACCGTAGTCTGGCTTTTTTATGGCTGTTTTGGAGCAGTGGCTTCTTCCTTGCTGAGCGGCCTTTCAGGTTATGTCGATATAGGACTCGTTTTACTGTGGATATAGATACTTTTGTACCTGTTTTCCTCCAGCATCTTCACAAGGTCCCTTGCTGTTGTTCTGGGATTGATTTGCACTTTTCGCACCAAAGTACGTTCATCTCTAGGAGACAGAACGCGTCTCCTTCCTGAGCGGTATGACGGCTGCCTGGTCCCATGGTGTTTATACTTGCATACTATTGTTTGTACAGATGAATGTGGTACCTTCAGGCGTTTGGAAATTGCTCCCAAGGATGAACCAGACATGTGGAGGTCTACAAAAAAAATTCTGAGGTCTTTGCTGATTTCTTTTGATTTTCCCATGATGTCAAGCAAAGAGGCACTGAGTTTGAAGGTAGGCCTTGAAATACATCCACAGGTACACCTCCAATTGACTCAAATGATGTCAATTAGCCTATCAGAAGCTTCTAAAGCCATGACATCAATTTCTGGAATTTTCCAAGCCGTTTAAAAGCACAGTCAACTTAGTGTGTGTAAAGTTCTGACCCACTGGAATTGTGATACAGTGAATTATAAGTGAAATAATCTGTCTGTAAACAATTTTTGGAAAAATTACTTGTGTCATGCATGTCAAAGTAGATGTCCTAACCGACTTGCCAAAATTATAGTTTGTTAACAAGAAATTTGTGGAGTGGTTGAAAAACGAGTTTGAATGACTCCAACCTAAGTATATGTAAACTTCCGACTTCAACTGTGTCATACCAGGGTTTATTCATAACAGGGTTTACTATCAGCTCCTCAAAAAATTCTACAGCTGCACCATTGAAAGCATCCTGACTGGTTGCATCACAGCCTGGTATGGCAACTGCTTGGCCTCCGACCGCAAGGCACGACAGAGGGTAGTGCGTACGGCCCAGTACATCACTGGGGCCAAGCTTCCTGCCATCCAGGACCTCTATACCAGGCGGTGACAGAGGAAGGCCCTCAAATTTGTCAAAGACTCCAGCCACCCAAGTTATAGGCTGTTCTCTCTGCTACCGCATGGCAAGCAGTACCGGAGCGCCAAGTCTAGGTCCAAAAGACTTCTACCCCCAAGCCATAAGACTCCTGAACAGCTAATCATGGCTACCCGGACTATTTGCACTGCCCCCCCCCCCCCCCCCCCCATCTTTTTACGCTGCTGCTACTCTGTTAATGATTTATGCATAGTCACTTTAACTCTACCACATGTACATATTACTTCAACTAACTCAACTAGCCGGTGCCCCCGCACATTGACTCTGCACCGGTACCCCCCTGTATACATAGCCTCCTTACTGTTATTTTATTTTACTTCTGCTCTTTTTTTCTCAACACTTTTTTGTTGTTTTATTTTACTTTTTTATTAAAAATAAATGCACTGTTGGTTAAGGGCTGTAAGTAAGCATTTCACTGTAATGTCTGCACCTGTTGTATTTGGCGCATGTGGCCAATACAATTTGATTTGATTATTACAGGATTTATTTATAATATACATATGGCCTATTCATAACAGGGTTGATTCATAATGTACAAATCCCTATTCAGCTTCTACATCTGCGTAGAGGAAATTATTATCTGTAAGAAGTAAGAGAACTGGTTATTTACCAATTATTTGTTTACATTGTTTGGCAGAATATAGTTTTTGTTCAACTGTGTTACCCACTCCAGTCAGCAGATGGCGATGTGAGTCTTTCAGGTGATGATTCTTGCGTGACGTATATTCTAGTGGACGGGACGGGATGCCTTTTCAACAACAACAATTCAGCCGCCTTGGTAGCTTGCTAGCCAACATAAAACCAAAACATTGAAGCTCTAAAGACCATTTGTGTGTATATTAACATCAGTGTTTTAAACACACTGTCTGTGTATTTACCAGTTACTCCATTTGATTTCATATTTACGTTATTAGCTATCTGGCTAAGTAACACTAGGCTAATGCTAACTAGCTAGATAACATCCCCGACCATGAGCTCACTAAGCTACTCTCCTCCTGCTAAAGAAGAGGTCTGCTGGGCGGAGAAAGAAGCTCTCATGAAAGAAGAGGAGGATGTTACAGTTAAACAAGAAGTAGAGGGTGAAGCTGTTACCGTGAAAGAAGAGGAAGAAGTTACAGTGAAAGAAGAGGAAGAAGCTTTCAGAGTGAAAGAGGAGGATGCAGTTTTTGGAGTGAAGGAGGAGGGGGAGATTACTGTCACATTGGAGGAAGAAGAGGAGACTGGAGAGCTGATTAACACCAGTAAGTAGTATTTTAAAAAGAGGTGCATAAACTCTGTAGTTGTTGAACTATTGAACTAATGTGTCGTCTTAAAGACTGCGGTCAGGTGAGCCGTCATTCGCAAAACGAGGTCAAGCCACCCACCCTTCTGTTTCCGCCTGAATTTTCTTACCGAATAGATACCACTTAACTGTACCGCGTGTTTTCTGGGAGGGAAACTGAGTCGGATGCTCTCTAATGCTCCGACAGAAACGATAGCTACAAATCATTCCAAGCAAACAGTTTGAGCCAAACTTATTCAAATCTTTCATAATCAAAATGATATCAAATCGTTAATTTTTATTTTCGCACCTTATAAAAATGACTTTGATATCACGGGTAGAGTGAGGCTGCAGAGGTTGCAGTAGCCTAACGTTGGTGCTGTTTAGGAAATGTTAAATTGTCAAAGCAAGATGTGTTTACGGTCATGATACACACACAGGACGATCTAAATGAGCTTGATATGTTTTTAGTAAATCATGAATCCAGTGTGATGACCTTTGCTTACCATACGATGTCCATATTATGCCAACTTAAAATATGGGTTAATATAATTACTTATTCTATATTACAGTTAACTTTGAAGTAAAATTGGATGGTAAACATTTTGTCATGTCTGCCACTAGTCCGTCACTAATCCATGTTCATTAACATGGCGTTATGCTGGCTTCAACATGGGGGAACACTAGTTTACTGCTCAGTGCATTAGGAAAGGATTCAGACCCCTTAACTTTCTACACATTTTGTTACGTTAAAGCCTTATTCTAAAATGGATTAAATCTTTTTTTCCCCTCATCAATCTACACACTATACCCCATAATGACACAAACTGTTTTTGCTAATTTATTTAAAAAAAAATACAGAAATATCACATTTACATAAGTATTCAGACCCTTTACTCAGTACGTTGTTGAAGTACCTTGGCAGTGATTACAGACTCGAGTCTTCTTGGCTATGACGCTACAAGCTTGGCACACCTGTATTTGGGGAGTTTATCCCATTCTTCTCTGCAGATCCTCTCAAGCTTTGTCAGGTTGGATGGGGAGTGTCGCTGCACAGCTATTTTCAGGTTTCTCCATAGATGTTCGATCAGGTTCAAGTCCGGGCTCAGGCTGGGCCACTCAAGGACATTCAGAGACTTGTCCCGATGCCACTCCTGCGTTGTCTTGGCTGTGTGCTTAGGGTCATTGTCCTGTTGGAAGGTGAACATTCGCACCAGTCTGAGGTCATGAGCGCTCTGGAGCAGGTTTTCATCAAGGATCTCTCTGTACTTTGCTCCGTTCATCTTTCCCTCAATCCTGACAAGTCTCACAGTCACTGCCTCTGAAAAACATCCCCACAGCATGATGCTGCCACAACCATGCTTCACCGTAGGGATGGTGCCAGGTTTCTTCCAGATGTGACGCTTGGCATTCAGGCCAGAGTTCAATCTTGGTTTCATCAGACCAAATAATCTTGTTTCTCATGGTCTGAGAGTCTTTAGGTGCCTTTTGGCAAGCTCCAAGCGGGCTGTCATGTGCCTTTTACTGAGGAGTGGCTTTCGGTCTGGCCACTCTACCATAAAGGCCTGATTGGTGGAGTGCTGCAGAGATGGTTGTCCTTCTGGAAGGTTTTCCCATCTCCACAGAGGAACTCTGGAGCTCTGTCAGAGTGACCATCGGGTTCTTGGTCACCTCCCTGACCAAGGCCCTTCTCCCCTGATTGCTCAGTTTGGCCTGGCGGCCAGCTCTAGGAAGAGTCTTGGTGGTTCCAAACTTTTTCCATTTAAGAATGATGGAAGCCACTGTGTTCTTGGGGAACTTCAATGCTGCAGACATTTTTTGGTACCCTTCCCCAGATCTGTGCCTCAACACAATCCTGTCTCGAAGCTCTACGGACAACTCCTTCGACCTCCTTCATGGCTGTGCTTTTGCACTGACATGCACTGTCAACTGTGGGACCTTATGTAGACAGGTGTGTGCCTTTCCAAGTGAAGTGTATTTTTATAGCGGACACTCCGGTGTCTTATTGCCCACATGTTCTATCCTCTCTATTTGATATGAATATGACTTGTCCCATTAAGACACTCAGGTTAATGCAGGTTAGATTTCCTCTCTATTTGATATGAATATGACTTGGCCCATTAAGACACTCAGGTTAATGCAGGTTAGATTTTCCTCTCTATTTGATATGAATATGACTTGGCCTATTAAGACACTCAGGTTAATGCAGGTTAGATTTCCTCTCTATTTGATATGAATATGACTTGGCCCATTAAGACACTCAGGTTAATGCAGGTTAGATTTCCTCTCTATTTGATATGAATATGACTTGGCCCATTAAGACACTCAGGTTAATGCAGGTTAGATTTCCTCTCTATTTGATATGAATATGACTTGGCCCATTAAGACACTCAGGTTAATGCAGGTTAGATTTCCTCTCTATTTGATATGAATATGACTTGGCCCATTAAGACACTCAGGTTAATGCAGGTTAGATTTCCTCTCTATTTGATATGAATATGACTTGGCCCATTAAGACACTCAGGTTAATGCAGGTTAGATTTCCTCTCTATTTGATATGAATATGACTTGGCCCATTAAGACACTCAGGTTAATGCAGGTTAGATTTCCTCTCTATTTGATATGAATATGACTTGGCCCATTAAGACACTCAGGTTAATGCAGGTTAGATTTCCTCTCTATTTGATATGAATATGACTTGGCCCATTAAGACACTCAGGTTAATGCAGGTTAGATTTCCTCTCTATTTGATATGAATATGACTTGGCCCATTAAGACACTCAGGTTAATGCAGGTTAGAGATTTCCTCTCTCTATTTGATATGAATATGACTTGGCCCATTAAGACACTCAGGTTAATGCAGGTTAGATTTCCTCTCTATTGGATATGAAAATGACTTGGCCCATTAAGACACTCAGGTTAATGCAGGTTCGATTTCTCGTGCCGCGCTATTTCAGGATCAAACAATGAATGAATCTAACAGAGTTCTAGGCTATATCAGAAAGTTAGAACAATGATGGTGTTCTCGGGGTGATGAGAGATGTTGGGTTTGCGCCAGACATAGCGTTTTCCTTGATGGCCAAAAGCTCAATTTTAGTCTCATCTGACAAGAGTACCTTCTTCCATATGTTTGGGGTGTCTCCCACATGCTTTTTGGCGAACACCAAATGTGTTTGCTTATTTATTTTTTTAAGCAATGGCTTTTTTCTGGCCACTCTTCCGTAAAGCTCAGCTCTGTGGCGTGTACGGTTTAAAGTGGTCCTATGGACAGATACTCCAATGAGCTTTGCAGCTCCTTCAGGGTTATCTTTGGTCTCTTTGTTGCCTCTTTGATTAATGCCCTCCTTGCCTGGTCCGTTAGTTTTGGTGGGCGGCCCTCTCTTGGCAGGTTTTGTTGTTGTGCCATATTCTTTCAATTTTTAATAATGGATTTAATGGTGCTCCGTGGGATGTTCAAAGTTTCTGATCTTTTTTTATAACCCAACCCTGATCTGTACTTCTCCACACAACTTTGTCCCCTGACCTGATTGGAGAGCTCCTTGGTCTTCATGGTGCCGCTTGCTTGGTGGTGCCCCCTTGCTTAGTGGTGTTGCAGACTCTGGGGCCTTTCAGAACAGGTGTATATATACTGAGATCATGTGACACTTAGATTGCACACCGGTGGACTTTATTTAACTAATTATGTGACTTCTGAAGGTAATTGGTTGCACCAGATCTTATTTAGGGGCTTCATAGCAAAGGGGGGTGAATATATATGACCTCACCACTTTTCCGTTATTTATTTTTTATAATTTCTTGAAACAAGTTATTTTGTTCATTTCACTTCACCAATTTGGACTATTTTGTGTATGTCCATTACATGAAATCCAAATAAAAATCCATTTAAATTACAGGTTGTAATGCAACAAAATAGGAAAAACGGCAAGGGGGATGAATACTTTTGCAAGGCACTGTATCTACAACGCATATAGTAGCCTAGGCCTGACAGATCATGTGACAGATCATGTGACATACAGTAGCCTAGGCCTGACAGATCATGTGACAGATCATGTGACATACAGTAGCCTAGGCCTGACAGATCATGTGACAGATCATGTGACATACAGTAGCCTAGGCCTGACAGATCATGTGACAGATCATGTGACATACAGTAGCCTAGGCCTGACAGATCATGTGACATACAGTAGCCTAGGCCTATTAAGACAGGAGGATGAGAAACTCATGTGAATCAGTTTCTAATGATCCAGTTCTGAGGACAGCAGAGTCTTGATGATTTACAACCCATCACAAGTCACACAACCAGCCGGGCTCGTTGACTGTGTGTCACTCGCTCCTTCTGCGTGCTTCGGGCACTGCACACCTCTTTAGTACCACAGATAACCAGATATACCTAGGTTACTGCACATCTCTTTAGTACCACAGATAACCAGATAGACCTAGGTTACTGCACATCTCTTTAGTACCACAGATAACCAGATATACCTAGGTTACTGCACATCTCTTTAGTACCACAGATATCCAGATATACAGTGGGGGAAAAAAGTATTTAGTCAGCCACCAATTGGTGCAAGTTCTCCCACTTAAAAAGATGAGAGAGGCCTGTAATTTTCATCATAGGTACACGTCAACTATGACAGACAAATTGAGGGAAAAAAAATCCAGAAAATCACATTGTAGGATTTTTAATGGATTTATTTGCAAATTATGGTGGAAAATAAGTATTTGGTCACCTAAAAACAAGCAAGACTTCTGGCTCTCACAGACCTGTAACTTCTTCTTTAAGAGGTTCCTCTGTCCTCCACTCGTTACCTGTATTAATGGCACCTGTTTGAACTTGTTATCAGTATAAAAGACACCTGTCCACAACCTCAAACAGTCACACTCCAAACTCCACTATGGCCAAGACCAAAGAGCTGTCAAAGGACACCAGAAACAAAATTGTAGACCTGCACCAGGCTGGAAAGACCGAATCTGCAATAGGTAAGCAGCTTGGTTTGAAGAAATCAACTGTGGGAGCAATTATTAGGAAATGGAAGGCATACAATACCACTGATAATCTCCCTCGATCTGGGGCTCCACGCAAGATCTCACCCCGTGGGGTCAAAATGATCACAAGAACGGTGAGCAAAAATCCCAGAACCACACGGGGGGACCTAGTGAATGACTTGCAGAGAGCTGGGACCAAAGTAACAAAGCCTACCATCAGTAACACACTACGCTGCCAGGGACTCAAATCCTGCAGTGCCAGACGTGTCCCCCTGCTTAAGCCAGTACATGTCCAGGCCCGTCTGAAGTTTGCTAGAGTGCATTTGGATGATCCAGAAGAGGATTGGGAGAATGTCATATGGTCAGATGAAACCCAAAATATAACTTTTTGGTAAAAACTAAACTCGTCGTGTTTGGAGGACAAAGAACGCTGAGTTGCATCCAAAGAACACCATACATACTGTGAAGCATGGGGGTGGAAACATCCTGCTTTGGGGCTGTTTTTCTGCAAAGGGACCAGGACGACTGATCCGTGTAAAGGAAAGAATGAATGGGGCCATGTATCGTGAGATTTTGAGTGAAAACCTCCTTCCATCAGCAAGGGCATTGAAGATGAAACGTGGCTGGGTCTTTCAGCATGACAATGATCCAAAAACACACCGCCCGGGCAACGAAGGAGTGGCTTCGTAAGAAGCATTTCAAGGTCCTGGAGTGGCCTAGCCAGTCTCCAGATCTCAACCCCATAGAAAATCTTTGGAGGGAGTTGAAAGTCCGTGTTGCCCAGCAACAGCCCCAAAACATCACTGCTCTAGAGGAGATCTGCATGGAGGAATGGGCCAAAATACCAGCAACAGTGTGTGAAAACCTTGTGAAGACTTACAGAAAACGTTTGACCTGTGTCATTGCCAACAAAGGGTATATAACAAAGTATTGAGAAACTTTTGTTATTGACCAAATACTTATTTTCCACCATAATTTGCAAATTATTTTAATTCATAAAAAATCCTACAATGTTATTTTCTGGAAATTTTTTCTCATTTTGTCTGTCATAGTTGACGTGTACCTATGATGAAAATTACAGGCCTCTCTCATCTTTTTAAGTAGGAGAACTTGCACAATTGGTGGCTGACTAAATACTTTTCCCCCCCACTGTACCTAGGTTACTGCACATCTCTTTAGTACCACAGCTACTATAAAAGATTTGGCTCCACTAAATATATTTTGTCAATGTCATGATTCCTCTAGCAATGCAAGTCATTTTCAGTAAACCTTCAGCTTTTTGGAAAAGTAAAAAAATCAGTCCTACTTGTCCGAAGGTGAAGTTGCTAAAACAGTTAATGTAAAGCCCTGTGATTAACTCTCATATTTCTATCTGGGAAATGCATTTCACTATACATTCTCCAGGAGAATCAGCTTGAACAAATAATTTTCAAGATATCAACAGTTGCTTCAGTAAAACTCTGAAGAATACATCTCAGAATAAACCCAATGTGGTGAAGGCACAAGCTAAAATATGATGCTTCATATTCTTTATTATCCATCCCATCCACAACAGTTATGGATGTTACGGATATCGTAACGCTGAAAAACCATCCTGACAATGAAAACAGAGAAACCAATTACAGACCATATAAAACCTTGATGAAAGTTAGCTTTAGAGAGAAATGTTCAAGATGATACGATGTTTTACAAAAACTTTTCCTAAAAAACTTAATGGATGTTACATTGCCTATCCCAGTCAACCCCCCTATCTTTAGAAGACTGTCGAACATGCAAACAAAACCCAAGACTCTTCAATATGGTCTTCATTGCTTCATTAACATCTGATCTTCATAACTAATACTGGGAGAGAGCTGTAAGTGGAGGAACCAGTTCTGTAAGCCCTTTCTAAAAGCAATGAAATATGATTGAATGAAAAGCCTTTTTCTAGACTTGGCTTCCTACTCTGTAATTCTCAGGAGATTTAATCCATATCCAGGCCTCCTTTAAGACTCCATAATGTTTCATCATTAGATGCTCCAGGCCTCCTTTAAGACTCCATAATGTTTCATCATTAGATGCTCCAGTCCTCCTTTAAGACTCAATAATGTTTCATCATTAGATGCTACAGTCCTCCTTTAAGACTCCATAATGTTTCATCATTAGATGCTACAGTCCTCCTTTAAGACTCCATAATGTTTCATCATTAGATGCTACAGTCCTCCTTTAAGACTCCATAATGTTTCATCATTAGATGCTACAGTCCTCCTTTAAGACTCCATAATGTTTCATCATTAGATGCTACAGTCCTCCTTTAAGACTCCATAATGTTTCATCATTAGATGCTCCAGTCCTCCTTTAAGACTCCATAATGTTTCATCATTAGATGCTACAGTCCTCCTTTAAGACTCCATAATGTTTCATCATTAGATGCTACAGTCCTCCTTTAAGACTCCATAATGTTTCATCATTAGATGCTACAGTCCTCCTTTAAGACTCCATAATGTTTCATCATTAGATGCTACAGTCCTCCTTTAAGACTCCATAATGTTTCATCATTAGATGCTACAGTCCTCCTTTAAGACTCTATAATGTTTCATCTGTAGGTGAAGCCTCCTTTAAAACTCCATAATGTTTCATCTGTTGGTGCTACAAAAGCAAAAATTGAAAGATGAGAATTGGTTTCATATGAATCTTTACTGCTTGCTCTGTAATATGATTAGTGTTTTGATTTCAATTAAACATTTCTTACATAAATGTATTAATATTGAAAAATATAAACATTAATATTGAAAATATACAATATTATTTGGCTATTTTGTCAATATATTGTTGAGCATAATATACTCTATGGACATATCAGTTCCAGCGTGGGATCTCTGCTTCTTTTAGTGATATGATCCATTTGTTAAGCATTACCAACATAATGGAAGTAAAAATGTATTTAAATAGTTTGCCCTCTGCTGGTGATTTGCAGGTCAAAGGAGAGCTGTGATTGGTTACATTTCCTACTTTGCCAATTTCTCTGGATAAAATGGGCCATAACATTAAAACTAGTAGAGATCCCGCTCTGAAACTTTGATGCAATACCCACCACCACCACTATTGTTAAAATATCTTTCTCTGAGAAATTGTATGAGTATGTAATTTCCCAAATGTTTTGTGGATACAATATACAGGTAACACTTGAGTCAATGAGGGATTGTGGTCCTCTGTAGCTCAGCTGGTAGAGCACGGCGCTTGTAATGCCAAGGTAGTGGGTTCGATCCCCGGGACCACCCATACACAAAAAATGTATGCACGCATGACTGTAAGTCGTTTTGGATAAAAGCGTCTGCTAAATGGCATATTATTATTATTATTATTATTATATTATTATACAACGTATATTGAAAGCAGGTGCTTCCACACAGCTGTGGTTCCTGAGATAATTAAGCAATTAACATCCAGTCATGCTTAGGGTCATGTATAAAAATGCCCAGTTGACCATTATCTTGGCTACCATGGCTATAAGAAGAGATCTCAGAGACTTTGAAAGAGGTGTCTCAAAGGAGCGTAGGGGGTTTAAAGGGAGTTTGTGTCTCAGTCACTGGATCTCAACCCAATTTAACCCTTATGGGAGATTCTGGAGCGGCGCCTGAGACAGCGTTTTCCACCACCATCAACAAAACATTAAATGATTGAATTTCTCATCAAGGAATTGTGTCGCATCCCTCCAATAGAGCTCCAGAAACATGCAGAATCTATGCAAAGACACATTGAAGCTGTTGTGGGGTCCGAACGACCAAGACACTTTATGCTGGGGGTTTCCTTTATTTTGGCAGTTACGACACTTTATACATTTACATTTTAGTCATTTAGCAGATGCTCTTATCCAGAGCGACTTACAGTTAGTGAATACATATTTTTTTTATACTGGCCCCCCATGGGAATCGAACCCACAACCCTGGCGTTGCAAACGCCATGCTCTATCAACTGAGCTACATCCCTGCCGGCCATTCCCTCCCCTACCCTGGACGACGCTGGGCCAATTGTGCGCCGCCCATGAGTCTCCCGGTCACGGCCGGCTGCGACAGAGCCTGGATTCGAACCAGGATCTAGTGGAACAGTTAGCACTGCGATGCAGTGCCTTAGACCACTGCGCCACTCAGGAGACGATGCTTGGGGGTTTCCTTTATTTTGGCAGTTACTACGCTTTATGTTGGGGATTCCTTTATTTTGGCAGTTACAACACTTTATTGTTGGGGATTCCTTTATTTTGGCAGGTACGACAGTTTGTGTTGGGGATTCCTTACAGAGTCTGATTAACTTGTGGAAACCATTTTTCTGTCTCTGTTTGTAGCATGAATAAAGTTGGATGTATCGCGAGCCAGAGCTAACTAGCGTTAAGGACGTCTACAGGTATTCTATGCTACTGTTACTGGTAGACTTCTAGTCTTTGCGCTAACACTAGGGACCAGAATGTCGCAGTATCTGTAAGATGTTTACCATCATAGAGTGGGCCTCCCAACAAAACATTATTAACAGGGGATCAAATGCAGCCTATGACATTGATTGAAATACTGTAGTCCTCAATATCTGTTATTCTAGTGCTCTGCTCAGCCTAAAAACATGACATTCCATGAGAGCAAGATTCTAGTTAGAGCTCTACATCTTTTGTTTTTCAAATTACAACAAGATTCTTTTAAATGAGAATTTTTTTGTAAACTGGCCTCTGGTTATTGAGGGATCTGATTTGGATTCAACCTCCTAGCAAGAGAGTTGTGGAGGTTTCATTCAGGTCTCTATTTAAATAAACGCTCTGTCTTTGGCAGGAGAAAGACCAGACTCAGAGGAAGCAGAGACGTCCAAACCAGCAAGACGATTCCACTGCTCCCACTGTGGAAAGGTTTTTAACCAGTTAGGGGACCTGAAACGACATGAGAGAATACACACAGGCGATAAACCTTTCCAATGCTCCAAGTGTGGAAAGAGTTTTTCCTCATCAGGGTGCCTGAAAAGACATGAGAGGACACACACAGGAGATAAGCCTCATCACTGTTCCCAGTGTGGAAAGAGTTTTACCCAGTTAGGGAGCCTGAAAATACATGAGAGAATACACACAGGGGAAAAGCCTCATCACTGCTCCCAGTGTGGAAAGAATTTTAACCGGAAAGAATACCTGAAAGAGCATGAGAGAATACACACAGGGGAGAAGCGAGATAAACCTTTCCAATGCTCCCAGTGTGGAAAGAGTTTTTCCTTGTTAGCGAGCCTGAAAATACATGAGAGAATACACACAGGAGAGAAGCCTCATCACTGCTCCCAGTGTGGAAAGAGTTTTAACCTGAAAGGACAACTGAAAGAGCATGAGAGAATACACACAGGGGAGAAGCCCTACCACTGCTCCCAATGTGAAAAGAGTTTTGCCTGGTTAGCTGACCTGAGAAGACATGAGAGGACGCATACAGGAGAGAAGCCTCATCACTGCTCCCAGTGTGGAAAGAGTTTTAACCAGTTAGGTCACCTGAGAAGACATGAGAGAATACACACAGGACATAAGGATGTAAGGACAGATGTAGGCTGGTGAACAGTAGGACATAGGACAGATGTAGGCTTCTGGACAGTAGGACATAGGACAGATGTAGGCTGAACAGTAGGACATAGGACAGATGTAGGATACTGAACAGTAGGACATAGGACAGATGTAGGATACTGAACAGTAGGACATAGGACAGATGTAGGCTACTGAACAGTAGGACATAGGACAGATGTAGGATACTGAACAGTAGGACATAGGACAGATGTATGCTGACCAGTAGGACATAGGACAGATGTAGGTCCAATACATGGTGGGTCAGTAGGCCGTAGAGACTCTGAATGTGTCTTGTGTATTGACTTTCCAGTGTTTTCCGTACTGCATGTATTATAGTGGATTGGGTTTGTGGATTTGTTTGCTGGGTGCGTGTTTTGGTTTTTGCTCTAGCACAACTTATTCAGTTAACCAACTCATCATCAAGCTTTTCTGATTAGTGTTAGAGGACCTGAGATGACATGAGAGAATACAGAGGCTTTGTTCTGACTGTTGTTTTGGACTGACAACTGTTCTGATTATTCTATTTTCCTTTAAGTTGTTGAAATGTTCCGTATTGACTGACCTTCATGTCTTAAAGTAATGATGGACTTGTCATTTCTCTTTGCTTATATGAGCTGTTCTTGCCATAGTATGGACTTGGTCTTTTACCAAATAGGGCTATCTTCTGTATATCCCCCCTTACCTTGTCACAACACAACTGAAATGAACTTTTAAGAAGGCACTCCTGTTAATTGAAATGCATTCCAGGTGACTACCTCATGAAGCTGGTTGAGAGAATGCCAAGAGTGTGCAAAGCTGTCATCAAGGCAAAGGGTGGCTACTTTGAAGAATCTCAAATATATTTTGATTTAACACTTTTTTGGTTAATACATGATTCCATATATGTTATTTCATAGTTTTGATGTCTTCACTATTATTCTAAAATGTAGAAAATAGTAAAAATAAAGAAAAACCCTTGAATGAGTAGGTGTTCTAAAACTTTTGACTGGTACTGTATAGGAAAATGTTCTAAAATGTTTGACCGGTAGTGTGTATATACAGTGAGGGAAAAAAGTATTTGATCCCCTGTTGATTCAATCAATTTATAACATTTTTGACATGCGTTTTTCTGGATTTTTTTGTTGTTATTCTGTCTCTCACTGTTCAAATAAACCTACCATTGAAATTATAGACGGATCATGTCTTTGTCAGTGGGCAAACGTACAAAATCAGCAGGGGATCAAATACTTTTTTCCCTCACTGTGTATATATATATATATATATATATATATATATATATATATATATATATATATATATATACAGTTGAAGTCAGAAGTTTAAATACACTTAGGTTGGAGTCATTAAAACTCGTTTTTTCAACCACTCCACAAATTTCTTGTTAACAAACTATAGTTTTGGCAAGTCGGTTAGGACACATCTACTTTGTGCATGACACAAGTCATTTTTTTCCAACAATTGTTTACAGACAGATTATTTCACTATAATTAATTTGTATCACAATTCCAGTGGGTCAGAAGTTTACATACACTAAGTTGACTGTGCCTTTAAACAGCTTGGAAAATTCCTGATAGGCTAATTGACATAATTTGAGTCAATTGGAGATGTACCTGTGGATGTATTTCAAGGTCTACCTTCAAACTAAGTGCCTCTTTGCTTGACATCATGGGAAAATGAAAAGAAATCAGCCAAGACCTCAGAAAATAAATGGTAGACCTCCACAAGTCTGGTTCATCCTTGGGAGCAATTTCCAAATGCCTGAAGGTACCACATTCGTCTGTACAAACAATAGTACACAAGTATAAACACCATGGGACCACACAGCCATCATACCGCTCAGGAAGGAGACGCGTTCTGTCTCCTAGAGATGAACGTACTTTGGTGCGAAAAGTGCAAATCAATCCCAGAACAACAGCAAATGACCTTGTGAAGATGCTGGAGGAAAAGGGTACAAAAGTATCTATATCCACAGTAAAACGAGTCCTATATCAACATAACCTGAAAGGCCGCTCAGCAAGGAAGAAGCCACTGCTCCAAAACCGCCATAAAAAAGCCAGACTACGGTTTGCAACTGCACGTGGGGACAAAAATCTTACTTTTTGGAGAAATGTCCTCTGGTCTGATGAAACAAAAATAGAACTGTTTGGCCATAATGACCATCGTTATTTTTGGAGGAAAATGGGGGAGCCTGCAAGCCGAAGAACACCATCCCAACCGTGAAACACGGGGGTGGCAGCATCATGCTGTGGGGGTGCTTTGCTGCAGGAGGGACTGGTGCACTTCACAAAATAGATGGCATCATGAGGAAGGAAAATTATGTGGATATATTTAAGCAACATCTCAAGACATCAGTCAGGAAGTTAAAGCTTGGTCACAAATGGTTCTTCCAAATGGACAATGACCCCAAGCATACTTCCAAAGTTGTTGCAAAATGGCTTAAGGACAACAACAAAGTCAAGGTATTGGAGTGGCCATCACAAAGCCCTGACCTCAATCCTATAGAAAATGTGTGGGCAGAACTGAAGAAGCGTTTGCGAGCAAGGAGGCCTACAATCCTGACTCAGTTACACCAGCTCTGTCAGGAGGAATGGGCCAAAATTCACCCAACTTATTGTGGGAAGCTTGTGGGAAGGCTACCCGAAACGTTTGACCCAAGTTAAACCATTTTAAAGGCAATGCTACCAAATACTAATTGAGTGTATGTAAACTTCTGACCCACTGAGAATGTGATGAAAGAAATAAAAGCTGAAATAAATCCTTCTCTCTACTATTATCTTCCATCCATCCATTGATTCTTGAAGAATATAACTTCTAAATGCCTCATGAGTTCAACCGTTACTCTCCATGAGAACCCAAAATGTAAGCTTGTTTTTCTTCAATGTTTGTAAACATTGTAAATGTAAACAAACACTATATAGCCTCATAACATGTTTATAACAATAATGTTTGATATCATGGATGGTCAGTCCTTGCATCCATAGCTCTGTCTATTCATCTGAGAATGGTTACATTTCTCCCGTCCCTCAGCTGTTTACCAAAACAGAGGCAGGGTCGACAGTTTTGTTATTGTTTCATCTGTGGATTTTGCCCTTTAAACAGCTGCATATTATCAAGATATCAAAGTGTCCCCAACACAAATGTAAACAATAGGCCTGTAGTAAATGCAGCATTTCGTCTTTCACATGTAAATAGTACTTTTTCAGTAGTGCTCAAAAGCATGCAGCGTTCTAAGGCGTCACTACAGATCCCGGTTCGATCCCAGCCGGCCGTGAACTGGGAGACCCATGATGCGGCGCCCAGTTGGCCCAGCGTCGTCCGGCTCAGGGGAGGGTTTGGCCGGCCCGGGTTTGTCCTTGTACCAGCGCGCTCTAGCTACTCCTGTGGCAGGCCGGGCGCAACAGTACGGTGTTTCCTCCGACACGTTGGTGCTGCTGGCTTCCGGGTTAAGCCAGCATTGTGTCAAGAAAAGCAGTGCGGCTCTCGACCTTCGCCTCTCCCGAGTCCGTACAGGAGTTGCAGCAATGGGACAACACTGTAACTACCAATTGGGGAGTAAAAAGGTGTACAAAAATAATGAATAATAATAATCTTTAACGTTGATTTATCCTGCAATAGATGTTGTTCAATTGGGAACATACATTTTTGTCTTCTACTAATGCATTAAGGGGAGAGTAATCTAAAAGTAACGGAATGTAATAAGATTACTTTACTGATTACAATTTTTGACAGGTAACTAGCAACCGTAACGGATTACATTTAGAAAGTAACCCAACCAATCAACCCTGCCAAGATTATTTTAAATGAGAATTGTTTTGTAAACTGGCCTCGGGTTTTTGAGGGATCTGATTTGGATTAAACCTCCTAGCAAGAGAGTTGTGGAGGTTTCATTCAGGTCTCTGTTTAAATAAACGCTCTGTCTTTGGCAGGAGAAAGACCAGATTCAGAGGAACCAGAGACGTCCAAACCAGCAAGACGATTCCACTGTACCCACTGTGGAAAGGGTTTTAACCAGTTAGGACACCTGAAACGACATGAGAGAATACACACAGGGGAAAAGCCTCATCACTGCTCCCAGTGTGGAAAGAGTTTTAACCGGAAAGAATACCTGAAAGAGCATGAGAGAATACACACAGGGGAGAAGCCTTTCCAATGCTCCCAGTGTGGAAAGAGTTTTTCCCAGTTAGGACACCTGAAAGTGCATGAGAGAATACACACAGGGGAAAAGCCTCATCACTGCTCCCAGTGTGGAAAGTGTTTTAACCGGAAAGAATACCTGAAAGAGCATGAGAGAATACACACAGGGGAGAAGCCTCATCACTGCTCCCACTGTGGAAAGGGTTTTAACCAGTTAGGGGACCTGAAACGACATGAGAGAATACACACAGGGGAGAATCCTCATCACTGCTCCCAGTGTGGAAAGGGTTTTAACCAGTTAGGGGACCTGAAACGACATGAGAGAATGCACACAGGGGAGAAGCCTTTCCAATGCTCCCAATGTGAAAAGAGTTTTGCCTGGTTAGGGTACCTGAAAATACATGAGAGAATACACACAGGAGAGAAGCCTCATCACTGCTCCCGGTGTGGAAAGAGTTTTACCCAGTTAGGTCACATGAGAAGACATGAGAGGACGCACACAGGAGAGAAGGATGTAGGCTGCTGAAGAGTGGGACAAAGGACAGATGTAGGCTGAACAGTAGGACATAGGACAGATGTAGGCTGCTGAAGAGTGGGACATAGGACAGATGTAGGATACTGAACAGTAGGACATAGGACAGATGTAGGCTGAACAGTAGGACATAGGACAGATGTAGGTCCAATACATGGTGGGTCAGTAGGCCGTAGAGACTCTGAATGTGTCTTGTGTATTGACTTTCCAGTGTTTTCCGTACTGCATGTATTATAGTGGATTGGGTTTGTGGATTTGTTTTTTCTGACTTCACAAAATGAATTTCCATGTAAATGGACAAAGTATATATCGTATCGTACGCTGCTCTCCTTCCTTGTGAGAAAAGAAAAATCCAGTTAGAGGAAGGTTTCCCAAACTCTACCCCAAAGGGTAGATCAGCTTTAATGTTGCAGATAGATTGTATCTTCCACACACTTGGCATCCCGTCTCTCAACCAGCTTCATGAGGTAGTCACCTGGAGCTACCACAGCATTCATCTCAACATCAACTGTTCAGAGGAGACTGCGTGAATCAGGCCTTCATGGTCGAATTGCTTCAAAGAAACCACTACTAAAGGACACCAATAAGAAGAGGCTTGGGCCACGAAACACGAGCAATGGACATTAGGCTGGTGGAAATCTGTCATTTGGTCTGATGAGTCCAAATTTGAGATGTTTGGTTCCAACCTCTGTGTGTCTTTGTGAGATGCAGAGCAGGTGAACGGATGATCACCATGTGTGGTTCCCACCGTGAAGCATGGAGGAGGTGGTGTGGGGGTACTTTTGCTGGTGACACTGTCAGTGATTTTTATTTAGAATTCAAGGCACACTTAACCAGCATGGATACCACAGCATTCTGCAGCGATACGCCATCCCATCTGGTTTGCGCTTAGTGGGACTATCATTTGTTTTTCAACAGGACAATGACCCAACACACCTCCAGGCTGTGTAAGGGCTATTTAAACCAAGAAGTAGAGTGATAGAGTGCTGCATCAGATGACCTGGCCTCCACAATCACCCGACCTGAACCTCAATTGAGATGGTTTGGGATGAGTTGGACCGCAGAGGGAAGGAAACAAAGCCAACAAGTGCTCAGCATATGTGGGAACTCCTTCAAGACTGTTGGAAAATAATTCCTCATGAAGCTGGTTGAGAGAATGCCAAGCTGTCATCAAGGCAAAGGGTGGCCATTTTGAAGAATGTAAATATAAAATATATATTGATTTGTTTAATACTTTTTGGTTACTACATGATTCCATATGTGTTTTTTCATAGTTTTGATGTCTTCACCATTATTCAACAATGTATAAAATACAGTGGGGAAAAAAAATATTTAGTCAGCCACCAATTGTGCAAGTTATCCCACTTAAAAAGATGAGAGAGGCCTGTAATTTTCATCATAAGTACACGTCAACTATGACAGACAAAATGAGGAAAAAAAATCCTGAAAATCACATTGTAGGATTTTTTATGAATTTATTTGCAAAATATGCTGTACATCTACATGATGTATCGTTACACAATGTAGGAGCAGTATAGACCCAACTGTATATCTTGATATTGTTGTAACCTTATGTTTAAAATACTCACTCATTAAAAATCTGTTCTGATCAACACATGATTATCTTTGTACTTTTACATATCATTTTATTCTTTAATAAAATACATGAAAAACTAACGTTTTGTTTGAAAATAAAATAAAGATTTTACCTAAATGTGTTACTTTTGGGCAATATACAATATTGATTGAGGAACTATTTGCTGAGGAATGTGACTGTTTTTCTGGATTGTCTGAACTGTATTTTACTTTGTTTTGTACTTTCCGATTTTGATTAGATTTGGTCTATAAATGTTATGTGCAGGAAAGAGACCCTGGTCTCAATGGTGGCTTCCTGTTTAAATAAAGGTAAAAAATATTGATTTATTTATTCATATTTATTGTATACAGTATATCAATGTAGAGCTCATGTAAACCATGATTGACCACACACTCCAGCACATTAGGTGGCGGCAAACACCCTAAAGGTTTGTTTGCGGACCACCATTATACCATAGAAAAATATGCTTCTTCAACAACAACAACAACAAAGCTACTGATTCAACCACCTCGGTAGCTTGCTAGCTAATATAAAACCGAAACATTGAAGTTCTTTAGAACATTTTGGATATATTAATCTGAGTGTTTTGAACACAATTCTGTTTACGTATCTACTAGTTAACTTCAACTTAATTTCATTGTTCTATTTGTTGAGATTGATACTCAGCCTAGCACTAATGCTAATCGCTGATGCTAGTCACTAATTAGCTAACATCCCCAACCATGAACTTAGCTACTCCCCTGCTAAAGAAGAGGAGGATATTACAGTGAAAGAAGAGGAAGAACATTTTAGAGAGGAAGAGGATGCTATCTCAATAAAGGTGAAGGAGGAAGAGGAAGGAGAGGAGGAGGAGACTGAACACGACACCAGTGAGTATAGCTGCTCTTGTCAAAATGAAAAGCATGGCATGTGTGCACAAAAAAAAGGAAGAACTTGTGGGGGACTTTTATTTTGACATGAGGTAAGCAGAGAAAGTGGGTATGGAACAGACTGTTTAATAGATATATATTCTGTCTCATTCCTCCCGTTTTAAGTACAAACAGTCCAGCCCACCGGTACAGTAGAGTATAGTACAACACAGCAATGTTTTTGAAACTTACAGAAGGAAAAAATAACTAATCAGAAACTAAGTGTTGATATCAGTTGTAAAATAACTCATCAGAAACTAAAGTGTAAAATAACTCATGATATTAGTTGTAAAATAACTCATCAAAACTAAGTGTTGTGTTGTAAAAATAACTCATCGAAACTAAGTGTTGATATATCAGTTCAGAAATTAAATTGAATGATATCAGTTGTAAAATCATCAGAAACTAAGTTGTTGATATCACTAAGTGTTGATATCAGGAGAAAGACCAGACTCAGAGGAACCAGAGCCAGAGACGTCCAAACCAGCGAGACCACACCACTGCTCACCACTGCGGGAAGAGTTTTACCCAGTTAGGGAGCCTAAAAGAACATGAGAAAACGTACACAGGGGAGAAGCCATATCACTGCTCTCAATGTGGTTTTGGAGGGAAAGAGGAGGAGGAGATGACCGTCACAGTGAAAGAAGAGGAAGACGGTTTTGGAGTTAAAGAGGATGGAGAGATAACTGTTACATTAGAAGAAGAAGAAGAAGAAGAAGAAAGAGACTGGAGGTCTGATGAACACCAGTGAGTTCTATCTTAAACAGTGGCACAAATTCTGCAGTTGCTGAACCGATGTCTCTGAATATCTCTTTCTGTAGTGCTTTGATCAATCTCAATATTCGACATCACATGAGGGCAAAATTATTATTTCTTAAGACATGATTTGAAGCTCTACATCATTTGTTTTTAAATCTCAATGGTTTTATTAGGTCCTTAATATTTAGCTATAAGGTATAGGGAGGCGGGGCACGTAGCCCTTTCCTGCAGTCAAATGTCCAAATCGCTCTCTGGTGGCCTCAAGGGTGGAATGTTATTCATATTTTTCAGAATTTCATAATTCATAAAATCTTACGAATGTAACTGAAAATCAGGTATTTCTATGTTAAACAGTTTTGTTATACAGTATTTCAGTGTTCTGTGATGTATATGAAGTGTAATATCGGGACGCAAACTCAAAATGTAATACATTTCAACTCTATATCTGACATGGTACAGGTGTCTAATGTAATACATTTCACTCTATATCTGTTGGTACAGGTGTTAAACTCTACATTCCAACTCTATATGACATGGTACAGGTGTCTAATGTAATACATTCCAACTCTATATCTGACATGGTCCAGGTGTCTAAGTAATACATTCCAACTCTATATCTGACATGGTACAGGTGTCTAATGTAATACATTCCAACTCTATATCTGACATGGTACAGGTGTCTAATGTAATACATTCCAACTCTATATCTGACATGGTACAGGTGTCTAATGTAATACATTCCAATCTATATCTGACATGGTACAGGTGTCTAATGTAATACATTCCAACTCTATATCTGACATGGTACAGGTGTCTAATGTAATACATTCCAACTCTATATCTGACATGGTACAGGTGTCTAGGTAATACTAATGTCTATATGACATTTACAACTCTATATCCAACTGATATGGACATGGTCCAGGTGTCTAATGTAATACATTCCAACTCTATATCTGACATGGTACAGGTGTCTAATGTAATACATTCCCAACTCTATATCTGACATGGTACAGGTGTCTAATGTAATACATTTCATCTGACTAATGTAATACATCCAACTCTATATCTGACATGGGTCCAGGTGTCTAATGTAATACATTCCAACTCTATATCTGACATGGAACAGGTGTCTAATGTAATACATTTCAACTCTATATCTGACATGGTCCAGGTGTCTAATGTAATAATTCCAACTCTATATCATGGTCAGGTGTCTAATGTAATACATTTCAACTCTATATCTGACATGGTACAGGTGTCTAATGTAATACATTCCAACTCTGTCTGACATGGTACAAATACATTTCAACTCTATATCTGGACATGGTACAGGTGTCTGACATGGTACAGGTGTCTAAATGTAATACATTTCAACTCTATATCTGACATGGTCCAGGTGTCTAATGTAATACATTCCAACTCTATATCTGACATGGTACAGGTGTCTAATGTAATACATTCCAACTCTATATCTGACATGGTACAGGTGTCATTTCAACTCTATATCTGACATGGTACAGGTGTCTAATGTAATACATTTCAACTCTATATCTGACATGGTACAGGTGTCTAATGTAATACATTCCAACTCTATATCTGACATGGTACAGGTGTCTAATGTAATACATTTCAACTCTATATCTGACATGGTACAGGTGTCTAATGGAATACATTTCAACTCTATATCTGACATGGTACAGGTGTCTAATGGAATACATTTCAACTCTATATCTGACATGGTACAGGTGTCTAATGTAATACATTTCAACTCTATATCTGACATGGAACAGGTGTCTTGGAATACATTTCAACTCTATATCTGACATGGTACAGGTGTCTAATGGAATACATTTCAACAGACATGGTACAGGTGTCTAATGTAATACATTTCAACTCTATATCTGACATGGTACAGGTTTTTTATTTCATTTTTTTTAATAAAGCCCATAACAATGTGTGTGAGGTGTGTTTCAAAGCAGATTTGTTTAAGACTACCAAGAATGTGTGACCCTGATTAGCCCTCTGCAGTAAAGGTTACCCTAATGCAGTGTAGTGTTGCTAGGGCAACAACCAACACGTGCTTTGGGGTCCCGAGGACCGAATCTGGGAAACCCTTCCCTAATGGCTCCTGTAAGTCGCTCTGGATAAGAGCATCTGCTGAATGACTAAAATGTAAATGTAAAGAGTTACACAGACTAATCTGAAAATCTCTATGATGCCACGTCATGCAGTATATGCTATATTATTACAACCCAACTCCTGGCTGATTTCATGACATTTGGGTGAAATCTTGGCTTTCATTTTCTTTTCAAAATGATGAAGGGGACAGAATCAAGACAGCGAAGGATAATTTGGATCTGGATTAAACAATCTAAAACACTGACCTCAGGTTATTGAGGGATCTAGTTTGGATTAAACCTCAGAGGAAGACAGTTTTACCATGTGGAGGGTTCATTCAGGGTCGTGTTTATTGAGTGCACAACATAGCAAAATGTTTCACAGCTCAAAATGAAAAAATATATAAAAATGTATATGATCCTAGTCTCTGTTTAACTAGATACGCTGTTTGTCTTTGGCAGACTCTCACTCTCACATCGGTAAGAGTCCTTCAGGGGAACCAGAGATGCCCAAACCAGTGAGACCACACCAGTGTTCCCACTGTGGAAAGAGTTTTAAGTGGGTATGTAACCTGAAAGAGCATGAAAGAATACCCACTGGAGAAAAGCCATTCCAATGCTCACAGTGTGGAAAGGGTTTTACCTTGGTAGGGAGCCTGAAAACACATGAGAGGACACACTCAGGAGAGAAGCTTTTCCAATGCTCCCAGTGTGTAAAGTGTTTTACCCGGTTAGGGACTCTGAAAATACATCAGAGAATACACTTTAGAGTGAAGCTTTACCACTGCTCCCACTGTGGATTTAAATTGACCTGGTCAAGGCAACTAAAAGAGCATGAAAGAATCCACACCTAAGAGAAACGTTATCAATGCTCCCAGTGTGGAAAGATATTTACCCAGTTAGGGAAAGACCATGTGGTAACACACACATGGAAGATGCCTTACCACTGCTCCCAGTGTGGAAAGAGGTATATCAATAATGATAATATAAGGCAATTAGCAGACGCTTTTATCCAAAGCGACTTACAGTCATGCATGCATACATTGTACATATGGATGTCCCGGGAATCAAACCCACTACCCTGGCGTTACAAGCGCCAGTACGAAACATTTATGGACTCACCGAATCTGGGAAACCCTGCCCTAATGGCTCCTGTTTCCGGTTTCCTCCGATAAGAAGTGAGGAAAATCCTTACTTTGAAATGATTTGTTATGACGTTGTTTGACAGAATCTTTTTTGTTAAACTGCGTCACCCAATTCAGTCAGCAGATGGCGATGTGAGTCATTCAGGTGCTTCTTGCGTGACGTATAATCTAGTGGACGGGATGCTAAGAACAGCAACACGGCTACTTATCCACCTCGATAGCTTGCTAGTCAACATGAAAATGAAACATTGAAGCTCATTCTTGTGTATATTAGTCTCAGCGTTTTAAACACAATTATGTTTACGTATCAACTTCTTAACTTTAACGTCATTTGCTAGATGTTAAATGTGTTAGCTTGTTAAGATTGATATTGAGCCCGGCACTAGGCTAGTCGATAATGCTAACCAGCTAATGCTAGCTAGCTAGCTAACATCCCCGACCATGAGCTCACTAAGCTACTCTCCTCCTGCTAAAGAAGAGGAGGTCTGCTGGACGGAGAAAGAAGCTCTGGGGATGAACATTGTCGTAAAAGAGGAGGATATTACAGTGAAAGGAGAGGAAGAAGCTTTCAGATTGAAAAAGGAGGAAGAGGAGGCTATCACATTGAAAGAAGAAGTGGAGCATTTTGGAGTGGAAGAGGGAATAACGGCTGGAACACTGGAAGAGGAGGTAGAAGCTTTCAGAATGAAAGAAGAGGAGGAGGATATCACATTGAAAGAAGAGAAGGATGTTATAGTGAAAGAAGAGAAAGATCCGTTTGGAGTGAAAGAGGAAGAGTGGATAGAGGCTGTCACAGTGGAAGAAGAGGAGGTAGATACTTTCAGAATAAAAAAGGAGGAAGAGGAGGCTGTTATTGTGAAAGAAGAAGAGGATGTTACAGTGAAAGACGAACCTTTTTGGGGGGAAGAGGAGGCTATCTCAATAAAAGAGAAGGTTGAAGACGTTCTGGGAGTGAAAGAGGAGGAGACAGAATATCTTATTAACACCAGTGAGTACTTGTCTAAAAAAAGTTCTGCATTCGAATATGTTGTTCAGTACTGTATGGATTGTTAAAGGGGCAATCTGTGATTGGTGCATGCATTTTATAACTTTAAATGATTGATACTTTATACTCCATTTACATCGAAAATCATTTTGTGAAGTCAGCGGGTAAATATCTTTCCACACTGGGAGCTGTCTCCCAAGCTGGTCTCACTTGCTCAGAGGAAGAGATAATTGATCATTTTTCTGGATAGCCAGAAAATGTGACACGTAACTACCTATGCAAATGTTGGGGTCTGAAACCTGATAGTTCAAGTCAGGTCCGCTGAGAGAATGCAAAACAGACAGCAGACAGACAGGGCTTTCTGGCGCTATGAGGCACGGGACCCTATGAAATTCACGGAGCGCTTTGTACACAAAATGTAACTGGGAACCAGAAACCAGAACTTCACATCTAAGAGTTTAAAAGCAGAGGAGAAGTCCAAGAAACTGGTGCCAAATAAGCGAGAGAGTTGTAGCCAATGATTCTTGATGAATATAACTTCTAAATGCCCAACAACTTTAGTTCAACGGTCATCAACCCCATTCAACCCCATCAGAACAGCATGTTTAACTCTATGTAGTGGGATAGAGGAGTTAGTGAGCTGATTTTGGTCAATTCTGAATTCAACTCACTGGATTCAACTCAGGATAACCGTTGAAGGTTGCTTACCTGTTAGCCTTGTACGTTTCTATGGCAACAAATCCTTCAACTCTAAACCTGCTGACTCCACTTTATCCTGAATCAAGTGTCTGAGCTGCGAGATGAGGACCAATCAAATCGTGGGCCTCTGTAGCTCAATTGGTAGAGCACGGCGCTTGTAACGCCCAGGGTAGTGGGTTCGATCCCCGGGACCACCCATACGTAAAAATGTATGCACACATGACTGTAAGTCGCTTTGGATAAAAGCGTCTGCTAAATGGCATATTATTATAATATTATTATTAGGCGATTCCACGCCAGGACAGCCCAAAAAAACAACATAGAAACTTCATTTGGAGGAAGGATGTTTGACATGCTTTTTTTTACATTTATACAATATCTATATTTTTTATCAGGATGAAACTAGACATTTTAGGCACTTTTTAGACCCTGAGGTCACATGTTTACCATCTGTTTGATGTTCTCGTTCACACAGGAGGGAGACATGACTATCATGGATCCTCTGGGGAGCCTCAACAACATCCTGATGCTGACGAGGCAGAGAAGAGTCTCTCCAGATCAGAACAGGTCTGGTCTAGCATACAGCTTGCTCTATCGGGGGCTGGGTTTTTGTAAAGTACTTTATGACAACAGTGACATCAGCATCCATAATGATATGTGTCTGTGTCCCCTATATATGGTACCAGGACAACACTAGCCCTTCCGCCCTCCCAGAGTCCCCGTGTCGTACCTCTCCCAATAGCACCTTACTGCTGGGTCTGAAGAGGTTGTCTGTGCGGCTGGTGGACTGCAGGAAAACAACGGGGCTGAGTGGAACTGTGAGAGGAGGAGAAGAGAAGAAAGGAGCAGATTTGACTCATCAAAGTAAGTGCTGTAGTTTAGTTTAAACAAATAAAATAGATCTGCCCTACTGGTATCTGTTACCAGGACAACCAGCAGAGTTCTGTTAGTTGACATGAATATTACTGGTATCTGTTACCAGGACAATGCAGAGTTCTGTTAGTTGACATGAATATATACTGGTATCTGTTACCAGACAACCAGCAGAGTTCTGTTAGTTGACATGATATACTGGTATAGAGCAGAGTTTCTGTATTGTGAATACCAGGACAACCAGACAACCAGCAGAGTTCTGTTAGTTGACATGAATATATACTGGTATCTGTTACCAGGACAACCAGCCAGACAGAAATATATAGTTCTGTTAGTTGACAGAGTTCTGTTATGACATGAATATACTGGTATCTGTTACCAGGACAACCAGCAGAGTAGTTGACATGAATATATACTGGTATCTGTTCCAGAGTAAATCCAGAGAGTGTGGTGAAGGATGGTTATGGTATTACATTGATAACCAACTATTCCCAGACACCAAGACCACTCCATGGCTGTTCTAAATAATTGAAAGTTCCCCTGGAAGGGAGGAATAATGAAGCACCCTATACTATTCAGGTCTGGAATTGGCCTTTAAAACGGACCAATAACATCACACTACCGTGCTATACTATTCATAATGTGACGAGATCCTGGGGCCCATTGTCGTGCCATTCATCCACCGCCATCACCTCATGTTTCAGCAGGATAATGCACGGCCCCATGTCGCAAGGATCTGTACTCAATTCCTGAAGCTGAAACTGTCCCAGTTTTTTTCCATGGCCCTGCATTTTCACCAGACATGTCACCCATTGAGCATGTTTGGGATGCTCTGTAATGACGTGTACGACAGCGTGTTCCAGTTCCCGCCAATTAGCAGCAACTCGAGTGGGAAAACATTCCACAGTCCACAATCAACAGCCTGATCAACTCTATGTTAAGGTGTAATGCTGCATAAGGCAAATGGTCAAACCAGGTACTGACTGGTTTCCTTATATGAACTGTAACTCAGTAAAATCTTTGAAATTGTTGCATGTTGTGTTTATATTTTTGTTCAGTGGTGAAGGATGTATTGCCGAAGGAAATAGTCAAATTGTATTAAACTGGGAAAGATGGGTTAGTCTGTGGACGTCTAAGGGTTGGAATTAAGATTAGAGTGATTGGTTGATTTGAGGATGCACTTGGAGTCCAGTACAAATAGGAGGTGGCTATAGGAGAATGCTACCATAGTGCCAACTGTAAAGTTTGGTGGATGAGGAATAATGGTCTGGGGCTGTTTGTCATGGTTCGGGCTAGAACCCTTAGTTCCAGTGAAGGGAAATCTTAACGCTACAGCATACAATGACATTCTAAACGATTCTGTGCTCCCAACTTTGTGGCAACAGTTTGGGGAAGGCCCTTTCCTGTTTCAGCATGACAATGCCCCTGTGCACAAAGCGAGGTTCATGAAGAAATTATTTGTTGAGATTGGTGTGGAAGAACTTGACTGGCCTGGACAGAGCCCTGATCTCAACCCCATCGAACACCTTTGGGATGAATTGGAACGCCGACTGCGAGCCAGGCCTAATCGCCCAACATCAGTGCCCGACCTCACTAATGCTCTTGTGGCTGAATGGATGCAAGTCCCCACAGCAATGCTCCAACATCCATTGGAAAGCCTTCCCAGAAGAGTGGAGGCTGTTATAGCAGCAAAGGAGGGACCAACTCCATATTAATGCCCATGATTTTGGAATGAGATTTTTCGATGAGCAGGTGTCCATATAATTTTGGTCATGTAGTGTATTTAATGTTTGACCCCATCCCTCAGCTATATACCAAAAACAGTGGCAGGGTGACAACTTTGTTTGTTGTTTGAACTGCAGATTGTCTCTTTAGGTCTAGTAGCCTATCAAATAACAATAATACACTTAAAGTGTATCCTATTACTGACTCTATTTATCCAGTAGGTCTAATAAATGTATCCTATACTGACTAGTCTATTTATCCATTAGGTCTAATAAATGGATCCTATACTGACTAGTCTATTTATCCTAGTCTAATCATATCCTATACTGACTAGTCTATTTACCATTAGGTCTAATACATGGATCCTATACTGACTATTCTATTTTATCATTAGGTCTAATAAATGTATCCTATACTCAGTCACTTCTATTTATCCATTAGGTCTAATAAATGTATCCTATACTGACTAGTCTATTTATCCATTAGGTCTAATAAATGTATCCTATACTGACTAGTCTATTTATCCATTAGGTCTAATAAATGGATCCTATACTGACTAGTCTATTTATCCATTAGGTCTAATAAATGTATCCTAATGACTAGTCTATTTATCCATTACTAATAAATTTGCCACTCCATTTGCCATATCTTCAATCTAAGCCTACTAGAAAGTGTGTGCCCTCAGGCCTGGAGGGAAGCAAAAGTCATTCCGCTACCAAAGAATAGTAAAGCCCCCTTTACTGGCTCAAATAGCCGACCAATCAGCCTGTTACCAACCCTTAGTAACGTTTTTGGGGAAAGTTGTGTTTGGCCAGATAAAATGCTATTTTACAGTAAGCAAATTGACAACAGACTTTTCAGCACACTTATAGGGAAGGGCATTCAACAAGCACAGCACTTACACAAATGACTGATGATTGGCTGAGAGAAATTGATGTTAAAAAGATTGTGGGGGCTGTTTTGTTAGACTTCAGTGTGGCTTTTGATATTATAGATCATATAGTCTGCTGATGGAATGGAATATTACTTTACTGATTACACTGTTTGACAGGTACAGT
>CM072244.1:37583905-37641015 GCA_036851935.1 Coregonus suidteri | reverse complement strand
TAAAAAACCCCTGGGGGGGGGGTTGGGTCTTTGTCCTTTTGAAAAAAAAAAAGATAGCCCCACTAACCCCAAATCCAGAGGGGATGGCGTATGACTGCAAAATGCTGTGGTTAGCCATGTTTGGTTTAAGGGGCCCTTAAATTTCTAAAAAAATTTTCCCCGACTGGGTCCCCACCCAAAAGCCCCCCAAAAACCCCAAAACTCCCCCATCCATGTTTACGGTGGGAAAATCCACTTTCCGATCATCCGTACCCACACCGGGGTTCACAAAGACAGGGCCCGGCGGGAACCCAAAAAATCCCAATTGGATCCAGACCAAAAGGAAACAAATTTCCGCCTTTTCCCCATTGCTTGGGGTTTTTCCCCCAAGCAAGTCTCTTTTCTTATTGGTGTCCTTTAGAAAGTGGTTTCTTTGCAGCAGTTCGACCGGGAAGGGCCCGTTTTCACACGGGGCCCCTCTGACAGTTGATGTTAAAGTTTTGGGGCGGGACTTAACTCGAAGAACATTTGGGCCCCAATTCTGAGGCTGGTAACTCTAATAAATTTTCCCTCGGGCAGAAAGCGGTAAGGGGTTTCCTTTCCCGGGGGCGGTTCCCATGAGAGCCGGGTTTCACTAGAGTTGGGAGGGGTTTTGCGCCCCTCCCATTTTTAAGAAAGGGTTTAAAGATTTTCATTTTTTAAAAAGTAATGTGGATTTGTCGTTTTTTTTGCCTATTTTGAGTGTCTTGCCATAATATGGACTTGCTTTTTTTATCAAATAGGCTGTTTTCTGTACCCCCCCAAACAGCAGCCTTTACAAAAATCAGCAGCCAAAACAGTAGGGGAAAAAAAAAGATTTAGTCAGCCACCAATTGTGCAATTTCTCCCCCCTTAAAAAAAATTGAGGAGGCATGAAATTTTCACCCTGGGGGCAAACGTCAATTGACAGACAAAAGAGAAAAAAAAACCCAGAAAAATTCAATCGTAGGATTTTTAATGAATGATTTGCAAATTTTTGGTGGAAAATAACTTTTTGGTTTCAATAAAAAAAGTTTCCCCAATATTTTTTATAACCCTTTGGCAAGGACACGGGTTTCCAAACTTTTTCTTTTAAGTCTTCACAAGTTTTCACACACTGTTGTGGTATTTTGGGCCCCTTTCCCCCCAGGGCAAAACCCTCCTCTAGAAGGATTTTTTGGGGCTGTCGTTGGGCAACAGGGGGACTTTCAACCCCCTCCAAAGATTTTCATGGGGTTGAGACCCGGAGCGGGGTAGGCCACTCCAGGCCCCTTGATACCCCTTCTTTGCTCGGGGCGGGTTTTTTTGGGATCTTTGTCATGTGAAAGCCCCAGCCACGTTTCATCTTTCAACCCCTTGCTGAGGGAAAGGAGGTTTTCAAAATTTTCTCCCCAAATTTTACATGGCCCCATTCTTTCTTTCCTTTACACGGATCAGTCGTCCGGGCCCCTTTTGCAGAAAACAGCCCCGGGAAGAATGATTTCCACCCCCATCTTCCCCTTTAAGGTAGCCCCATGGGGGGGGCCCCACAAGGGCCCAAGGGGTGTCCAGGGTAGGGGGGGGAAATTTGGTGGAGGGATGTGTTTCAGTTTTTAAGCAGGGCTTTTGAAAACGCCGGGGGTTTGGGGGTTCTTTTTCCCCAAACGGGGGGGTATGAAAAATAAAAATAAATGATGTTTTGCCCAACTAACGGGAAGTCGCTTTTGGTAAGGGGTTTTTTGCAAAAATGACAAAAAGAAAATGAAAAAAAGGGTTTTCCCTTTGGATGCAACTCAGCATTTTTTTGTCCCCCAAAACACGAAAAGTTGATTTTTTAAACCAAAAAAGTTTTTTTTTGGTTTCATTGACCAAAAGCCCTTTCCCAACCTCTTTGGACCCACCAAATGGACTCTAGCAAATTTTCGGGAGGGGGCCGGGACAGAAATGGCTTAAGCGGGGGGGGGGGGGGGGGGGACACTTTCGGGGAAACTGCAGGTTTTGGCCCCGGGCGGGTAGTGTTTTACTGATGGAAACCCTTTTTAAATTTTGGTCCCAGCCCCTTTCAGGTCATTCACTAGGCCCCCCAGTGTGGTTCTGTGATTTTTGCTCACCTTTTGGATCTTTTGGGACCCCACGGGGTGAGATTTTGGTGGCCCCAGATGGGAGGGAGATTACAGTGGTTTTGTATGTTTCCTTTTCCCTAATAATTGCTCCCACAGTTGATTTCTTCAAACCAAGCTGCTTACCTATTGCAGATTCAGTCTTCCAGCCTGGTGCAGATCTACAATTTTGTTTCTGGTGTCCTTTGACAGCTCTTTGGTCTTGGCCATAGTGGAGTTTGGAGTGTGACTGTTTGAGGTGTGGACAGGTGTCTTTTATACTGATAACAAGTTCAAACAGGGCCATTAATACAGGTAACGAGTGGAGGACAGAGGAGCCTCTTAAAAGAAGAAGTTACAGGTCTGTGAGAGCCAGAAATCTTGCTTGTTTGTAGGTGACCAAATACTTATTTTCCACCATACCACACGCGATCGATAATAGACAGTACTGTGCAGCCGTCTTCATCGACCTGGCCAAGGCTTTCGACTCTGTCAACCACCACATTCTTATTGGCAGACTAAATAGCCTTGGTTTCTCAAATGACTGCCTCGCCTGGTTCACCAACTACTTCTCAGATAAGTTCAATGTGTCAAATCTGAGGGCCTGTTGTCTGGACCTATGGCAGTCTCTATGGGGTGCCACAGGGTTCAATTCTGGGCCGACTCTTTTCTCTGTGTATATCAATGATGTCGCTCTTGCTGCTGGTGACTCTCAGATCCACCTCTACGCAGACGAACCATTTTGTATACATCTGGCCCTTCATTGGACACTGTGTTAACCAATCTCCAAACGAGCTTCAATGCCATACAACACTCCTTCCGTGGCCTCCAACTGCTCTTAAACTCTAGTAAACTAAATGCATGCTCTTCAAATCGAACGCTGCTGGCACCCCCCACCCGAGTAGAATCACTACTCTCGACAGTCTGACGTGTGGACAAACTACAAATACCTAGGTGTCTGGTGAGACTGTAAAACTCTCCTTCCAGACTCAAACAATTAAGGGCATCGGCAAATCAAAAAAGTTAAATCTAGGAAATCGCAACCAGATTAGCCATGATATTATCAGAACATTCTGTAAAACTCATTGTGCCAAACAAAACATTGCAACACTCTGTCGTCTATAAGTAAAAAAAAACCTGGATACTATAAACTTACCGACCACTTGACATATCGGGCACATATGTCATTATACAAAAAAAAAATAGCCTCCAAACAAATCTTTCTCAGAGCAAAAGGGATGGAAAAACGTACTAGCAAACAGAAAAGGTAGCCCATCCCGTGAGTGGTCACCACAAGCCCACCATGAGGAAAATTACCCCACCAACGTGTGAGACCGAGTAACGACTAAAATACACCCAACGGATAATAAAAGTGGAAGAGGTACGAATAAAATTACAAAGGAAATGCTTAAAGTCGAGTCTCCAAAACACACTTGGCTCCAGGCCATCTAATAAAATCACAATGGACTAGGGACAACAAAATCCCTGGACCTCTAAATAATTAGTACAGTGGTCACACAAATAGGCAAACAACCCTAAAAATCCGTAGAAAGTATGATCGACTCAAGCCAAGGGTATATTCTCAAATGGTATCTACATCACAAAACGCCAAACAAACCTCAACTATTGGCCGACAATTCCTTCCAGCTTTCTCTGCAATGCCAATGAAACGGAAAGAACTGCAAGAAAACTCTGCAAAAAAAAAAAAAAATCTCCCTGACTAGCTGGAATCACTCAATAATCATACTCCCTCACTAATTCTTTTTAAAGCAAAACAACCCAGTCTGAAATCAGCCCCGCACAACTACCCTTAACCGAAAATTGTTCTTTTATTTTGCACATTGAACCACAGTATCCTACTTGTACACCAGCCATCCTGGAAAATAATAGCATTCCAGTGTTTACCAGCCCCCCATATTACACCATAGCCTATTTATTGCCTTATTTCCATAACTTGCTACAATTTTGCACAAACCCCAAAAAAATGTGCTAATCAATATTTTGCACATCATCTCTTGTTTACATCATCAGTCACAGGCATCAATTCAAATCTGGTAATGGACTGAAAGACATCATGTAATTTATTTGCAAATATAGCAAGTTTATTTATAGCAAATATATAATTATAAGCAAAGAAAAAACGTATATGGGCTCACTGATGCACCACGCTAGGGAGGTCACAGATTTGAGCGGCCTGTCTTAAAAGTTCTTCCTTAAATACCCTGATAGGATAGTTACCGGTTTCTGAATAGGCCTATCTGAGTAGGGCTGCGTGGTATAGAATGCTGCCTGTTCGTGGCGCTGCGGGTTGGTCCCAACCCCTAGGCGCTAATTAACCAGGCGTAGTCATCTCTAACTCATAAAAAAAAGTAGCATGTTTTTAAATAAATCGCAATACTTAGAACTTTACTGCTTGTTCTATGCTCTTGGTAAAACCACAGGGATACGCAGTATCGTGACTGACAGCTGATACTCCAGAACAGTTAGTCACATCAACTGGCTTACCTGGTATTTACATAAACCATAAAAAACAAATATCCAGAAATAATAAATTCTGTCCAAAGGTTAAACTCTTGTATTAAAACAAACAAATTAAATCCCAACAATAAAAAAAAATGTGTTGTTGAGTTATAAAACTGCTATGCTTCATCTGGCCCAGGTCATAGTGTAAACGAAAATTTGTTCTCAAAAGCTAGTTTCTAAGATGAATGAGAATAAAAAAAAATAAGGTTAAAAAATTATAGACATGAGCCGAATCCCAAGGTTCAGTTGAAAGAGCACTTAGGGCCTCTTTCTACTATGTGGGAACTTAGCGACATACCGTAGTTGCTGAAGGAGTACAAACACAAGACAAACATGATTGAACAAAGGCGGAATGTTTAAACTGGATAATCAGATACCCGTTAACTTTGTTGAAATGAGGCTATAAACAGGAAGCCCTCTGCTGTTTAGTAGTATTTGTATATTCGAATGTTGGCGGGCCTTAACCTAAAGTCGAAACTATTTTTCAAGTGGAGTCAACATGTTCTCCATTCTCCCATGTTGTCTTCCTGGGACTTTAGGCAGAGAGTTCACATAATTGGAAAATTATAACGTCTTCGGGTCCTCTACCTCACTGAATCTAAAAGACAGATCCTGCTAGACAGAGAGATAATAATAAACAATTAGGAGTTAACTGCGCCCTCTGAACTCTGGCAATCGACCATAAAACACACGTTTCTACAATGAATCGGGGGTTTTGGTTATTTAACCTTTTAACACGGGTTTTGGTTTTCGTTTCCCACGGAAAATTTATTTATGGAAATCAATCTGTAGGTTCTGGTTAGCGTTGCAAAGGATAATGAAAGTAAGGGGTATCAGAAATTACTAAGGGGGCACAAAATATTTGCTGCTGATACACAGGATGGAAAAAATTCGATAGTACATTTACCCACAATGTATTTGCAGCCACGCACGGCTGTCTTGCAGCAAGAATACAGGCAAATGCACCTTTTTACAAACATGGACAATTCAAAAATAGCAAGTCAGGACAACGCTCCCTTTGCACAATCCCCAAAACAATCCAAGAAAAATTTTTGGGCCAAATTTACCGTAAAAAACATTTCCCTTCATGCCAAAAAAAATGCATTTAAATCGCGGAAAGCAAACTTTTTTAAAATAAAAATCCCAACGATTTTTAACGGTCCCAAGCGCCCCTTCCCACTAGAGTGCCCAAAATATGAGCATATGATAACAAAAAAATTACTTTCCATAGCTACGAGTTT
This sequence comes from Coregonus suidteri, assembly GCA_036851935.1. Classification (NCBI taxonomy): domain Eukaryota; kingdom Metazoa; phylum Chordata; class Actinopteri; order Salmoniformes; family Salmonidae; genus Coregonus; species Coregonus suidteri. The sequence continues at coordinate 37,635,176 of CM072244.1, read as the reverse complement.
ATAAAAAAATTTTTTTTAGCTTTTAGTAGATGTCTTATCCAGAGTAAAATTAACAGTTAGTGGTGCATAATTTTTCATATTCCCCCCGGGGGAATCAAACCCCACCATCACGGGGTTTTGAAAAGCTCCATGCCTCCCCCCAAGAGCTAAACGGGGCAACACTATAGTTTACACTTTAAACAAACCAAAAATTAAATAAAAATGCCAGTTGAATCGCGCGCTTCTCCTGGTGCAACATGCTCCGTCTTTTGCTCACTGAATACTTTTTTAAAGTTAAAAAAAGAGTTCTCGAAAAGTTGCTGGGAGCCCCAAATGTTAACCCCAGCTTAAGGCCATCTCACAGTAGACTTTGCTTTTAGAGGCCCGGGTATCTCCCCAAAATGTTGCGTCCCCAAAAAGGGCGTTTTTCAGTCGGTAGAAACGGGTGGGAGCCCATTTAAACTCGGGCTTCCAAAAAAATCCCCTTTGAGTTTAAAAGGGCCAGCAGTTTTTTCCCACTTTTCCACATCCAAAAATTTTCATTCTTGGGTTTGCAAGGGCCCACACAGGGCCTAAACGAGTTGGCGTTTCGTTATTAAAATTCTTGCTGACATTTCCCCCAGTACAGCAAAAAGTTTTTAAAAAAAAAAAAAAAACCGGTTTTCCCCTTTGTCATTATGGGGATTTTTTGGGGGTAGATTAAAATTTTTTTTTTATTATTTTTTTTTTTTTTTTTACTTTCCTTTTTTAGAATAAGACTTTTTAACATAAAAATGGGGGAAAAAGTCAAGAGGTCTGCATTTCTGTGATGGACTGGCAGTCCAATGCATTCTCTCCAATTTAAAAACCGAACAATGGAAGCTTTCAATTAGTCATCATCTCCCCCCGCCCTTTCTGGCTGTGGTAGAAAATGGGGGGAATCTCTGCCCGGGAAAAGTTTCCAATGGGCAGTTAGAATTTCCTTTTAACTGAAAAGGAGTGGAGGGGCTAAGGGTATCCCTGACAGGAAAAACTCCCGGGAACAGGTACAGATTCAATTTCTCTTACTTCCCGGGAGGTTTTCGGGGGGAAAAAGATTCCCAAGCTCTTTTCCTTTCTGTCACGTTTTTACTAGCTAGCCCTCCCGACTACTCAGTCTATTGACTTGTAGAATGTTTGCGTACATTTTAAGAGTTAGGTTTCTTTCTCTGTCTCTATGCGATCCCAATCTGACACCATTTATGTTTTTTCCTTTTAATGAAAACCGGGGGGTGGGTTTGAACTTTTTTTAAATAATCAGATACTACACTAAAATTTCCCTTTGTGAGCCACGGAAGGATTCTTCAATCCCCCCCCCGCTTTTGCGGCTGGGTACGTAGCTAAGGTATTAAACACCAACAACCACTTGGTTTTCTTTATGGATTCTTATATTCAGCGACAAAGGTTTTAAGAAATAGCCAAGTTGTTGATACCAGACATTTGCTTAATACAGGGGGAAAAAAAAGTATTTGATCCCCGCTGTTTTTTTCGTTTGCCAAGGAAAAAAATGATCAGTCTAAAATTTTTAAGGGTGGGTTTTTTAAAAAACAGGAGACAAAATAACAACAAAAAAAATCCAGAAAAACCAGTAAAAAATGTTAAAAATTTGATTAGACATAAAAAATAGTCAATTACAGGGTTGCAGGTGGTTTTTTATTTTTGGCATAGTCACGTGTACAGGGTTTTAGGTGGTTATTTGGGATAGTCACGGAAAAGGGGTTGCCGGGTGGTCATTATATTGGGCGATAGTCAGTGAAAGGGGTTGCAGGTGGTCATTTTATTGGCGATGTCACGTGACGGGGTTTGGAGGGGGTAAATTTTATTGGCGATAGTACTGACGGGTGCAGGGGTCATTTTTATGGCGTAGTCAGTGTACAGGGTTGAGGTGGTCTTTAAGGCGAAGCACATGTATGGGTGAGGGGTCTATAGGCGAAGTCACGGACAGGGTTGGGGGGGTTTTTTGGGGTTTATTTTGTGTTTTGGGTGGCAAACACCAATACAAACATTATTAACAGAAGTATTTTAAAAAAAATTTGTAAGGTTTTTTAAGTATTACTTAATTGTATTTTTAACAAATTACTTAGAAAAAAATTTGTTACCTAAAAAAAGGGGTAATTTTTATGAAGAATATTTTTTTTGATTTTTTAAAATTTAAATTTTTTTTATTTCAATAATGGAGTATTTTTGTAAACAATTAAAAAAAAAACAATAAAAAATTTTTTCAATCCACTTTTTAAGCAACAAAATGTGAAAAAAATTATAGGGGTGTAGACTTTTCCCAAAGGCATTATAGCCCAAAAATATTTTTGGGGGTCATTTCCTTTGGGGGATAATGCCCGGGTTCTCCCTCCATTATATAAGACACTCTATTTTAATGAGACCCTACATCACCCCAACTGGCACGCCCAATAGGAGAGGAGAGGGGCTGAACTAGGGGAAAGGGGGGGGTGGCGCCGAACTGGAGGGGGAGGGGGCTGGAACTAGGGGAGGGGGAGGTGGGCTGCCGAAATAGGAGGGGGATGGGGGCTGCCCCAACTAGGAGAGGGGAGGGGTGGCTGCCGAACAGGAAAGGAGAGGTTGGCTGCCGAACTTAAGCAGCAGAAAGATGAGCGGTCCGTTGACTTTTCTTGCCACGTTTTTCATGTAGGATATAGCCTATCTTTAGGAGGGGAATATTTTCAGGCAGAGCAAAGGAAATTAATATATATTGAAAAGGAGAAGACTAAACTCGACCCCCATGTTGCGCCTTTTGCTTTATATTAATACAGTAAGTTAAGGTAGGTTTTTTTAACTTGAGAGAAGAATAACAACAATACAAATCCAGAAAAAAAGCATATCAAAAAAGTTATAAATTTATTGCATTTAAGGGGGGAAATAAATATTTGACCCCCCCCTCAAACAGACAGATTTTGGCTCCCCGGGTCTTTTTACAGGAAAAGAGCTAAGATTAGGAGACATTTTTTAAAGGGGCTGTCCCAAATTTAGTTTTTTACTTGTATAGAAGACAAGACAAATGTCCACAGAAGCATCATCAATCAGATTCCAAACTCTCCCCCAGGCCAAGACCAAAGAGCTCTCCAAGGGTGTCAGGGGGCAAAATTGTAGACCTACACAAGGTGGAAAGGGCTCAAGACCACGCCAAGGCTGGTGAGAAGGTGACAACAGTTGGGGCGATTATTGAAATGGGAAAAAACACAAAATAGTTCAATCCCCTCGGCCTGGGGCTCCAGCAAGATCTCACCCCGTGGGTTGCAAAGATCATGAGAACGGTGAAGAATCAGCCCCGAACAACAGGAGGATCGTCAATGATGCAAGGCGCTGGGACCATAGTCACCAAAAAAACAAAAAATTTTGGTAAACACTACAGTGAAGGACGAAATCCTGCAGTGCCCGCAAGGTCCCCCGCAAGAAACACAATACGGGGCCGTCGAAGTTTCCCAAAGAACATCTGAAGTTTTCAAAAGAAAACTGGGTAAAAGTTGTGGTAGATGAGACCAAAACGAGCCTTTGTCACAATCAACCGCCTGTTTGGAGGAGGGGAGGAAGGGCCCCTATGACCCCAAGAACCCACCCCCACCCCCAAACATGGAGGTGGAAACATTATGTTTGGGGGTTTTTTTTCCTAAGGGGACAGGACAATTCCCCGCATCAAAGGGACTTAGGACGGGGCCCATGTCCCTTTTAACTTGGGTGAAAAACCCCCTTTCCCCTCAGCAGGCTTTGAAAATGGGTCGGGGGGGATTCTAGATGACAATGCCCCAAAACACACGGCCAAGGCAACAAAGGGGGTGGCTCAAGAAGAAGCACATTAAGGTCCGGAGGGCCTAGCCCGCTCCAGACTTAAAACCCCTAGAAAAACTGTGGAGGGAGCTGAAGTTCGAGTTGTAAACGCAGCCTCGAAACCCTTTAAAGATTGGAGAAAAATAGGCAAAGAGGGGTGGGACAGAATCCCTCCTGAGATGTGTACAAACTGAGGCCCAAATACAAGAAGTTGACCTCTGTGATTGCCCAAAAAGGGTTTTTCCACAAGTACTAAATCAGTTTTGCAGAGGGGTCAAATACTTATTTCCCTATTTTTAAATGCAAATCAATTTAAAATTTGGGCATGCGTTTTTGGTTTTTTTTTAGTTTTTCGATCTCACTGTTCAAATAAACCTACCATTAAAATTTAGACTGTCTTTTTTTGTCAGGGCAAAAGTACAAAAACAGCAGGGGTCAAATACTTTTTTCCCTCACGTAATCACTTTTTGGGGGTTTTCACCTCGACCACATTGGTTTAAAACTTTTCCAAAAGTATTTTCTTTTAAAATACTGTGGGAAAAATATAGCCAATTATTTTTTAAGGGAAATTTACTGGGAAAGTAAGCCACGTCGGTTTTTTGGGCCCATTCATAGGTAGCCGGGGGAGGCTAGGTGTGAATTTAAATTTTTACAGAGGTGCTTTTGGACAATAGCCCAGGCTAACGCATACACAGCAAAAAAAGACACCCCTTTCCAAAAAAAATCTGCGGGGGGAAGTATTTTTTATCACAATGTTTCTGTCCTGACCCCCCTCAACATGAAAAAACGGACCGGCCCCAATGATCTTGTCAGAGGGCCCCCACCCTCTACTTTTTAAAAAGTCTTTGGGATTTTACCATTGAAAATTGGGGGAAAAATAATACCCGTACCAATCAAAAGTTCGGACACAAACCTTTCTCATTCAAAGGGGGTTTTTTATTTTATTTTTTTCTTTTTTTTTAAATTTTTAGAATAAAGTGAAAACATCCAAAATAGGGGAAAAAAAATATATTTTATATTTGAGGTTCTTCAAAAAAGCCACCCTTTTCCCTTTACGGGCGCTTTGCCCAAATTTGGCATTCTCTTTAAACCCTCTTTATAGGTAGTTTACCTGGAATTAAAATTTTTATTTGTTTAAAAAACTTTTTTGGGGTTTCAAAATTTTAAATTTTAAAGTGTTTTTCATAAATTTTTATGTCTTTTTCTATTATTCTACAAGGGAGAAAAAAAAGAAAAATTTAATAAAAAACTTTTGTGGGGTTTAAAAAAATTTTACTTTTAATTTTTAAATTTTAGTACATTGAAAAACAGACACCACCTTTTTTTCATGTCATGCAAACCCTGTCATAAACATAAAGCTTTCAATTTAGAAATCAACTATCCAACTAAAAACCCACATGCCCATTTTAAAATTAAAAAAATTCAAAAAAATTACAATTGCCCTTTTCCCGATGCCTTTTGTCTAAAGGAAAATTGTTTCTCCCGGGACCCCCGGGTTCATATCGTGGTTTTTACAACATTAAAATTTTGGGCCTGCAAATTGGTAGCAAGCAAACAGAAATGTTATTTTTTTTTAACATCGTGAAGTATACCATTTTTAGGAATGGGTAATCTTTACAAGTTGCAGCTATATCAAAAACCGAAAACCAAATTTTCATTTTCTGGGGTTTTGGGTAACTCCTGTGCAACGGACGGAATGAAAAGCAGAGTTGGAAAAATGTTTTTTGGTGTCCTTTTAATTTTTAAAAGCGGGGGGGGTTGTTTCCACCCCGTTGTGGCGCCCCATTTAAATGCAAGACCTCATCAACCATTGTTGTGTTTTTTACCCTTATGTACTAACTTGAACCCCCACTACCCTTTTTTGGGGATTTACGGGAAAAAACCCCACCCCAAACCCCCCCTCCCTCTCCCCCCAACCCCCTCCCCCCCCCCCCCTTTTGGGGTCCCCGGGTCGTGCCTCTCCTGGAAATTTACTGCTGGGTCTAAAGGGGTGCTGTGCTTGGTCGACTGAGAAAACACCGGGACGAGTGGGTTTTGCCACATACCTTTATTTTGGGACACCCCCTAGATGCCTTATTACCATTAATAAAATCCTAACCTTCTTAAAAGTAGAATCATTAGAAGCATTCTCCCCATGTTACAGATGATTTTAACCCATCAAAATGCTCAATCGATAAACAAGGTTTGGAAAGCGGGGCCTTGAACTACTTCGATTGAGAAGGAACCTAACGTCTGTCTTTTTTTCACGGGGGACACCCCCAAACCGTCCTCCTCGTAAAGGGGCTTATCATATGGGGGGGGGCTAAAAACATCAGAGCTGAGACAGAGAAATCTCCAGTCAAACACCTCAAAACCCAGCAAGATTACAGGGAAAAACCTCCGCGTTTTGACTGTGGAAAGATTTTTCACCTTTTCAAAACTAAAAACACAGAGAAAAAACCAAAGGAGAGAACCCTTACAGCTGTGATAAATGGGGGAAGATTTTTCCTTTTAGACCCAGCTGGAAAAAGAGAAAACCACGGAGAAAACTTAAGGGTTTGATCAATGGGGGGAAGAGATTCATAAAATTTGACACAAAAAAAACACACAGGAAAAAAACCTTACCTTTTTGGGGCCTTCAGACGGGGGAAAAAAGGTGGGGGCCTTAAACCCCCAAACTTAAACAAAACCTTTTTCCCGGGTTACCCCAAGAAAAAACCCACAGGGAAAGGGGGAAGCCTTTTTGGGGTTTGATCAATGGGAAAATTTTCCATTTTCGTAAGGAAATTTGGGTTAACAAAGAGAATACACACAGAAGAAACCTTTGGTGGATAAAGGGGAAGAGATTACTCATTCAGGAACCGGTGGACAAAAAGAGAAACACACGGGAGAAAAATTTTTGTGTGATAAATGTGGGAAGAGTTTTTTCCAACCCTTAATAAAAAGGAACCCTGGGGGTTACACGAGGGAATCCCCACAAAGGAAAAAAGGAAACCGGGAAAACCTTTTTTTTGGATCATGTGGGAAGAGTTTCACTCATCAGGAAGCCGGTTTTTACAAAAGGGAAAAACACACGGAGAAAGTTTTTTTACCAGTGTGGGAAGAATTACAGTCAAGGACCCTGGTAAACAAAGAAACACACGGAGAGAACCTTTTTGGTTTGACAGTGTGGGAAGAGATCACATAGAACGGGTTTTAACAAAAAAGAGAATACACACGGGAGAAAAACCTTTTGTTTTGATCAGTGTGGGAAAAGTTTCATTTCATTCGGGAACCGGCTTTACACAAAGAATCACACGGGAGAGAAGCCTTCCCACTGCTCAGACTGGGAATGAGCTTAACCATTAAAAAGGATTTAGTAACCAAAAATCCCCAAACAGGAGAGAACCTTTGGGTTGTGATCTGGGGAAGAGTTCACTAGTCGGAAACCCCTGGCTAGACACAAGGAAAACACCAACGTTGGTAACCTTTCCATTTTTGTTACAATCCAGTTAAGGAGCTGGGTAACCCCGGGAGAAACCCTACGGGTGAGTTTTGCCCACTTAAAAGCTTCTTAAGGGCCTTCCTTAGGGTATTTGAGTTGTCAAAAAGGGGTCCCCCCTCTGAAAATTTTAACATCCTTTATTTCCAGATTTCTATTAATTGCAATGTGAGTGAAATAGTCTGTTTGAATGGTGTGGGCGTACGTCCCCCAACAACAGAATGGTGTGGTGTTTCCCAACAACAGGGGTCGTCAGAGAAAGCGGGGCGGTGCTCCCCCCCCTCTCTCGAAGTCTTGTTAGGGTAAGGAAGGGTCCGTTTAACATGCGACTGTTGGGGTGTGGTCAAAAAAACCTTAAGTCGCTGCCGTCCACAGTCTGTTGAAGATGCTATGAACCCGTTAAATCTGTTCACCAGAGATTACGAAGTTGGAGTAATTTTTGGTTTCTTGCGGCAAACAGGGGATTTAAGATGATAAAAATGTTGGGGCAATTCACCATCACCATGATCAACCCTTTACCCATCCATCCCCCATCACATGTCAACCCCGTCTACCATCCAGTCACCTTATTTTGAAATGACAATTTTTTTGGGAGAATGAAACAGGTAGTGAATATTTTCCCAAAAATTTTCGTTAACCCAAAACCCCGTCAGCAGGACATTGTGAATCTTTCAAGAACTGTTTCCTCCAGTGGAAAAGGGGGTTTTTTTGCAACCGGGCTCATCAGCCGCCTCGGTACTTGTAGCAAAAAACAAAATACAAAGTTTTCTGCTTCAGTGTTTTTAGATATTTTTCCAGTGTTTACTATGGTTAAATGAAAGATAATTACAACATTCCTAAGTGCGGCTTTATTGACAATTAATTAAGTTTTTGCAAGAGTAATTTTGCGTGTTGACCCTTCTATTTCAAGACCTCTGCAAGGCAGCTGCAAATTAATTCTGGGCCCAAACCGATGATGGCAGCCCCTCTTGCTAACAAGATTTGGGGTTTTCAGAATGGTGGGTTTTTTTTTGTCCACCCCCCTCTTGAGGGTTTACCAAATACTCAATGGGATTAAAGGGCTGGGGGGTTTTCCTGGCCCCTGGACCCAAAAATTTTTTATGTTTTGTTTCCCCAAGCTCCTCACTGGAAAAAGCATTGTTCGACCAAACTGTTTTTGGATGGGTTGGGGGAAAGGGTCTCTGAGGAGTGTTTTTACCTTCTTTATCTGGGTGGGGTTCTTAGGCAAAAAAGTAAGCCCACTCCCTTTGGGTGAGAAGCAACCCCACAAGAAAGGTTTCCCGGATGCTTTACGGGGGGCATGACACGGACTGATGGTAACGCTTACCTTTTTTCTCCGGACAAACTTTTTTTCCGGAAAGCCCCAAAAATCAGAAAGGGATTCATCAGAGAAAATGACTTTACCCCCGTCCCCGCAGTTCAATCCCTTACCTTTTGCAGAATATCATTCTTCCTGGCATCTCTGATGGTGGGCCCTGATTCCCCCAGCTGAATCAACTTTAGGAACGGTTCCCGGCGCTTTTGGGATTTTTTTGGCCGCCCCGAAGCCCATTTCACAACAATTGAACCCTTTTCCCTTTAAGTTCTTGGATCCCGAAAAAATGGTTGATTTGGTCATTTTTACTGCAGCAAATCCTTGCCGTAACCATTTTGTGCAAAGCAATGAGACGGCAGTGTTTCCTTTTCAGGTAACCATGGGTTACAGAGGAAAAACAAAGATTTTAAGCACCACCCCCTTTTTTAAAGTTTTAGTCTGTTTTTCAAATCAATCAGCAGCAGGGGGATCTCCAGCCTTGTCCCGCAAAACTCTCACCTGTGTTTTCGAGGAATCACTGACATGAAAGTCAGCTGGTCCTTTTGGGCAGGGGTGAAATGCAGTGTTAATGTTTTTTTGGGGATTAAGTTCATTTTTGTTCAAATGCAATGAATTGCAATTCATTGATCACTCTCATAACAGTCTGGAGTATATGCAAATGCCATATAAAGAGGGGAGCAGACTTTTTGAAAAATTTTTATTTGTGTCATTCTCAACTTTTTACCACGCTGTATATTAACAGCAGGGTTTTAAACCGTCTGGGGTTACTATTATTTTCTTATACTGAAGTCGGAAATTTACTACCTTAGGTTGGGGTCTTGAAACTCGTTTTTTTTAACCACTCCAAAAATTTCCTTTTTTAAAAAATGATAGTTTGGCAAGTCGGTTAGGACATTATTTGTGCATGACAACAATTTTTACAAAAAGATATTTACTTATAATTATAATCACAAATTCCCTGGGTCAGAAGTTTACATACCTTAGTTGATGGCCCTTTAAAAAAGCTTGGAAAAATTCCCAAAAAAGATGTCAGGCTTAGAAGCTTTTTTTATAGCTAAATTTACATCATTGAGTCAATTTGGGGTTTACTGTGGATGTATTTTCCCGCCCCACCTTTAAACCCAGTGCCTTTTGTTGAATCATGGGAAATGAAAAAAATCAGCCAAGACCTCAGAAAAAAGGGACCCCTTCATCGTACAAAAATTTCCAAATAAAAACACCCATGGACCCCGCAGGGCATACCCCTGAGGGAAGGGACGCTTCTCCCAGAAAAAACGTACTTTGGGTGAAAAGTGCAAACCATCCCAGAAAAAAAGCAAAGGGGCCTTGTAAGATGCTGGGAAAAAAAAGGTACAAAATATCCATATCCCCAGTAAAACGAGTCTTATCAAATAAAACCCGAAAAGGCCCCCTCAGAAGGAAAAAAGCCCCTGCTGCAAAAAAAGCATAAAAAAACCAGACTCCGGTTTTGCAACTGCCTGGGGCAAAAATTGTACTTTTTGGAGGGGGTGGGGGGCGTTGCAACCCCAAGAAACCCTCTCAAACCCCTGAAGCAGGGGGTGGCAGATCATGTGTGGGGGTGATTTCTGCAGGAGGGATGGGGGCATTCCAAATAGATGGATCATGGGAAGGGGAAATTTTGTGGATATATTGAAGCAACTCTCAAAACCCGTCGGAAGTTAAAATTTTTTGAAATAGGTCTTCCAAATGGACAATGACCCCAAGCGTACTTCCAAATTGTCCCAAATGGTTTAAAGTAAAACAAATAAAGGGAAATTGAGTGGCCATCAAAAAAGCCCTGACCTCAACCCTTTTTAGAACATTTGGGGGGGGCAAAACTAAAAAAAGAAAGGTTCGAGCAAGGGGGCCAAAAAACCTGACCCCGGGTTACCCCAGCTCTTTCAGGAGGAATGGGCCCAAAAATTTCCCCCAACTTTTGGGGGAAAAGCTTGTGGAAGGTACCCGAAAGGGTTTGCCCAAATTTAAAAACAATTTAAAGGCAATGTAGCAAATCCCCAAATTTGAGGGTAGTAAATTCGGCCCCATTTGGGAAATGGGATGAAAAAAATAAAAGCTGAAAAAAAATTCTTTCCCTTTTATTCTGACATTTCACATTCTTAAAAATAAAGTGGTGATCCTAACTGCCCTTTAGCCAGGGAATTTTTACTAGGTTTAAAATGTCGGGAAATTTGGGGAAAAAAAGGGTTTTTAAATGCTTTGGCTAAGGTGTTTTGAAAATTTTCCGACTTAAAACGAAAATGTTGTCAGTCAGCTAGGCTTTTTAAAAGATAGCTTTACCCGTGTTGGGTAGTTTTAAAACAAAACCCAAAAAACCCCAAAACATTGGCGTATTTGGGACCATTTTGTGTTTTATTAAAACAGCAGGGTTTCAAAAAAAACAGTCTGGGGCCTTACTATTTATTAAATTTTATACAGTTAAAAGCCCCGGAAAGTTTTAACAACGGGAAAAAGTTGTTCCCCTTTTTTAAGAAAAATAATCATCCCTTTTAAAACCCGATTCCATTCCCCTCCTCCAAAAACCCTCCTTCTCCCCCCCCTTGCCCGGGGTGACATTCATTCCCCTCCCCCCCTTTTTTCACTGTGACAGTCATCCCCCCTCCCCCCCCTTTCATGTCACAGTATCTCCCCCCCCTCCCCTTCACTGTGACAGTATCCCCCCTCCCCCCCTTTTCACGGGATTTTCTCTTCCTCTTTCACGACAATGTTCACCCCCAGAGTTCTTTTTAAACCCCAACAGACCTCTCTTTTTGAAAGGGGCGAAAACCCTTAAGGGGGAGCTCGGGTTTGGGGGATGTTATTTGGCTAGTATTTAAATTTAGCTAGCACTACGCTAATGCATCTTAACAAGTGGGGGGGAATAAAAACCCAAAATTACGGGGGAGAACAAGTATTTGAACACTGCCAAATTTTTGCAGGTTTTTTTATTTAAAAAAGCATGTAGAGGTCTGAATTTTCATGGGTTAACACTTAAAACTGGGAGAGACGGAATCTAAAACAAAAATCCGGGGAAAACCCACATTTTTATGATTTTTAAATAATTAATTTGCATTTTATTGCATGACTAATATTGATCCCCTACCAACATTAGTTCCAGCTCTCACAGACCTGTTATTTTTTATTTTAAGAAGCCTTCTTTCTCCACCATTACCGTTTTAAATGCCCTGTTAAAAACTCTTTCCCTATAAAAAAGAACCTGTCCACACACCAACAGCCCAAACCTCCCCACAAGGGCCAAGACCAGAGAGCTGTGTAAGGACAAAAAGGGATAAAATTTAGACCGCCCAAGGCTGGGATGGGCTACAGGACAATAGGCAAGCAGTTGGTGAGAGGCAACAACTGTTGGGGCAATTATTAGAAAAAGGAAAAAAGTTAAAAATGACAGTCAATCACCCTCGGTCTGGGGTAAAGCAAGATCTACCGGGGGGGACAATGATCATGAGGGGAAAGGGGAGGATCAGCCCCCGAACTACACGGAGGACCCGGTCAATGACCTGAAGAGAGTGGGACCAAGTTCAAAGAAAACCATTAGAAAAACACTACGTCGTCATGGATTTAAAACCTGCAGCGCAGCAAAGGGCCCCCCGCCAAACCAGCGCAGTCCCGGCCTCGACGTTGCCAAGACCCCTGGATGATCCAGAGGAGGAGTGGGAGAAGGTCATGTGTCTGATGAGACAAAAAATAGAGCTTTTTGGGCTAAAACCCCTCGCCGTGTTTGGGGGAAGAAGAAGGGATGAGTACAACCCCAAGAACACCATCCCAACCCTGAAGCAGGATGTGGAAAAATCTTCTTGGGGATGCTTTTCGCAAAGGGGACAGGGCGAAACCGCACCGTATTGAGGGGAGGATGGATGGGGGCCCGTATGCGAGATTTGGCCCCCAAAATCCTTTTTCCCCATAAGAGCATGAAGATGGGCGTGGGGGTCTTTTTAGCATGACAACGACCCGAAACACAAGTCAGGGAAAAAGGAGTGGCTCCGAAGAAGATCCAAGGCCCGGAGTGGCCTAGCCCGTCTCCCGACCTGAAACCCCAAAAGAACACTTTGGAGGGACTGAAAGTCCGTATTGCCAGCGAAGCCCCAAAATGAAAGGGTCTGGAGAAAAATCTGAATGGAGGAGTGGGCCAAAATCCCCTACTGCAGTGGTGCAAACTGGTCAAGACCTAAGGGAAAAGTATGATCTCTGTAATTGCAAACAAAAAGGTTTCTGTACCAAAAATTAGTTTTGCTTTTCTATGTATCAAATACTTTTGTCATGCAAAAAAAGCAAAAAATACTTAAAAAACATACAAAGTGATTTCTGGATTTTTTTTTAGATCCCCCTCTCTCACGTGAAGGTACTATGTATAAAACAGACCTCTAATGCTTTGTAAGTAGGAAAACCCGCAAAACGGCAGTGTATCAAAACTGTTTCCCCATGTATATGTTGTTATTCAGCTAGCTTTTTAAGATAGCAGCACACGCTAATGCTTATTAACTAGTACCCAACAAAACGTGAACAAACTGAACATTGTCGTGAAAGAGAAGAGGAGGAATAAAGGGAAAAAGGGGAGGAGGGGGAGATGTGCACAGTGAAAGGGAGGGGGGGGAGATGACTGTAAAAGTAAAAAGAGGAGAAGGGGGGGGGGGACTTCACAGTGAAAGGGGAGAAGGAGGGTGAAAAGGGAGGGGAGGAGGATGGATATTGTTTAATACGGGGTTTTTGTTTGGGGAGAGGAGAAAGTTTGATTTAGAAAAAAAGGCCGCAGTGTCACTGGCCTTTTAACACCCAAAGCCTAGGACCAAAAAGGCATGGAGAGGCACCCTTTTATTACAGCTCCAGCCTCTGGAAAGCCGAGAATCTGGGGGGGAACGAAACTGGGGCTTTTTAAAAACGAGATTTTAAAACACGCTTTTTATTTGTGTTTTCCCGGGGTGCTTTTTAGTCGTGCATTTTTATTGAAATTTCTTTATTTTTTTATCCTTTTATATTGTGTAGTAAATTTTTAGTTTTTTTTTAATTGTTTTTTTCTTTTTTTTTCTGTGAAGAAATTGTGTTCCATTCCTGTGGGGAAGTGCTGTATAAATAAGCTGATTGTTTCTTGGTTTTTTAAAAATCCCAATTTTTAGTTGGGCCATAAGGTAAATAGTTTGTTGTTTGAAATCTTTTGGGTTTTATTGAATTTAAACAAAAAGGCACTCAACCCCGGGATTATTGTGAACAACAAAGAGTGTTGTCAACATGCTAAAAAAAGGTGTAAATAACACAATAAGAGGTTTATTGGGGAGTTTTTAGTTAACTACTTAGACAACGTAAAAAACCAAATATGATTTATAAAATGTTGTAAAATAAAAACCCCTATAGCCCTATATGCCTGGTTTAAGAACCAAATTTAAAGGGTTTAAAAAAGAGCATGATGAAAGGCTTTTATGGGTATTTTTTCCTTTACTTTATATTATAATATGTTAGCAATAGTAGAGACATTCTTTGGGCAAATGCTGTGTTTGAAATGAGGGTTTCCCCTTAGCTCCTGCTTTCTGGTCTGGGCCGTAGTAAGGACATGGGATGTAGAAAAAATTCGGGAAAACAACCCCGGTATTGTAGTAACAAAAATAACGTTATCATTTTTTGTGCGTAGACCCAATAACATACCAAAAAAAAACCCATAGGGCTAAAGGCCAAGGGAGGGTGGTGTTTGGATAAAAGGGGGTTTCCGATATATATAAAAAGGAGACCAAGCAGAATGGGGGACGGGAAAAGAAGTAGAAAAAAAAACCATAGGGGCTGATATATAGAAATGATGAAGCTGTATAAAGAGAGCCCCCAAGTCTGGGACGGCGTGCTCTGCGACCAGCTCGGCTCTATTTTGTGAAATAAAGTATATTTTGATTTACAAAAAACTCTAAAAGTACTTTGTTTGTAGGGAAAATTTTCCCAAAAAAATAGCAGCTAAATGCCGCAAAAACTGTAATACAGTCCTTCAGAAAGATTTAAAACCCTTCCACTTTTTCAATTTTTTTTTTAAAAAACCCTAAAATTTAAAGGTTTTAAATTGAGATTATTTTGTCAGGGCATCAACAATCCCCCAAAAGTCAAATGGAATATGTTTTCAAAAAAATTTAATAAAAATAAAAAGCTAAAATTTCTTGATTTAAATTAAGATTCAACCATTTTTTTTAAAAGCCAAAGAAAAATTTTTCAACAAGTACATAATAATTTGCGGGGACTCATTTTGTGTAAAATAATAGTGTTAACATGTTTTTTAAATGACACCTCACTCCGCCCCAAGACATACTGACAATTACTGTAATGTCTCTCAGCGAGCAGGAAAATTTCAAACACAGATTCAACCACAAAAGACCGGGAATTTTTCCAATGCCCGAAAAGAAGGGCACCTATGGGTGACAACATTGAATATCCCTTATTTTACATTTTGGATGGTGTATAAATATACCCAGCCCTAAAAAGATAGAGAATCCTTCCAATCAGTTCCCGGAGGGGAAAGGGAAACCGCTCAGGGTTTCCCCATGAGGCTAATGGACTTTAAAACAGTTACAGAGTTTAAGGCTTGATAGGAGAAAACTGAGAATGGATCAAAACTTTGTAGTTACCCCAAAAACAAAAAAAATGCAGAGTGAAAAGAGGAACCCTGTACAGAATAAAGCTTTTTCCAAAAAAAAATGCATCCTTGTTTGGGGCAAAAAGGAAAAAGTAATAATGAAAAAAAATGTGGCAAAGAATTAATTTTTTCCCGAATACAAAGTGTTTGTTAGGAGCAAATCCAATTGAACACATTAGATTCCACCCTTCAAATGCAAGTTAGGGGGCTGCACAGTTATGGGTAGGTTTGTAATCTTTTTTAAAGACTGGGGAGTTTTTCAGGATAAAAATTAAATAGAAGGGTGCTAAGTACAGGAAAAATAAAGGGAAAAAACCAGGTTCAGTTGTTTCCCAGACCGGGAGAGCTTCCCCTTTTCAGCGGGACAATAATTTAAAACACAAGGCCAAATCTAGTGGAGTTGCTACAAGAAGATAAGAATTTCCGAGTGGCCGATTTCATTTTTGACTCAAATTATTAAAAAATCAGGGCAAGACCTGAAAATGGTTTTAGCAGGGAGGCTCCCGGTGGGAAAGGGATGAGAACCATCCTCCTAGTGGGAATTTTTTCAAAAAAGGAAAACATGAAAAATCATCCTTGTGAAAAAACTAAAAATATATTCCCCGACCCAATAAAAGGATAAATAATTATTAGTATAAAGCACAAGCTCAGCTTGCTAGCTAGCATGAGGCATAAAAGTGGGATAGTTGACTAAAAGGGAGAGAAAGACAATATTTAGCATTTTTCAAAAAATAATTTATTCAAAAATGAGGAAAAGGGAAAAGAGAGAGAGAATTCTTTCATTCTTTCATTTTCAGAATCACTTACTTAGTAGCAAATCCCGCGGGTTTTTTAGGTACAAAAACACCCTGCCCAAACAGAGAGATGCATGTTAGCTAGCTGGTAGTTTAGTTACTCAAACCCCCGGCTCAAAAACGGGATGCTAATTAGTAGCTGGCTAGTTAGTTACTCAAAACAAAAGGTCAAACAGAGGATGCATTTTGCTAGGGTAGTTTAGTTCTGAAAACAATGCTCCAAAAGGGGGATGCTATGTTGCAGCTGGCTAGTTAGTTACTCAAAACCCCCGGGCTAAACAGAGGGATGTATGTTAGAGGGTATTTTAGTTCCCAAAAACCCCCGGCCAAACATAAAAACATATTAAATTTGCCCCATTAAAAACTTTTGTTTGCAATTTTGGACAAATGTTTCCCCCTAGATAGAATTCAGGAAGAGTGTGCAAGGCGGTATTGAAGGTGCATGCCGTAGTCCCACGTTGTAAATTTTATTCATAGACTGGTTTTGTAGCAACCTCATGAGGGATGGGGAAAATTGAGTACATATAGTAGCCTAAACTATGATGTTACATTAAACGGGGTAAATGGAATATAATGTCATCATCCAAATGCTGTAATAAAATGAGGCCAGCTCATAAAAAATTAAAAAAGGTCTCCCCTCTTAACGGCACTTACGGCCACTTTTGTCTAGCAATGATCAACAACCAAATTGACGGAGTTGAAGAATTTGTAAAAAAAATGGGGAAATTTTTGCACAATCCGGGTTTTAAAAAAAGCTCTTTTTTTTTTTTTTATTTCACCTTTTTTTAACCGGAAACCCAGTTGAGAACAAGTTTCATTACAACTGCGCCCGGGCAAGATAAAGCAAACAGTGCGATAAAAACAAAACCACAGATAATAGGGGTAAAACAAAAAAAAGTCAAAAATACAACAAAAATACAATAATATACAGGTGCAAATTTAGCAATTTATGGAGGAAGCAATAAAAGGAAAATAGGTATAGTGAAAAAATTTTTACAATTAGTTTTAAACACGGGAAAATGGATAGATGTGCAAGGAGATGGGGAAAAAGGATCTGGGGTACAAAGGGACCAAAAAAATAACAAATAGGGATGGGGTAGTTGGGGGGGCAAATTTCGATGGGCTGTGTAAGGTGCAGGATCGGTAAGTGCTCGAAAACTGATGTTTAAAGTTGGAGGGAGAAAAGGTCTCCAGCTTCAGAGTTTTTTGAAATTTGTTAGTTGGCAGCTAGAAGGGAAAGGGAATGGGGCCAAAGGGGGGTGTTGGCTTTGGGATGACCAGTGAGATAACCCGCGGAGCGCAGACTACGGGGGGGTTTGCTAGGGTGACAATGAGCAAAGAAAGGCGGGGATTTGCCTAGCAGTGATTTTAGAGGCCGGGGCCCAGGGGGTTGGGCGAATATGTAGTGAGGACAGCCAACAGAGGTACGGGTCACAGTGGTGGGTATTATATGGGGCTTTGGAGACAAAACGGATAGCACTGTGAAGACAACATCCAATTTTGGTTTAGAAACCCTTTAGAGATTTTCCCCAGAAAGACTCAGCTGAAAACCGCTCAAAAAGGTGCTTCTATAAAGTATTGACTGGGTGGAATATTTTACAATACGGCAAAGGTTTTAGAACACTCCATTAAAGGGTTTTTTTTTTATTGGACATTTCTACATTTTAGACTATAGTGAAGACATCAAAAAAATGAAAAAAAACAATGGAATCAGTAGCCAAAAAAGTGTTAAACAAATCAAAAATTTTTATTTTTCAGATTCTTCAAATAGCCACCTTTTTCGGATTACAGCTTTGCACACTCTTGTCATTCTCTCAACCGCTTCACCTGGAAGCTTTTTCCAAAAAGTCTTGAAGGGTTCCCCATAGCTGAGCATTGTGGCTGCTTTCCCTTTACTTGCGGCCGACTCATCCCCCAAAACCCTTCAATTTTGGGGAGGTGGGGGTTTTGGGGGCCTGGTATGACAGAGTTTAAAATTTCCTTGGTAAATAGCCCAACAGCCGGAAGTGGGGATTGTCCTGTTTAAAAAAAATGATAGTCCCACTAAGTTAAAACCAATGGGGTGGGTTTATCGCGCAGAAGCTGTGGTAGCCATGCGGTTAAGTGTGCCTGAATTTTAAAAAATCACAGGTTACAGAAAGCACCCCACACCATAAACACCTCTCCCCCATGCTTTACGGGGGGAAATAACATGCGGAGATCATGCCAAAACCTATTTCCCCTCAGAAGGATGAAAATATTTGGGATGGGGCTAACCTCAAAAAAAATAACAGCTGCACAATCGAGAGCTACTGAGGGGTTTCATCCAGACTTTTGGCAACTGTGGCCCCCGACCGCAAGGCGCAAAGAGAGAGTGCGTAGGGCCCCAAAACATCAGGGGCCCAACTTCGCCATCCAGGACCCTTTTCCAGGCAGTGTCGAGGAAAGGCCCCCAAAAAATTCTCAAAAAACCCAGCAACCCCAGATAGACGGGTTTTCTCTGCTACCCCACGGCAAGCGGTTCCGGAGTGCCAAATAGGTCCAAAAACTTCTCAAAAGTTTACCCCATCCAATAAGACTCCTGAACAGCTAATATGGTACCGGGCTATTGCACTGCCCCCACCCCCGTTTTTAGCTGTGCACCTGAATTATGAGCAAGTCACTTTTTCTTACCCCCCATGAAATTTCTTCAACTACCTCAACCGCCCGGTGCCCCAGACATTGACCTGCACCGTACCCCCAGAAAAAGCCTCCCTACATTTTTATTTACTTTGTTTTTTTTCTCAACACTTTTGTTCTTTTATTTTTTTATTTTAAATTAAAACACTGTTGTTAAGGGCGTAAGTAAGCATTTTACTGAAGTCGGCACTGTTGTATTCGGGCATTGGCCAAAAGATTGATTTGATTTTATCCGTTCACCCACACGCGTTCACCAGACACACGGTTTTAACCAAAAAACCAATTTTGGGCAAGACCAAAGGGCAAATTCCACGGGCAATGTCCCCTTGTTGTATTTTTTGGCCCAAGCAAGTACTTTTTTTGGTGTCCTTTAGTAGTGGTTTCTTGCAGCAGTCGACCCCTGAAGGACGATTCAACATTCCCCCTTGAACAGTTGAGTGAGGGTGTCGTGATTGAACTTGAAGATTTATTTGGGCTGCAATTTGGGCTGGTAACTTTAATGAATTTTTACTCTGCAGCAGAGGAACTTGGGGTTTCCCTTCTGGGCGGCCCCATGAGAGCCCGTTTTTTATAGAGCTTGAGGGTTTTTTCGACTGCATTTAAGAACGTTCAAAGTTTTGAAATTTTCCGGGTGATGATCTTCATGTCTTAAATAAGATGGGCTGTCATTTTTTTGCTTATGTGAGCTGTTCTGCCATAATATGGACTTTGGTCTTTTACAAATATGGCTATTTCGGGGACCCCCCTTTCCTTGTCACAACAAAAAATGATGAATCAAAGCATTAAGGAAAGAAATTCCCAAATTAACTTTTAAGAAGGGAACCGTTATTTTAAATGCATTCCAGATGACTACCCCCATGAAGCTGGTTGAGGAATGCAAGAGTGTGCAAAACGTTCAAGGCAAAGGGTGGGTATTGAAGAACAAAATTGTTTTAGACCCCCGGAGGTAGCTGCTGCCTTGGGAGCAGCTAATGGGGATCCCCAATGAATACAAATACTTTTTGGTTATACAGATCCCTATGGTTTTTTCTAGTTTTTATGTCTTCACTATTTTTTACAATGAGAGCATATTTAAAAAATTTAAAAAAAACCCTTTAATGAGAGGGTTTAAAAAGTTTGACGGTAGTGTAGTAAATGAGATTTTTTTTTTATTAATTTAAATAGATTATGCACAACGCATTTACAAGCTTGGAGGAGCACGAGGGGGGTCATGTCATGCAGGGGCAGGTAGCAGTAAGGACAGTTGATATTTTTTTAAAAATCTTAAATAGTGATTAGATGCACGGAAAATTTTTTTTAAAATCTGCAAGTTTTAATGTCAGTTTTAATTCTGAACAATAAAGACTTATTACCCCAGCCCGCAGGCTATAAAATTGCCCGCATTAAACCGTGTATAGATTTCGTGAAATGTTTGGCCCCGTGAGCTCAGTTGTAGGATGTCGTTTGCAACACCAGGGTTGTGGGTTCGATCAAACGGGGGCCAGTATGAAAAAAAAAAAAAAATATGCACTCAGTAACTGTAAGTCGTTGGATAAGAGGTTGCAAAAAGACTAAAAATTTAAAATGAGAAAGACGACCAAATAGAGGCCCACCAAAAAACCTTATCCATTAGCTAAAGAAAGTTTACATTTTCTTTCAACAGGAACCTATCATCGATAATTAGGGATGCAGCCGCAAGACATGTCTCTATTCGCACGAGTACAGGATCGTTTGGAGTGGATATCTGGCGAAAAATTTGATTTTATTTCTATATAGAGGCCCAAAGTCAACCTTTCGGGGTCCAGAGAAACTCATTAATTTAGAAAATGAGTTACTAAAGTAGAAAGGGTTCCACGACTGGGTATTTTGTAATGTTGGCCGGAATCCCAACGTTTCAGTTGAACGGATAGTGAAGGCGAGTCCTGGCTCTTTTCTCTTGTACTTTACGCCTCTGTGCAGAGTAGAACAACACAGACACCATGATTTGAACAAAGGAGAATGTTAAAATGATATCTAAAGAAAAAAGGACTGTAACTTTTGAACATGAGCTAAGCATACTACTGCTGTATTATTATTTGTATGTTTTGGCGAAGTCCTATTTTCTTCGAACGGAACGAAGGTGGAACACTTTCTCTATCTCCATTTTGTCTTTTGACTTTAAGGACAGACTTCGCCTGAAACTCTGCAATTGACCATAAAACACTACGTTTTCTACAAGATCAATCAGGTGTGTGTTCAGAATTAAATTTTACACATTTTTATAACGGTTCTTTGTAGACTACTTCATGTCTTTTACACTGCACGCATTCATGGGTCCCTTGAACTTTTTGGAAAAATCGTTTGTGTAGTTTAGCGAGGTTACTCTTAGCCAAGCCTGGCGCCAGGATGAAACTCGGCAAGGGGGCATCAAGAAAATGACTAAGGGGGGCACAATATTTTTCGCTTGATGTGATAACACAGGATTGATAATAATCGATAGTACGATTACACACATTTGTATTTGCAGCCACGCACGGCTGTCTTGCAGCAAGAAGACAGGCTACTGCAACCGACTTTACAAACCATGGACAATCATAACTCGCAAAGTTATGTACAACGCTACAACAGCTACTTGCACAATACCCAACAATCCAATGAAAAACAGTGGCTAAATTACCGCAATACAATGCAGTTCACAATCGCGAAACAAACCAAGAATGTACATGCACTACCAACGACTTATTGGTTACAATGCAGCTTGGACGCAGCTACCAAGCTGTCTGCCCCCTAAGAGTGCCGTCCTACGCTGCGTATGATAACAGAGGAATTACTATTCCATAGCTACGAGTTGTTTAATGGCAACACTATATCTACATAGTTACTCATCCATTGTTCCAGGTATGCCTCACCCCTCATCAATGTAAAGCAAAGCCACCTGCTTCTACATTTATAAAACATTAAAACAATCAATTAATATTATAAACCAAACATTTCCAACATCACACCAAAGAAATGAAGCAGTATACTTGGTACAGCAACGCCAATAAATAATTCACAGCTCTAGGCCTATTTCTGACGTTCTGCCACGCATTTCCAAAAGCTAGCTATCAATAACAAAAAGTAACCCAAGCCCAGCCAGGCTGCCTGTTCTTACCCAGATTCAAGGTTGTAGCCGCCTCTTGATGCTGTGTTGAACCTCCTCTAGCAGTCTTCTGGTTCCCCACGGGATGGTGTCTCTATGTAAGATCACCTACTCATATCAATATCTAGATCTACCACATATTCTTTCAGATTACTACTCATTACTCTTTGCCATTGTATTGCTTGTTAAAGATCCTCACCATGCTGCAAGCCGGTATTGCGCTGGTACACAATTCTGCTGCTGGGCTCGGCGGCCTTTGCCTCGGTGAGTAGCGTCGGCCAAGCTGGCCTTTGCCTTTGGCCTCTTGTGGCAGGCTTCTACCCCACTACTTTGATCCGATGCTGCCGTTGTGCCCTGTCCGAAGCCACTTTCTAATATCCATCATATTATCAGCTACCTACCTAATTGTTAACAGTGCTAAATTTCCATCCAAGATGCGCATGAATGTGTTGTGTCTTCGTAGTAAGTAACTTTGAAAGTAAAACCCTAAACCGTCACATTTGTCAACCAGTAAAATGTGTTAGAACGTTTTCGATTGTCTTCATCTATATATTCTCCAATGTAAAAACATTGTCAAAAATAAAGAAAACCCTTGAATGATTAGGTGTGTCCAAACTTTTGACTGCGGTACTGTATTTTACTGCTTTATCCAAAGTTTACATCTTGCTCACGCAGCATCTCTAAGTGGGTCCCGATTATCAAGTATTGCCTCAGGACTAATCTTTAAGTTACATTTCCATTTTTAGTCATTTAGGCACAGACGCTATTATCCAGAGCGACTTACAGTTTAGTGGAGTGGATAACATTTTTCATTACTGGCCCCCCGTGGGAATTGAGCCACAACCCTGTCGTTGCAAGCCCCATGCTTCGACCACTGAGCTACAGGAGGCCTACTTGATGTGCTTAAGGTAGCTCTTCTCCATAGTGGAAGGTCCGTCACACTTGTAATTGGGGTGTCCACGTCTGATATGATCCTGTTGGGGGCACCCTTCCCCAAAAAAAAAAAACAAAAAAAACCATCACTCTTCCTCTTTTCTTGGCTGCTGGGGAAGAAGGAGTGAGTCATCAGGACAATCCTCCGGGTATATCTCCTTCCTCCTAATCATCGACGCTGAAACTGATCTGTTGACCCTCCAAGCCCTGCCCCCCCTCTTTTTCAGGCAGCAGCTCTGGAAAGGACCTCTCCTCCTGCCCTTCCTTTAGTGAGTCTTTCAGATTTTTTCAAAATTCACACGTTTTGCTCATTGTGTTTCAGCTCAAGCCAAGTACTGGTCAAAAACTGACTTCCTGTTTCTGATCATGAGAGAAAAACGTGTATTTGTTCTGGCTTGCTTCAAACTACTCCTCATATCTAGTCATGAGCACAGTCAATGTCAAGTTTGCCTCATCTTAAGCTGAAAGCTATTTGTATTACACTGCATTCGGGAAGTATTCAAGACCCCTTGACTTTTTTTTTCCAGATTTTGTTACAGCCAGTTGGGCTGTAGGGCCTACTCCCTACTAGCAGCTTGCCAGTTGGGCACTGTAGGCTACTCTACTAGCAGCTTGCCAGTTGGCTTTAGGCTACTCCCACTAGCAGCTTGCAAGTTGGCTGTAGGCTACTCTACTAGCAGCTTGCCAGTTGGCTGTAGGCTACTCTAACTAGCAGCTTGCCAGTTTGGCTGTAGGCTACTCTACTAGCAGCTTGCCCAGTTGGCTTTAGGCTACTCCATTAGCAGCTTGCCAGTTGGCTGTAGGCTACCTACTAGCAGCTTGCCCCGTTGGCTGTAGGCTACTCTACTAGCAGCTTGCCAGTTGGCTGTAGGCTACTCTACTAGCAGCTTGCCAGTTGGCTGTAGGCTACTCTACTAGCAGCTTGCCAGTTGGCTGTAGGCTACTCTACTAGCAGCTTGCCAGTTGGCTGTAGGCAAAGGCTCTCCACTAGCAGCTTGCCAGTTGGCTGTAGGCTACTCTACTAGCAGCTTGCCAGTTGGGCTGTAGGCAAGGCTACTCCACTAGCAGCTTACCAGTTGGCTGTAGGCTACTCCCTAGCAGCTTGCCAGTTGGCTGTAGGCAGGCCACTACTCCACTAGCAGCTTGCCAGTTGGGCTGTAGGCTACCTTACTCCACTAGCAGCTTGCCAGTTGGCTGTAGGCTACTCCACTAGCAGCTTGCCAGTTGGCTGTAGGCTACTCCACTAGCAGCTTGCCAGTTGACTGTAGGCTACTCCACTAAAGCAGCTTGCCAGTTGGCTGTCGAATACTCTACTAGCAGCTTGCCAGTTGGCTGTCGGATACTCCTACTATGGATGATTTTCTAGTAAACATATGTTGTAGAAATGCAACACCTATATACCTTAAATGCTTATGTAGTGAGAACCAGTTGGAAGGGTTAAGACAGAGCAGAGACATTTTTCTGTGCTTTTCATGTTGCCTGCAGCTGGTCTGGGGTATGCTTTGACGTGATGGAGATACAACTCCTCGTGATGGCTGTGTGGAGATTGTGAAGTAACAATGGACCTAGTGTTATCATTTGTTTGCTTATTGGAACCCTATGACCTGACACATGGGCCAACATGCACATAATCTCAAGGGCCAGGGAGGGATGGGTAAATAATAAATGTTTAAATGTATTGTGGTTTGAGAATGGTTACGGGGATGACATGTTTAAAACCCTGTTTAAGTATTAATTGATTATGTTTTATAATGTGTTATGAAATAAAGGTAAAAAACAGAATGAAATGATTGATACTTTTGTACTCCAGAATAAATGTTGCAGCATATAGTGAATATATAAATACAGAGTGTGTATTTGTTGCTTTAATGTACGTCTGCCACATACTTTTTTGAGTTAACAACCAGAATAAAGTGATACAGCAGCTTTGCATAGTTGGCTGTAGGCTACTCCACTAGCAGCTTGCCAGTTGGCTGTAGGCTACTCCACCACTAGCAGCTTGCCAGTTGGCTGTAGGCTACTCCCACTAGCAGCTTGCCAGTTGGCTGTAGGCTACTCCACTAGCAGCTTGCCAGTTGGCTGTAGGCTACTCCACTAGCAGCTTGCCAGTTGGCTGTAGGCTACTCCACTAGCAGCTTGGCCAGTTGGCTGTAGGCTACTCCACTAGCAGCTTGCCCAGTTGGCTGTAGGCTACTCTACTAGCAGCTTGCCTAAAAACTGTAAGCAAGCTAGCCTTTTAGTTGGCTCCCACAGATTACTCCATGTGGCTTAGTGTTGTAGGTTACGGTCTTGCTGAAAGCTGAATTCCTCTCCAGCAGTGTCAGGTGGTTAAAGCAGACTTCTTGTGAGGCTTTCCTGTACAGGAATCCTGTTTCTTTTTCATCCTGTTGAAACTCCCAGTCTGTTGAGGTGTCAAGCATTTCCTTATTGGGATGTCAGCCATCACCATGGTCATTATGTGGAATAGGAGGCAGTCTACTCAGTGATGTATTATGTTGTATTTGACCCAAATTTGGAAGGCTTTGCATGTTAGGGTTGCAAAAAGTGGTCATTGTCATTTGGACGTGTTAATTTTTTTTCAGGTTGTTACTTTAGTGCCTTTTGCAAACAATGTCAGGGTTGCGGGTATTCATATTCTCCTTTCTCACTCTGTCATTTAGGTCAATATTGGGATTGTTGTGAATAGTCACATGTACAGGGTTGCAGGTGATCATTATTGGGAGATTATTGTGAATAGTCACATGTACAGGGTTGCAGGTGGTCACTATTGGAGATTATTGTGAATAGTCACATGTACAGGGTTGCAGGTGGTCATTATTATTGGGGATTATTGTGAATAGTCACATGTACAGGTTGTCACATGTTGGAGAATAGTGTAGTCACATGTACAGGGTTGCAGGTGGTCATTATTGTGGATTATAGTCACATGTACAGGGTTGCAGGGGGGTCATTATTATTGGGATTATTGTGAATAGTCACATGTACAGGGTTGCAGGTGGTCATTATTGGGGATTATTGTGAATAGTCACATGTACAGGGTTGCAGGTGGTCATTATTGTGGATTATTGTGAATAGTCACATGTACAGGGTTGCAGGTGGTCATTATTGTGAATAGTCACATGTACAGGGTTGCAGGTGGTCATTATTGTGATTATTGTGAATAGTCACATGTACAGGGTTGCAGGTTTGTCATTATTGGGGATTATTGTGAACATCTGGTGGGCTTAATACACCATACACAATATCATTATTAACAGAGGAAGGGTTAGTCATTCAAAAAAATCATGTTAACCGCTATTAGTTTACAGTCCATATCACTTATTATGTGATTTCTTAACACCAACTTTACTTATGAACTAATTTAGGCTTAACTAAAACAATGGGGTGAATACTTATGCAATGACTATATTTTTAGTTATTTATTTGTTTGTACAAATTTGTAGAATTTTGTTTTCACTTTCACATTATGGAGTATTTTGTGTAGATTCAATTACGGAAAATTATAATCAAATCTATTTCAATCCCACTTTTTAAAGCAACAAAATGTGAAAAAAGTTATAGTGGGTGTAGACTTTCCATAGGAACTGTATAGCCTAATAATATTTAGGAAGTTAATTTCCTTGGGAAGATAACTGCCCGTGCTTCTCCATCCATTCATATATAGACTACTCTATTTAATTGAGACCAAACGCTCACCTGATCTGGCACGCCCAACTAGGAGAGGATTCTGAACTAGGAGAGGAGAGCGTTGCCGAACTAGGAGGGGTAGAGGAGAGGCTGTCCGAACTAGGCCAGGAGGAGGGTTTTGCCGAACTAGGAGAGGAGAGGCTGGAGCAGGATGAAATGACCCGAACTAGGAGAGGGAGAGGTATGCTGCTGAACTAGGAGAGGAGAGGTATGGCTGCCGAACTAGGAGAGGAGAGGTAGGCTGCCGAACTAGGAGAGGAGAGGTATGCTGCTGAACTAGGAGAGGAGAGGTATGGCTGCTGCTGCTGAACTAGGAGAGAGGAGAGGTATGGCTGCCGAACTAGGAGAGGAGAGGTATGGCTGCCGAACTAGGAGAGGAGGAGGTATGGGCTGCTGAACTAGGAGAGGAGAGGTATGGCTGCCGAACTAGGAGAGGAGAGGTATGGCTGCTGAACTAGGAGAGGAGAGGAGAGGTAGGCTGCCGAACTAGGAGAGGAGAGGTATGGCTGCTGAACTAGGAGAGGAGAGGTATGGCTGCCGAACTAGGAGAGGAGGAGAGGAGAGGAGAGGTATGGCTGCCGAACTAGGAGAGGAGAGGTGGGCTGCCGAACTAGGAGAGGAGAGGTATGGCTGCCGAAACTAGGAGAGGAGAGAGGTATGGCTGCCGAACTAGGAGAGGAGGAGGTATGGCTGCCGAACTAGGAGAGGAGAGGTATGGCTGCCGAACTAGGAGAGGAGAGGAGGTATGGCTGCCGAACTAGGAGAGGAGAGGTATGGCTGCTGAACTAGGAGCAGCAAGAAAGATATGGCCGTTGCTGAACTAGGAGAGGAGAGGTATGGGCTGCTAGCTAGGACTTTCAGGTATGGCTGGAATATTTTCAGTCAGAGGTTAAATGGCTGCTGAACTAGAAAAGAGAAGACTAAACGCTCGTTCCCCATGTTGCGCCTTTTGCTTTATTTTGATACAATTTTGGGATTTTACCTCGACTCACGTTGGTTGAGCGTCCCCAAATTTTTCTTTTAACAGACACTGTAGTAAACTATAGCCTAATTATATTTAAGTTAATTTCCTTGGAAAGATAACTGCCACGTGATTTATTCGCCCATTCATAGGTAGCCTGGTAGGCTAGTGTGTGAATAATATGACAGAGGTGTTTTTAGTACAATAGCTAGGCTAACGCATACACAGCAGAAAGACACCGTTTCCAAATAATCTGCGGGGCAAGTATATTTATCACAACGTTTTCTGTCTGACCGCCTGCAACATGTAAAATTGCAGACTGCAGCCCGTACCTCCAAACGTCTTTGTTGTAACATTTGAAAGTGGAAAGAAATATATACAGTACCAGTCGAAAGTTTGGACACACCTACTCATTCAAGAGTTTTTCTTTATTTTTACTATTTTTTACATTGTAGAATAATAGTGAAGACATCAAAACTATGAAATAACACCGATGGAATCGTGTAGTAACCAAAAAAGTGTTAAACAAATCAAAAACATGTTATATTTGAGATTCTTCAATAGCCACCCTTTGCCTTGATGAAAGCTTTGCACACTCTTGGCATTCTCTCAACCAGCTTCATGAGGTAGTCACCTGGAATATATTTGGATTTGTTTAACACTTTGTTGGTTACAACATGATTATTATTCTACAATGTAAAAAATAAAATAAAACCCTTGAATGAGTAGGTGTCCAAACTTTTGACTGGTACTGTATGTTATTACATTTTAGTACATTTGTCTGCCAAAACATGACACCCACCCTTTTTTAAATGTGTTCTATCGCAAACTGTCAAACATAAAGCTTTCCAACGTAACATCAACTATCCAATCAAAGCCACATTGACAATTTGAAATTAGCACATCAATTACAAAAAAGTATAATTGAATATACACTGCTCAAAAAAATAAAGGGAACACTTAAATAACACAATGTAACTCCAAGTCAATCACACTTCTGTGAAATCAACCTGTCCTGTCAACACTTAGGAAAGCAACATGCTGATTGACAATACAGGTTCAAATGGAGTACACTGTTGTTTTGCAAATGGAATAGACAACAGGTGGAAATTATAGGCAATTAGCAAGACACCCCCAATAAAGGAGTGGTTCTGCAGGTGGTGACCACAGACCACTTCTCAGTTCCTATGCTTCCTGGCTGATGTTTTGGTCACTTTTGAATGCTGGCGGTGCTTTCACTCTAGTGGTAGCATGAGACGGAGTCTACAACCCACACAAGTGGCTCAGTTAGTGCAGCTCATCCAGGATGGCACATCAATGCGAGCTGTGGCAAGACGGTTTGCTGTGTCTGTCAGCGTAGTGTCCAGAGCATGGAGGCGCTACCAGGAGACAGGTCAGTACATCAGGAGACGTGGAGGAGGCCGTAGGAGGGCAACAACCCAGCAGCAGGACCGCTACCTCCGCCTTTGTGCAAGGAGGAGAGCAGGAGGAGCACTGCCAGAGCTGCCAAAATGAGCCCTGCAAAATGTGTCTGCTCCAGGTGTGCAGGCTCCATGAGGGTGGTATGAGGGCCCGACGTCCACAGGTGGGGGTCCTCCGTGGAAAGGTCAGAGCCAGACTCCATGAGGGTGGTATGAGCATGTGCACGTCCACAGGTGGGGGTTGTGTTTGGCAGGCCGTTTTGGCATTTTGCCAGAGAACACCAAGATTGGCCAAATTCGCCACTGGCGCCCTGTGCTCTTCACATATGAAAGCAGGTTCACAATGAGCACATCACAGACATGACAGAGTCTGGAGATGCCGTGGAGAACGTTCTGCTGCCTGCAACATCCTCCAGCATGACCGGTTTGGCAGGGGGTCAGTCATGGTGTGGGGTGGCATTTCTTTGGGGGGCTGCACAGCCCTCCATGTGCTCGCCAGAGGTAGCCTGACTGCCATTAGGTACCGAGATGAGATCCTCAGACCCCTTGTGAGACCATATGCTGGTGTGGTTGGCCCTGGGTTCCTCCTTATGACAAGACCTCATGTGCTAGCACCTGCAAGAGGAAGGCATCAGGAGTGTGTCAGACCAGTTGAGCACATATGCAAGAGGAAGGCCATTGATGCTATGGACTGGCCCGCCCGTTCCCGACCTGAATCCAATTGAGCACATCTGGGACATCATGTCGTTGCATCCACCACACGCCACGTTGCCAGGAGTTGACCAGGATGCTTTAGTTACCAGGTCTGGTAGGAGATCCCTCAGGGGACATCCGCCACCTCATCAGGAGCATGCCCAGGCGTTGTAGGGAGGTTCATACAGGCACGTGGAGGCCACACACACTACTGAGCCTAATTTTTGACTTGTTTTTAAGGACATTACATCAAAATTGGATCAGCCTGTAGTGTGGTTTTCCACTTTAATTTAAGTGTGACTCCAAATCCAGACCTCCATGGGTTGATAAATTTGATTTCCATTGATAATTTTTGTGTGATTTTGTTGTCAGCACATTCAACTATGTAAAGAAAAAAGTATTTAATAAGATTATTTCATTCATTCAGATCTAGGATGTGTTATTTTAGTGTTCCCTTTATTTTTTGAAAGCACTGTTGTAATGGTTCAATCCCACTTTGTAACGTAACAAAATGTGAAAAAAGGTTCAAGGGAGTGTAGACGTTCTAAAGGCAATTTATTATATTAGGTTAACATTTCAAAATAGTCTGATGCATATCCTGTAGATCAGATCAAATAGCCTGTAGATCAGATCAAGGAACGCTGTCTATACTTCCATCCCTTTTGTTATTGGCTGATTCCATCGCCAGCAATGCCCAAAAATATTCTTGGAATTCTCACATAGAAACGTAATTGGGGTCTAATATAAAAATAAGCTAAATCAATTTGCCCTTTTTCCCGATAGGGAATGTCCTATTGGTCTGAAGTGTAAGATATTGGTTTCTCCCGTGGGAGCCCCGGGTTCATATCGTGCGTGTTACATACAGTTACAATATTTGAGCGCTGCAAATCTGTGTAGCAAGCAAACAGACAATGTGAATTATTTTTAACATGCTGTGAAAGTAGTACTGACTTTTAGGAATGGGTAATCGTTTACAAGTTGCAAGCTATATCATAAACCCATCGTTGAAAACCACATTTTTCATCTTCTGTGGTTTGGTAACTTCCTGTTGTTCAACGGACCGGAATGAAGAAGCAGAGTTTGGAAAAAAAATTATTTGGTGTCCATTAAGTCTTAAACAGCAAGGGGGCATTGTTTCCACTCCGTTGTGGCCGTCCCCATTTAAATGCAAGACCTCATCATACCATTGTTGTGTTGTTTTACCCTTAGTGTACTAACTCCCTACCCTTTTTTGGGATTTACAGGAAACACCTATCCCACCCCCCTCCTCCCTCTCCCTCCAACCATCCTCCCCCCCCCCCCTCTTGGGGTCCCCAGGTCGTGCCTCTCCTGGTAACTTACTGCTGGGTCTGAAGAGGGTGTCTGTGCTGCTGGTCGACTGCAGGAAAACACCGGGACGGAGTGGGTTTATGCTCTTACATACATTTATTTTGGGACACTCCCTAGATGTCCTTAATTACCATTAAATACAATCACTAACCTTCTTAAAATGTAGAATCATTAGAAGCACTCCTACCCCATTGGTTACATTGATGATTTTAACCCATCCAAAATGCTCAAATCTGATCACAAGAGTTTGGAAAGCTGGGCCTTGAACTAACTTCGATATGAAGAAGGAACCCTAACTGTCTGTCTTTGTTTCACAGGGGACAGCCCTAACCGTCGCTCTCTCAGTAGAAGGGGCTTATCATCTGGGGAGGCTAACCAACATCATGATGCTGACGAGGCAGAGAAGAGTCTCTCCAGATCAGAACACCTCAAGAAACACCAGCAGAGACTTACAGGGAAGAAACCTCACTGCTGCTTTGACTGTGGAAAGAGTTTCACCTCTTCAGCAAAACTTAAAACACACCAGAGAATACACACAGGAGAGAAAATCTTACAGCTGTGATCAATGTGGAAGAGATTCACTCAGTCAGGACCAGCCTGGCTAATACACAAGAGAATACACACTGGAGAGAAACCTTATACCTGTGATCAATGTGGGAAGAGATTACTCAGTCAGGACACACCTGACTGGACACAAGAGAATACACACAGGAGAGAAACCTTTTGGCTTGTGATCAATGTGGGAAGAGATTCACTCATTCAGGAAACCTGGCTGAACACAAGAGAAAACACACAGGAGAGAAACCTTTTGGCTGTGATAAATGTGGGAAGAGATTCACTCATCAGACCAGCCTGGCTACACACAAGAGAGAACACACACAGGAGAGAAGCCTTTTGGTTGTGATCAGTGTGGGAAGAGATTCACTCATTCGGGAACTCTGGCTAAAGCACAGAGAATACACACAGGAGAGAAACCTTACAGCTGTGATCAATGTGGGAGAGGTTCACTCTCATTCAGGAAGCCTGGCTTTACATAAGATAAAACACACTGGAGAGAAGCCTTACCACTGTTCTGACTGTGGAATGAGCTTAACCACTTCACAAGGACTGCTACTACACAAGAGAATACACACAGGAGAGAAACCTTATAGCTGTAATCAATGTGGGAAGAGATTCACTCATTCAGGACACCTGGCTGGACACAGAGAATACACACAGGAGAGAAACCTTACCAGCTGTGATCAATGTGGGAAGAGTTTTCCTAGATCAGACCAGCTGGTAATACACAAGAGAATACACACAGGAGAGAAGCCTTACCACTGCTCTGATTGTGGAATGAGCTTAACCACTTCACATGGACTTCTACTACACAAGAGAATACACACAGGAGAGAAGCCTTTTGGTTGTGATCAGTGTGGGAAGAGATTCACTCAGTCAGGAAGCCTGGCTTTACACAAGAGAATACACACAGGAGAGAAGCCTTTTGGTTGTGATCAGTGTGGGAAGAGATTCACTCAGTCAGGACACCTGGCTGGACACAAGAGAATACACACAGGAGAGAAGCCTTTTGGTTGTGATCAGTGTGGATCAGTCAGGAAGGACTTCTAGACAAGAGATTCACACACAGGAGAGAAACCTTCAGCTGTGATCAGTGTGGCTTCACTCATTCAGGAAGCCTGGCTTTAGAGAATACACACAGGAGAGAAGCCTTACCACTGCTCAGACTGTGGAATGAGGTTAACCACTTCAAACAGACTTCTAGTACACCAGAGAACACACACAGGAGAGAAGCCTTTTGGTTGTGATCAGTGTGGGAAGAGATTCACTCAGTCAGGAAGCCTGGCTTTACACAAGAGAATACACACAGGAGAGAAGCCTTTTGGTTGCTCAGACTGTGGAATGAGCTTAACCAGGACTTCTAGTACACCAGAGAATACACACAGGAGAGAAGCCTTTTGGTTGTGATCAGTGTGGGAAGAGATTCACTCAGTCAGGAAGCCTGGCTTTACACAAGAGAATACACACAGGAGAGAAGCCTTTTGGTTGTGATCGGTGTGGGAAGAGATTCACTCAGTCAGGACACCTGGCTAGACACAAGAGAAAACACCACACTGTTGGGTAACCTTTCCACTTTTGTTAGCTCAGTCCAGTTAATGGTAGACTAGTGTACACACACCGGAGAGAAGCCCTACAGGGTGAGTTTTGCCACCTCAAGCGTTCTTAATGTGGCCTTCCTTAGTGTAATTTGATGTACTGTCAACAAGGGGTCCACCCTCTGATAACTTTAACTATCCATTATTTCCAGATTTCTATTAATTGCAATGTGAGTGAAATAGTCTGTGTTTGAATGGTGTGGGCGTACGTACCCCAACAACAGAATGGTGTGGGTGTTTCCCAACAACAGGATTGGTCAGCTCAGAGAAAGCAGGGCGGTAGCTCCTCCCCGTCTCTCTGCAAGTCTATCGTTAGGGTTAAGGCAAGGTCCCGTTTAACATGTTGACTAGTTTGGGATGTGGTCAGAAAAGTCCCTTAAGTCGCTGCCGTCCCACAGTCTGTTGACAGATGCTATGATACCAGTTAAGTCTGTTCACCAGAGATTACAGAAATGTTGGCAGGTAGATTTCTTTGGTTTGCTTAGCGAGCAAGCTAGAGGGATCTGAAGACTGATAACAATGTCTGAGGACAATTCACCATCACCATGATCAACCCTGTCTACCAGCCAACTCACCATGATCAACCCCGTCTACCATCCAACCTACCATCCAGCTCACCTTATTTTGAAATGACATGATATTGTTTGGCAGAATGAACACAGTGTAGTGAATATTTTCAACCCAAACTGCGTTACCAGCCCACTCCAGTCAGCAGATGACGATGTGAGTCTTTCAAGAGCTGTTTCCTCACCAGTGGACAGGACGCTTTTTCAACAACAACACGGACTCATCAGCCGCCTCGGTAGCTTGCTAGCAAACAAACAAACAAACAAAAGTTGGCTGCTTCAGTGTTTTTAGATATTTTTCTCAGATGTTACTATGGTATACTGAAGTATAATTACAAGCATTCCATAAGTGTCAAAGGCTTTTATTGACAATTACATGAAGTTTATGCAATGAGTTAATATTTGCAGTGTTGACCCTTCTATTTCAAGACCTCTGCAATGGCATGCTGTCAATTAACTTCTGGGCCACATCCTGACTGATGGCAGCCCATTCTTGCCTAATCAATGCTTGGTGTTTGTCAGAATTTGTGGGATTAAGTTCTGGGGAGTTTCCTTGCCCATGGACCCAACATTTCAATGTTTTGTTCCCCGAGCCACTTGGTTATCACCTTTGCCTTATGGCAAGGTGCTCCATCATGCTGGAAAAGGCATTGTTCGTCACCAAACTGTTCTTGGATGGTTGGGAGAAGTTGCTCTCAATTGTGAGTGAGCCCACTCCCTTGGCTGAGAAGCAACCCCACACATGAATGGTCTCAGGATGCTTTACTGTTGGCATGACACAGGACTGATGGTAGCGCTCACCTTGTCTTCTCCGGACAAGCTTTTTTCCGGATGCCCCAAACAATCGGAAAGGGGATTCATCAGAGAAAATGACTTTACCCCAGTCCTCAGCAATTCAATCCCTGTACCTTTTGCAGAATATCAGTCTGTCCCTGATGTTTTTCCTGGAGAGTAGTGGCTTCCTCGCTGCCCTTCTTGACACCAGGCCATCCTCCAAAAGTCTTCGCCTCACTGTGCGTGCAGATACACTCACACCTGCCTGCTTCCATTCCTGAGCAAGCTCTGCACTGGTGGTGCCCCGATCCCGCAGCTGAATCAACTTTAGGAGACGGTCCTGGCGCTTGCTGGATTTTCTTAGGCGCCCTGAAGCCTTCACAACAATTGAACCTCTCTCCTTGAAGTTCTTGATGATCCGATAAATGGTTGATTTAGGTGCAATCTTACTAGCAGCAATATCCTTGCCTGTGAAGCCCTTTTTGTGCAAAGCAATGATGACGGCACGTGTTTCCTTTCAGGTAACCATGGTTAACAGAGGAAGAACAATGATTTCAAGCACTACCCCTCCTTTTTAAAGCTTCCAGTCTGTTATTCTAACTCAATCAGCATGACAGGGTGATCTCCAGCCTTGTCCTCATCAACACTCTCACCCTGTATTAACGAGAGAATCACTGACATGATGTCAGCTGGTCCTTTTGTGGCAGGGCTGAAATGCAGTGGAAATGTTTTTTGGGGATTAAGTTCATTTTCATGGCAAAATGACTCCAGCCATTGCAATTCATCTGATCACTCTTCATAACAGTCTGGAGTATATGCAAATTGCCATCATAAAAACTGAGGCAGCAGACTTTGTGAAAATTTATATTTGTGTCATCTCAAAACTTTTGACCACGACTGTATATTAACAGCAGGGTTTTAAAACACAGTCTGTGTGCTTACTAGTTATTACATGTCATATACAGTTGAAGTCGGAAGTTTACATACACTTAGGTTGGAGTCATTAAAACTCGTTTTTCAACCACTCCTCAAATTTCTTGTTAACAAACTATAGTTATGGCAAGTCGGTTAGGACATCTACTTTGTGCGTGACACAAGTAATTTTTCCAACAATTGTTTACAGACAGATTATTTAACTTATAATTCACTGTATCACAATTCCAGCAGGTCAGAAGTTTACATACACTATGTTGACTGTGGCTTTTTAAACAGCTTGGAAAATTCCAGAAAATGATGTCATGGTTTTAGAAGCTTCTGATAGGCTAATTGACATAATTTGAGTCAATTGGAGGTGTACCTGTGGATGTATTTCCAGGCCTGAGGGTGGATATCTGATTAACAGCAGTGAGTTTTAACTATCCCAAAGCCTAGGACCAAGAGGCATGGAGAGGCAGCCTTTAGTTACTATGCCTCCCAGCCTCTGGAATAGCCAGAGAACCTGAGGGGGAACGAAACTGTGGCATTTTTAAAAATAGATCTTAAAACACACCTTTTTAGTGGTGCTTTTCCTCAGGGTGCTTTTTAGTCGTGCATTTTTTATTGTAATTCTTTAGTTTTTTTATCCTCTTATATTTGTGTAGTAAATATTTAGTTTTATTTTTATTTGTTTTTATTAGTTTTTTTCCTGTGAAGCACATTGTGTTCAATTCCATGTCTGAAATGTGCTGTATAAATAAAGCTTGATTTGATTCTCTATGGTGTTATTAGGTCCCTAATATTGAGTTAGGCCTATAAGGTAAGATAGACTGATATGATTGAAATCTCTATGATGTTATTGAATTGAAACAACAAGACACTCAACCCCGTGGATTATTGTACAACTAATAGCTGTTCTCTAACATGACGAATAACACACAACTAACGTTGCCGGAGAGATTCAACCACAAAGACCAGGGAAGTTTCCAATGCCTCGCAAGGAAGGGCACCTATGGGTAGAGACGACATTGAATATTCCTTCATTCATTACACTTTGGATGGTGTATCAATATACCCAGCCTCTACAAAGATAGAGACATCCTTCCTAACTCAGTTGCCGGAGAGGAAGGAAACCATTCAGGGATTTCACAATGAGGCTAATGCTGACTTTTAAACAGTTACAGAGTTGAATGGCTGTGATAGGAGAAAACTGAGAATGGATCAACAACATTGTAGTTACTCCACAATACTAACCTAAATGACAGAGTGAAAAGAAGGAAGCCTGTACATAATAAAAATATTCCAAAACATGCATCCTGTTTGCAACAAGCAACTAAAGTAATAATGCAAAAAAATGTGGCAAAGCAATTAACTTTTTGTCCTGAATACAAAGTGTTATGTTAGGGGCAAATCCAATCGAACACATTACTGACTACCACTTTTCAAATGTTCAAGCTTAGTGGTGGCTGCATCATGTTATGGGTATGCTTGTAATCATTAAGGACTGGGGAGTTTTTCAGGATAAAAATAAATGGAATGGTGCTAAGCACAGGCAAAATCCTAGAGGAAAACCTGGTTCAGTCTGCTTCCACCAGACACTGGGAGATGCATTCACCTTTCAGCAGGACAATAACCTAAAACACAAGGCCAAATCTATGCTGGAGTTGCTTACCAAGAAGATAATGAATGTTCCTGAGTGGCCGAGTTACAATTTTGACTTAATCTACTTGAAAATCTATGGCAAGACCTGAAAAATGGTTGTCTAGCAGTGGAGGCTCCTCTGAGTAGGAAAGGGGATATGGAGAACCATCCTCCTCAGTGAATTTCATAAAAATGGTAAAACATTGAAAAAGTCATCCTTTATAGATAAAAATATACTAAATATATTCACCTGTCACCAAATAATTGATTAAAACACACTGTTTTGCAATGAAGGTCTACAGTAGCCTCAACAGCACTCTGTACGATAGCACAACTCCCATCAAGCTAGCTGGCTAGTTTAGTTACTCAAACACGCTGCTCCAACAGAGGTTATGCAATGTTAGCTAGCTGGCTAGTTTTTAGTTACTCAAACACCCGGCTCAAACAGAGGGATGCTATGTTAGCTAGCTGGCTAGTTTAGTTACTCAAAGGGATGCACCCTAGCTGGCTCTCAAACAGAGGGGGATGCTATGTTAGCTAGCTGGCTAGTTTAGTTACTCAAACACCCGGCTCCAACAGAGGGATGCTATGTTAGCTAGCTGGCTAGTTTAGTTTACTCAAACACCCGGCTCAAACAGATATAGTTTATTTACTCAAACACCCGGCTCAAACATATAAACATATCTGAATTTGACCATTAGAAACTCTTGTTTGCAACTGTTGGACAAATTATTACACCCTAGATAAGCTATTTGCAGGCAAGAGTGTGCAAGGCGGTATTGAGTCACTGTCCGTATGTCACCTACGTTGTAAACTTTCATTCATAGACTAGGTTGTAGCAACCTCATGATGGGTATTGGGAAATGTTGAGTATCATGTAGTACCCTAAACCTATCGATGTTACATTGAACTGGGTGAATGGAATATGAATGACAGTCATCCAACATGCTGTAATAGAAATAAGGCCATGCTCATTAAAAAATAAATAATGGTCCTCCC
Source organism: Coregonus suidteri (assembly GCA_036851935.1). Taxonomy (NCBI): domain Eukaryota; kingdom Metazoa; phylum Chordata; class Actinopteri; order Salmoniformes; family Salmonidae; genus Coregonus; species Coregonus suidteri. Next base: position 37,597,384 of record CM072244.1, on the reverse strand, counting down.
TCATCTTAAACGGCATTTACGGCCACTGTTGTCTAGCAATGATCAACAACCAATTTGACGGAGCGTGAAGAAGTTGTAAAATAATAATGGGGAAATGTTGCACAATCCAGGTTTAGAAAGCTCTTAGAGACTTACCCAGAAAGACTCAACTGTAACCGCTTCTAAAAGGTGCTTCTATAAAGTATTGACTCCGGTGTGAATACTTACACTACCGGTCAACATATTTAGAACACCTAATCATTTAAGGGTTTTTTCTTTAATTTGACTATTTTCTACATTGTAGACTAATAGTGAAGACATCAAAACTATGAAATAACACATATGGAATCATGTAGTAACCAAAAAAGTGTTAAACAAATCAAAATATGTTTTATATTTGAGATTCTTCAAATAGCCACCCTTTGCCTTGATGACAGCTTTGCACACACTTGTCATTCTCTCAACCAGCTTCACCTGGAATGCTTTTCCAACAGTCTTGAAGGAGTTCCCACATATGCTGAGCACTTGTTGGCTGCTTTTCCTTCACTCTGCGGTCCGACTCATCCCAAACCATCTCAATTTGGTTGAGGTTGGGGGATTGTGGAGGCCTGGTTATCTGATGCAGCAGTTACATCACTTTCCTTGGTAAATTAGCCCTTACACAGCCTGGAAGTGGGTCATTGTCCTGTTGAAAAACAAATGATAGTCCCACTAAGTTCAAACCAGATGGGATGGTGTATTGCTGCAGAATGCTGTGGTAGCCATGCTGGTTAAGTGTGCCTTGAATTCTAAATAAATCACAGACAGTGTCACCAGTAAAGCACCCCCACACCATAACACCTCCTCCTCAATGCTTTACGGTGGGAAATACATATGCGGAGATCATCCGCCAAAGCCTATTCTCCCTCAGGATAAAAAATTACACAGCTGCACAATCGAGAGCATACTGACTGGTTGCATCTCAGACTGTTATGGCAACTGCTTGGCCTCCGACCGCAAGGCACGACAGAGGGTAGTGCGTACGGCCCAGTACATCACTGGGGCCAAGCTTCCTGCCATCCAGGACCTCTATATACCAGGCGGTGTCAGAGGAAGGCCCTCAAAATTGTCAAAGACTCCAGCCACCCTAGTCATAGACTGTTCTCTCTGCTACCGCACGGCAAGCGGTACCGGAGTGCCAAGTCTAGGTCCAAAAGACTTCTCAACAGCTTCTACCCCCAAGCCATAAGATTCCTGAACAGCTAATCATGGCTACCCGGACTATTTGCACTGCCCCCCCCCCCCCCCCATCCCACCACCCACCCCAGCTTTTTACGCTGCTGCTACTCTGTTAATTATTTATGCATAGTCACTTTAACTCTACCCACATGTACATATTACTTCAACTACCTCAACTAGCCGGTGCCCCCGCACATTGACTCTGCACCTGTACCCCCCTGTATATAAAGCCTCCCTACTATTATTTTATTTTACTTCTGCTCTTTTTTTCTCAACACTTTTTTGTTATTTTATTTATTCTAAAAAAATTTAATTTAATTAAATGCACTGTTGGTTAAGGGCTGTAAGTAAGCATTTCACTGTAATGTCTGCACCTGTTGTATTCGGTGCATTTGGCCAATAAGATTTGATTTGATTTGATCCGTTCAGCCACACTGCGTCTCACACAGACACAGCGGTTTGAACCAAAAATCTCCAATTTGGACTACAGACCAAAGGACAAATTTCCACCGGTCTAATGTCCATTGCTGGTAACTCTAATGAACTTATCCTCTTCAGCAGAGGTAACTCTGGGTCTTCCATTCCTGTGGTGGTCCTCATGAGAGCCAGTTTCATCATAGAGCTTGATGGTTTTTGTGACTGCACTTTAAGAAACTTTCAAAGTTCTTGAAATTTTCCGGAGTGACTGATCTTCATGTCTTAAAGTAATGATGGACTGTCGTTTCCCTTTGCTTATGTGAGCTGTTCTTGCCATAATATGGACTTGGTCTTTTACCAAATATGGCTATCTTCTGTATACCCCCCCTTACCTTGTCACAACAAAACTGATTGAATCAAACGCATTAAGGAAAGAAATTCCACAAATTAACTTTGAAGAAGACCTGTTTATTGAAATGCATTCCAGGTGACTACCTCATGAAGCTGGTTGAGAGAATGTCAAGAGTGTGCAAAGCTGTCATCAAGGCAAAGGGTGGCTATTTTGAAGAATCACAAATATTTGTTTATACCCCAGGAAGAGTAGCTATGCTGCCTTGGGAGCAGCTAATGGGGATCCCTAATGAATACAAATACGTTTTTGGTTACTACATGATTCCATATGTGTTATTTCATAGTTTTGATGTCTTCACTATTATTCTACAATGTAGAGCATATTAAAAATTTAGAAAAACCCTTGAATGAGTAGGTGTTCTAAAACTTTTGACTGGTAGTGTATGTAAATGAGATTTTTCTGTATTTAATTTAAATAGATTTATGCACAACAGCGTTCATTCCAAGCTGGGAGAGAGCACGAGAAGGGTTCATGTCATGCAGGTTCAGGTAGCAGCTACAGGACAGTTGTATATTATTTAAAACATCAATTGGTAGCTGATTAGTATGCATGGACAATTTATTTTAAAATCTGCAATGTTTGAATGTCCAATTTTAATTACTGAACAATAAAATGACATTATTACCACCAGCCAGCAGGCTATAAAATTGCATCATTACTACAACGTGTATAGATTTCGTGAAATGTTAGGCCCCGTGGGTTCGATTCCCACGGGGGCCAGTATGAAAAATTAAATAAAAAATATTCACTCACTAACTGTAAGTCGCTCTGGATAAGAGCGTCTGCTAAATGACTAAAATGTTTAACATGAGAAAATGACGACCAATAGAGAGGCCTACCAATAAACCTTTATCCATTAGCTAAAGCAAAGCTTTACATTCTCTTGCACCACAGGAACCCTATCATCGATTCATTAGGCATGAAGCCGCATAGACATGTCTCTATTTAAGCACGATGTACAGCGATCGGTTTGTGAGTGGCTGTCTGGCTGAAACATTCAATGTTATTTTATATATAGAGGCCCAAAGTCCAACCTTGCGGGGTCCAGAGAAACTGCGTTAACTTTAGAAAATGAGCTACTAAAAGCAGAAGGCTTCCTACGACTGGAGTATTATTTGTATGTTGGCCGAATCCCAACGTTTAAGTTGAACGGAAGTGAAGGCGGAGCCTGGCTCTTTTCTCTTGTGACTTTACGCTCCGTGCAGAGTAGAACACCAGACAACATGATTGAACAAAGGAGGAATGGTAAAAATGATATCGGACGGTAACTTTTTAAAAATGAGCTAAGCAGACTACTGCTGGAGTATTATTTTTATGTTGGCGGAATTTTTCAGTCGAACGGAAGTGAATGTGGAGTCACATGTTCTCTATTCTCCATTTTGTCTTGTGATATAACGTCTCGGTCCTCTACCTCCCTGATCTAAGAGGTCCGTAGACTAGAGATACACATCTAGTTAACTTCGCCTGAACTCTGCAATCGACCATAAACACACGTTTCTACAAATGAATCAGGTGAGTTTAGATTAATTTAATAATTTTTATAACGGGTCTTTTTTTTTGTAGCCTGCTTCATGCTTTTACACTGCGCGCATTTAATGGTCCTTGACTTTTGGAAAATCATTTGTGTAGTTTAGCTGGTTACTCGTAGCCAGGCCCGGCGGCAGGATGAACTCGGCAAGGGGGCATCAGAAATGACTAAGGGGGCACAACTATTTTCGCTTGCTGATAACACAGGATGGATAATAATCGATAGTACATTTACCAATGTATTTGCAGCCACGCACGGCTGTCTTGCAGCAAGAATACAGGCTACTGCACCGCTTTACAAACATGGACAATTCATGAATAGCAAGTCATGACAACGCTACATGCACAATACCCAACAATCCAATGCAAAACAGTTGCTAATTACCGTAATACCTTCAAATACAATGCATTTCCAATCGCAAAGCAAAGTTTACAACGCACTACCAACGACTTACCGTAATAACAAGCTGTCCTCCCACTAGAGTGCCATACTACGCTGCGTATGATAACAGAACATTACTATTCCATAGCTACGAGTTGTTTATTTTAAAATTTACAATGCTCTTATCCAGAGCGACAGTTAGTGCATACATTTTTCATACTGCCCCCGGTGGGAATCGAACCCACATCACTGGCGTTGCAAGCTCCATGCCCTACCAATTGAGCTACACGGGGGCAACACTATAGCTACATCGTTACTCAACCATTGATCAAATGCCAGTTGAATCAGCTGCGCTTTCCTCCTGTGCACTGAGTTTACATTTACATTTTAAAATTTAGCAGATGCTCTTATCCAGAGCGACTTACAGTTAGTGAATACATTTTTTTTTTTATATACTGGCCCCCCGTGGGAATCGAACCCACAACCCTGGCGTTGCAAACGCCATGCTCTATCAACTGAGCTACATCCCTGCCGGCCATTCCATCCCCTACCCTGGACGACGCTGGGCCAATTGTGCGCCGCCCATGAGTCTCCCGGTCGCAGCCGGCTGCGAAAGAGCCTGGATTCGAACCAGGATCTCTAGTGGCACAGTTAGCACTGTGATGCAGGCCTTAGACCACTGCGCCACTCAGGAGACACCGCTCCTTGGTCTTCATTGTGCCGCTTGCTTGGTGTGCTCCTTGCTTAGTGGCGTTGCAGACTCTGGGGCTTTCAGAAACAGGTGTATATATACTGAGATCATGTGACACTTAGATTGCACACAGGTGGACTTTATTTAACTAATTATGTGACTTCTGAAGGTAATTGGGTGCACCAGATCTTATTTAGGGATTTCATAGCAAAGGGGGTCTCATCATCACAGTAGACTTTGCTGTTAGAGGCCCGGAGTATCTCTCCAAAATGCTCTGCGTCTCCAGATCGGGCGATTTCAGTCTGTAGAAACTGGCGTGAGACAGTAAACTCAGCTTCCACAAAATCTCCTGAGATTAAGTCCAGCAGTGGTTTAACTTTTTCCACATCCATAAATGTTTCATTCTCTGGGTGCAAGGCAAGGCACACAGGGCCTCAACGAGTTGGCTGTTTTCGTTCATTAAATCTTGCTGACATTTCTCCCAGTACAGCATCCAGAGTGCTGAAAAACAGTCTGTTACACTCCCTCTCATTGTCCTCTTCTAGCTGGCCCATTGTTGTTTCCACCACATATTCTTTCAAATTACTACTCACTACTCTTTGCCGTTTGCTTGGAGCGGGGGTGTCCAAGTGTGCTTGAATTTCTCCCATAACTCATCAAACTATATCTGCCTTGCAGGAATATTCCAGTCACCCTCTGCCTTTGAACCACGCGCCCGTTTTCTCCCACAGTACAGGCGGGTTGGGTATTTCCCCAGACAAACCTGCGCTGGCTCCTCATCCCCGAGGTCGCCAGGCACTAACGGAGGTGTCGGTGCTTGTAATATACTGTCGGTACTGCTGCTAGGTTCGGTCTTGGCAGCTGCAGGCCCCTCCTTGGGTTGGTTACCTCCTATGTCACCAGGCTGCAAGACGGTTGCTCAGGTGCCTTTGCTGCTGGACTCGGCGGCCTTGTCCTCAGTGATTAGCGTCGGCCCAGCGGCCTTGCCTTTGGCCTCTGTGGCAGGCTTCTCCCCTCCACTTTGATCCGATGCTGCCGTTGTGCCCTGTCGAAGCCACTTTCTAATATCCATCATACTATCAGCTACCTACCTAATTGTTATCATTAGCTAAATTCCATCCAGCAGCTCCGGTGAATGTTTTTTTTTTTCTTCGTAGTATCCTAAGAACACAGCCAAGACAACGCAGGAGTCAAGACAAGTCTCTGAATGTCCTTGAGTGGCCCAGCCAGAGCCCGGACTTGAACCTGATCTAATATCTCTGGAGAAACCTGACAATATCTGTGCAGCAACAGGCCCCATCCAAGCTGACAGAGCTTGAGAAACTCCCCAAATACAGGTGTGCCAAGCTTGTAGCGTCATACCCAAGAATACTCTAGGCTGTAATCGCTCTCAAAGGTACTTCAACAAAGTACTGAGTAAAGGGTCTGAATAATTATGTAAAGGTGCATTTTTCAGTTTAATGTTTTATTTTTTTATACATTTGCAAACAGTTCTAAAAACCTGTTTTCACTTTGTCACTATGGGGTATTTGTGTGTAGATATGTTATTTTTTTTAACATCCATTTTAGAATAAGGCTGTAACATAACAATGTGGAAAAAAGTCAAGGGGTCTGCATACTGTGAGTGCACTGCACGTCCAATGCATTCTCTCCAATAACATACAGAACAATGGAAGCTTTCAATTAGTCATCATCTCCCCCTGCTCTACTGGCTGCTGGTAGACATGGAATCTCTGCTTGAAACGTTTCCAATTGTCGGTTAGATTGCCTTTTAACTGCGTAGGAGTAGGAGGACTAAGCCTATCCATGACAGGAAACACTCGGGAACAGGTACAGTTTCAATTTCTCTTACTTCGGTAGGTTGCTCGTCAACAGATTCCAATGCATCTCGTTCTCTCTGCTGTCACGTTTTTGCTAGCTAGCGTCTTCGACTACTCACGTCTATTGACTTGTAGAATGTTTGCGTACATTTTCAGAGTTAGTGCTTTCTTTTCTCTGTCTCGTCATAGCGACTACCAATCTGACACCATGTTATGTTTGTTCCTTGTTTAATGACAACCCGGGGCGTAGGTTGAACTACTTTTAATAATCAGATACTACATCTACCAATATCCTTGTGTAGCCACGGAAGGCATTCTTCAACTCCCCCACCCTCGCATTGCCTGCTGGGTAACGTAGTCTTAATGTTATTAACACAACAACAACACACTCTGGTTTCATTATGGATTCGTTATATATTCATGACTGACAAAAATGGTTTTATAGCAAATAGCTCAAGTTGTTGATACCAGACATTTGCTTAATATCTATCGGTTCTTTTGGTACTTGTTGCGTAGGCCTACTGTAGCATATTATAATTAGCTCTGACATCCCTGACCTAGGGAAACAGCACGTGGTCTGGGTAAAAGCATATTATAATTAGTCGGGGTTTTTTTTTTTTTGGTGACATCCCTGACCTAGGGAAACAGCACCTGTGGTCTGGGTAAAGCATATTATAGAAGGACCTAGGGAAACAGCACGTGGCCTGGGTAAAGTGGGGGGTTAAGGCAATCCAGAGATCACTTTTTTTTTGTTGGTGTGTATTATGGGCTTGGATGGACTCTGATCTTTTGGAGCAATATGCACCTGTTGGTAACATGATACCATCACCGTTCCATGTGTGCCTAGACCCCCGAATAGCAATAAATGGGGATAGCAGTGACTCTCCATTTGGGATAAAAGCAAAAAATTATCCTGTTGAAAGCATCACCACTGTTAGCTCATTTCAAAGAAATTGCATATTTGAATAATAGCTACATGAAATAAAAAAAGTTTAGGTTTGTATTACATTTACATCATTTTGTGACAGTTGGCTGTAGGCTACTCTACTAGCAGCTTGCCAGTTGGCTGTAGGCTACTCCACTAGCAGCTTGCCAGTTGGCTGTAGGCTACTCCACTAGCAGCTTGCCAGTTGGCTGTAGGCTACTCCACTAGCAGCTTGCCAGTTGGCTGTAGGCTACTCCACTAGCAGCTTGCCAGTTGGCTGTAGGCTACTCCACTAGCAGCTTGCCAGTTGGCTGTAGGCTACTCCACTAGCAGCTTGCCAGTTGGCTGTAGGCTACTCCACTAGCAGCTTGCCAGTTGGCTGTAGGCTACTCCACTAGCAGCTTACCAGTTGGCTGTAGGCTACTCCACTAGCAGCTTGCCAGTTGGCTGTAGGCTACTCCACTAGCAGCTTGCCAGTTGGCTGTAGGCTACTCCACTAGCAGCTTATCAGTTGGCTGTAGGCTACTCCACTAGCAGCTTGCCAGTTGGCTGTAGGCTACTCCACTAGCAGCTTACCAGTTGGCTGTAGGCTACTCCACTAGCAGCTTGCTAAAAACTGTAAGCAAGCTAGCCTTTTAGCTTCCCACAGATTTAGATGTGGCTTAGTGTTGTAGGTTACGGTTTAGCTGAAAGGTGAATTCCTCTCCCAGTGTCTGGTGTAAAGCAGACTGAAGCAGGCTTTCCTCTAGGAAATCCCGTTTCGTTTCATCCTGTAAAACTCCCCAGTTTTTGACGATGTCAAGCATTCCTTTACCATGATGCAGCCTTCACCATGCTTGGAAATAAGGAGGCAGTTACTCAGTGATATTATGTTGGATTTGACCCAAAAAGTGTATTGATTTGTCGTGTTAATTTTTTAGCAGTATTACTTTAGTGCCTTGTTGCAAACAAGATGGATGTTCTGTTATACCCTGCTCAAAAAAATAAAGGGAACACTTAAACAACACAATGTAACTCCAAGTCAATCACACTTCTGTGAAATCAAACTGTCCACTTAGGAAGCAACACTGATTGACAATACATTTCACATGCTGTTGTGCAAATGGAATAGACAACAGGTGGAAATTATAAGCAATTTGCAAGATACCCCCAATAAAGAAGTGGTTCTGCAGGTTGTGACCACAGACCACTTCTCAGTTCCCATGCTTCCTGGTTGATGTTTTGGTCACTTTTGAATGCTGTCGGTGCTTTCACTCTTGTGGTAGCATGAGACGGAGTCTACAACCCACACAAGTGGCTCAGGTAGTGCAGCTCATCCAGGATGGCACATCAATGCGAGCTGTGGCAAGAAGGTTTGCTGTGTCTGTCAGCATAGTGTCCAGAGCATGGAGGCGCTACCAGGAGACAGGCCAGTACATCAGGAGACGTGGAGGAGGCCGTAGGAGGGCAACAACCCAGCAGCAGGACCGCTACCTCCGCCTTTGTGCAAGGAGGAGCAGGAGGAGCACTGCCAGAGCCCTGCAAAATGACCTCCAGCAGGCCACAAATGCATGTGTCTGCTCAAACGGTCAGAAACAGACTCCATGAGGGTGGTATGAGGGCCCGACGTCCACAGGTGGGGGTTGTGCTTACAGCCCAACACCATGCAGGACGTTTGGCATTTGCCAGAGAACACCAAGATTGGCAAATTCGCCACTGGCGCCCTGTGCTCTTCACAGATGAAAGCAGGTTCACACTGAGCACGTGACAGACGTGACAGAGTCTGGAGATGCCGTGGAGAACGTTCTGCTGCCTGCAACATCCTCCAGCATGACCGGTTTGGCGGTGGGTCAGTCATGGTGTGGCGTGGCATTTCTTTGGGGGGCCGCACAGCCCTCCATGTGCTCGCCAGAGGTAGCCTGACTGCCATTAGGTACCGAGATGAGATCCTCAGACCCCTTGTGAGACCATATGCTGGTGCGGTTGGCCCTGGTTTCCTCCTAATGCAAGACAATGCTAGACCTCATGTGGCTGGAGTGTGTCAGCAGTTCCTGCAAGAGGAAGGCATTGATGCTATGGACTGGCCCGCCCGTTCCCTTTATTTCTTTGAGCAGTGTATTTATATTCTCCTTTCACTCGGTCATTTAGGTCATTATTGTGGATTATTGTTAATAGTCACATGTACAGGGTTGCAGGTGGTCATTATTGTGAATAGTCACATGTACAGGGTTGCAGGTGGTCATTATTGTGAATAGTCACATGTACAGGGTTGCAGGTGGTCATTATTTAGAATAGTCACATGTACAGGGTTGCAGGTCGTCATTATTGGGGATTATTGTAAACATCTTTGATGTGTCTGGGTGGCTTAATACACCATACACAACATCATTATTAACAGAGGAAGGGTTAGTCATTAAAAAAAATGGTGTCAACCGCTATTACCCATATCACTTAATATGTGATTTCTTAACACCAACTTTTCTTATGAACTAATTTAGGCTTACCTAAACAAAGGGGGTGAATATTTATGCAATTACTATTTTAGTTATTGATTTGTATTTGTTTGTACACATTTGTAGAATTTTGTTTTCACTTTCACATTATCTTGTGTAGATGAATTACGAAAAATTATAATCAAATCTATTTCAATCCCACTTTTTAAAGCTACAAAATGTGAAAAAAGTTATAGTGGGTGTAGACTTTCCATAGGCACTGTATAGCCTAATAATATTTAGGAAGTTAATTTCCTTGGGAAGATAACTGCCCGTGCTTCTCCATCCATTCATATATAGACTACTCTATTTAATTGAGACCAAACACTCACCTAATCTGAACAGTGAGAGACAGAATAACCAGAAAAACGCATGTCAAAAATGTTATAAATTGATTTGCATTTTATTGAGGGAAATAAGTATTTGACCCCTCTCAATTAGAAAGATTTCTGGCCCCAGGTGTCTTTTTATACAGGTAACGAGCTGAGATTAGGAGCACAACTCAACTCTTAAAGGTAGTGGGCTCCTAATCTCAGTTTGTTACCTGTATAAAAGACACCTGTCCATAAAAGCAATCGATCAATCAGATTCCAAACTCTCCACCATGGCCAAGACCAAAGAGCTCTCTGAGGATGTCCGTTTATTCGCAAATGGAAGAAACACAAAATAACTGTATCCCCCTCAGCCTGGGGTCCAGCAGTCTCCCCTCGTGGAGTTGCAAAAAACAAATAAAATTTTATTGGTCACTTTGCGCGAAACAACGGGTGCAGACTTTACAGTGAAATGCTTACTTAACCCCTTTAACAACAGGCTTTTTTTTTAAAAAAAAAAGTAAAAAAAAACAACAAAAAAAAGTGTTGGGAAAAAAAAAGCAGAATAAAAAAAAGTGACAGTAGGGGGCTATATAAATAAGGGGGGGGCCGTTTCAGAGCAATGTGCGGGGGCACCGGCTAGTTTAGGTAATATGCCATGCGGGTAGAGTTAAAGTGACTATGCAAAAACTTTTAACAGAGTAAAGGGAGGTAAAAAGGATGGGGGGGGGGGGCAGTGTAAATAGTCCGGGGAGCCATGATTAGTGTTTTAGGAGTCTTAGGTTGGGGTTTGAAGCTGTTTTAGAATCTTTTGGGCCTAGACTTGGGACTCCCCGGTACGCTTCCGTCGTAGAAAAGAGAAAACTATGACAGGGTGGCTGGGGTCTTTGACAATTTTGAGGGGCCTTTCCTCGACACCGCCTGGTTAAAAGGTCCGATGGCAGGAAGCTTTGCCCCCGGTGACTGGGCGTCGCACTACCCCCTGTAGTGCCTTTCCGTCGGAGGCCCAAGCATTGCCAACCAGGCGGTGATCAACCATCAGTATGCTCTCGATGGTCACTGTAAATTTTTTTGAGGATCTGGGACCTGCCAAATCTTTTCAGTCTCCTGAGGGGAATAGTTTTGTCGTCCCCTTCACGACTGTCTTGGTGTTTTGGCCCCATGATAGTTCGATGGGAGTGGAACAAGGAACTTAAGCTCTCAACCTGTTCCCACTACACCCCGTCGATGAGAATGGGGGCGTGCTCAGTCCTCTTTTTTCCGTACCCCAAAATCTCCCTTTGTTGGTCCTTTGAGGGAGGGGTTGTTTTCCTGGCCCCACCGGCCAGATTCGACCCCCCCTTTAAAAGGCTTTCCTTTTGCCGGTGATCAGGCCTCCCTGTTGTGTCGTAGCAAACTTAATGAGGGTGTTGGAGTCGTGCCTGGCCTGATCATGGGTAAACAGAGAGTAAGGGGGGGGACTGAGCACGCACCCCTGGGGGGCCCCCTTTTTTGAGGATCAGTGGGCAGATGGTTTTTAAAGTCATGAGAATGTGAAGAATCAGCCCAAACTACAGGGGGAGGACTGTCAATGATCTCAGGCAGCTGGGCCCATATCCCCAAAGAAAAAAATTGGTAACACACTACCCGTGAAGGATGAAATCCTGCAGCGCCTGAAAGGGCCCCCCCTGTCAAGAAAGCACATACAGGGGGGGGGAAAAAAAAAGTTTTTAGTCACCACCAATTTTGAAGTTCTCCATTTAAAAGATGAGAGAGGCCTAAAAATTTTTCATATAGGTCAGTCAACTATGACAGACAGAGAATTTTTTTCTCCAGAAAATCACATTGTGGGATTTTTATGAATTTTTTTGCAAGTTAGGGGGGAAAAATAAGTTTTTGGTCACCTAAAACAAGAAAGATTTCGGTTTCCCCAAAGCCCTGTATTTTTCCTTAAGGGGCTCCGCTGTCCTCACTCGTTACCTGATTAATGGCACCTGTTTGAACTTGTTACAATATAAAAAAACCTGTCCACAACCTCAACAGTCACACTCCAAAATCCACATGGCAAGACCAAAGAGCTGTCAAAAAGGGAAACCCGAAACAAAATTGAGACCTGCACCAGGCTGGAATAATCTGCAATGGAAACACTTGGTTTTAAGAAATAAAATGTGGGAGCAATTTTTGGAAAGGAAGACTACAAACCCCTGATAAACCCCCTCGATCTGGGGCTCCCCGCAAGATTTCCCCCGGGGGCAAAAGATCACAAGAACGGTGAGAAAAATCCAGAAACCACACAGGGGGACCCAGTGAATGACGCAGGAAAGGGGGCCCAAATAACAAAGCTACCATCAGAAACCTACGCGCCAGGGACTCAAATCCTGCAGTGCCCGATTCCCCCCGCTTAAGCCATACAGTCCAGGCCCGTTGAAGTTGCTAGAGGCTTTGGTGATCCAAAAGGATTGGGAGAATGTATAGGTCAGATGAAAACCAAAAAAAAACTTTTTGGGAAAAACCAACTCGTTGGGTTTTGGGGGACAAAAAATGGAGTTTTCATCCAAAAAACACCATACCTTGGAAGCATTGGGGGGGAAAACAGCTTTGGGGGGTTTTTTTGCAAAGGGACCAAAGGGGTGATGATCCGGTAAAGGAAAAAATGAATGGGGCCCGTATCGTAGATTGAGTGAAAACCTCCTTCCATCAGCAAGGGCATTTAGAGAAAGTGGCTGGGTTTTCAGCATGACAATGATCCCCAAAAACACCGCCCGGGGAACAAAGGAGTGGCTTCTTAAAAAGATTTAAAGGTCCTGGGGTGGCCTAGCCGTCTCCAAATCTAAAAACCCCTAGAAAAACTTTTGGAGGGGGTTTAAAGTCTGTGTTGCCAGCGACGCCCCAAAAAAAATCACGCTTAGGGAGGTCTGCATGGAGGAATGGGCCAAAATACCAGACAGTGTGTGAAAAAACCCTTTTAAGATTTTCAGAAAAAATTTGACTGTGTCATTTCCCAAAAAAAAATTTTCAATGGATTTTCTGGATTTCTTTCCTCATTTTGCTGTATAGTTTATGTGACCTATGATGAAAATTACAGGCCTTCTCATTTTTTAAGTGGGAGAACTTGCAAAATTGGTGGCTGACTAAAAATTTTTCCCCCATGTAACAGGGCCCCTCTGCGTTGCAAAGAACATTGAAGATTCAGAGGAGAAATGGTGAAAGTGTTGGGTAGATGAACAAATCGACTTTAGCATCAACTCAAATCGTGTTTTGGGGGAGGAAGAATGTGCCTATGACCCCAAGAAACCCCCCCCACCCCCAAACATGGGGTGGAAACATTGCTTGGGGGTGTTTTTTCT